>JAVRXN010000004.1:58977808-59085308 GCA_033556935.1 Timema podura
TGGTTTTATGTCCATTGTAGAAAACCTACAACCACATACAGGGGGAGCCTTCAGCTCGCAAAACTAATTGCTACAGTAATGAGAGGCTAATTCTGGTCAAGAGAATTAGGAGTGTGTGTAGTGAAACGGCGCACCCAGGACGTATTTAGGCATAATGACGCCCCTGGAAAAAAAAACTTTTGCTGCCTCTCCCTGCATATAAAATATACATGTGATTTTTTAATCTTATTTCGATAACTTCATACGCTCATCTCTAAAAACATTACATGGCCTCTTCGTCCCTCCCTGTGTGTTTTTTTAAAGTTGAGATGGTAGGGGCCTAACTATAATTCTTTGTTTTGTTTTAAAGTTTTTTTAAACATAAATAATGACTGTAAATGAACACAAAAGAACTTACATTAACTTTGAAAAGTTTATTCTACGAGCAGGAGCCATAACACCCCTTCAGATCATAAGAGACTTCCTCCTTGCTCTGTCATTGGTAAAAAAAAACTTCACTTCTCCATAGCCCAGTTTCACTGTTAAGTTAAATTCAATAACAAGGGGACCTAGGTGGTTTTTTTGTTGTTCTTCTTAAATAGTTCTTTATGTGCTTGAAAACAGAAAATTATCTTTCTGTTGAATATTTGAAAGCCGGAGCTATGTTCAAGTTGGGTTAGACACTTTCTATGGTTTTGGCTTGTATCATCTTGTAAAGTTGTGAAATAAAGTGTGTGGTACATTATCAATTTCTTTGATCAGAAAGGAAACTTTTTAAAATACAGTTTGCCACCCCCTGAATCTGTCACTACTTTCCCCTAAATACGGCCTTGGACGCACCTGTACTACTGAGATTGCACTTTTCCTTTTTGAGAGTCTAAGAATAAACTACATGTAAATATCTTAAAATAATAATTCATGTATCTAACTATGTATATCACAGTATAAAGAGGAGTTAGCAGATAGAGCAACAGAGGAACATTAGCTGTTAAATTACTTGGATTGCTTTCTAACTTTTGAACAAGAAGATTATTAAACTTAAACATTTAATCTTTAAAATGTAAAATATTATTGAGATTTTCCATATATAATAATATATTTTACAATTAAAAATGGGCAACGTAAAAAGTCAATGGCAATTAACGTATTATTCCTACAACAAACTTAGAGAGCTATTTTATTTAGTAAATGTATTTAGTTTTATTTCCATAAAATTTACCAGAATTAGTTCTATAATCTAATAACTCTCACTATCACATCATAGGTTAATTTAATTTATACATCTTTATGATATAATTTGTAATATGTGATGTGATACAATTATTAGTTTAGCCAAAAAGTTGAAAATTAATTTTAATACAATCCAACTATAACCCTTGACACATTGTAACAATTTTATTTTTCAAGTTATATCACCAAAACAATCCAAATCATTCAAACTTAATATTTCCTAACAATTATCTTACTTGATACACTTATTTTAAACGTTTGCATTATCATGAGGCTGTTACTCAAACATTTAAAATCAAACAATCCACAAACAGTCATACCCCCCTGAACCCAAGTATATTTTATCCCAACCCCCCACCAGTGATTTCTAGGCTATACTACAGTTATATTATTGCTCAAAAAATTGTAGATTTAGCTTTTAACCAAAAGATGTAACCAGCTAAAGTTGCTTAACTTGAATTTCGATGTCGATTGTTTATTTTGGTACACAGTGACGCACATTTTAATCAATTTACATGTCTAGTTGTTTTATGGATTACTCCTACAGTATTATTTAAAAAAATGCACATTTTACTACTTTGGGTTAGTGAATCAAGATACAAACTAAACTTCCAATTAAGTTCTTATAAAACCTGTTAAAATGTTTAGTAATAAGCAAACTAGTATTTTTAATAAACATGGTATTAGCAATGTTGATAAAGTTAGTTGTTTAGAGGAATTTTTGACTTTAGATCGGAGAGACCAAGGTTCAGTCACAAACTAGGTGCATTACTGGTAGGGTTGCCAGATTTTTTGGTTGTCAAACAAGAACAATGATACTTAAAAAAAAGCCGTATTTAAGCAAGAAAACATCGAATTATTTTATAGAATACGTTTATTAAGAACAAAAACAAAACAATATCAGAACTAAACATAAAAATCACATATTAAAAAACTATACCAAAAATACCGAACAAGGTCGAGTCAAGCGGTGTGCTGCACACCGAGTGTGACCGCTACCAGTTCGACAATGCAAAACATTGGTAGGAATTTAAAAAGTAATAAACCAGGATATTTGAACGTCCCAAAAGATCTAGCCGGAACACCGGGACTTGAGACTCAAAATTGGGACAATCCCGATTAATCAGGACATCTTGCAACCCTAATTACAGGTGAGTTTTTAGTGTAGTGTCTCATTCACTTGATATAATTTTATTTCCTTAAAATTAAGCCATATAATTTTGTTTACTTAGGAAATATGGTAATATTAAACAACTCTAAACTAGGATATGACTGACTACGAACATTTGAAAACCTGAAGTTTTTTTACAGCTCATAGTTGTTGTCTTTTTGTTCATCCGCGGATGATTTAAAAACTAATTTATTTTGATGTTTTATAAAAGTAATAAATATCAGAGCTAGCATACATTTATTTAACTAGCTAAACCATTTCACACCAAAATGTATTAAACTCAATCTAGTTTTATATAGATATAATTAACAAGGGTTCTAGATATCTTATTGTCTTGATGCGCACCGCATATACAGATAAAATAAAATTTGTGGCGGGTTCACTTTCAAGAAATAAAAAATACAAGCAAAAGCTTAACATTGTGTGATGTTTTCATTTAGTGTGAGACTTTGCATGTTTGCTAAGGTAATTCTTCCGACTGTATGACTGACCACACATCTCACATTTAAACCTTACTCCATTGTGAATTTGTATATGTTTATCAAGGATTCTCTTAATCTTGAAGCTCTTACCACAGTTCTGACACTTGAATGGCCTTAGCTCACTATGAATCACTTTGTGGGTATTCAGATGATAGTGAAATTTAAAACATTTGCCACATTGCTCACATTTGTGTGGCCTCTCGTCACTGTGAATTCGTTTGTGAGCGTTGTAATGGTTCTTTCTGCTGAAACCCCTGCCACATTGTTCACACTTGTAGCGTTTAATGAGTGTGTGGGATATACCGTGACTCTTGAGATAATGCCTGGTGGTGAAACCTTTCCCACAAATCTCACATATGAACTGCCTATCTATATTATGTTGCAATATATGATTCCTGAAATACCTTAACTTGAAGAAACTTTTCTCACAGACGTCACAATGAAACGGTTTGTGTTCGTTGTGAATTACAGCATGCTTTTTGAGTGCGTCAGTGCTCTTAAAAATAACTACTGCAATGATCACATTTAACTGTCTTTGGCACATTTTTACAAGACATTCGGATATGACTCGTCAAGACTTTTCTTTTGCGGAAAGTATTACCACAATGATGACACTGATAATGTTCGTGTATTGTGTTATCTTGTCCATTGATCTCTGTTACAGGGGACACATTCTTTGTTTGAGGGTCACCATCTTGAAATATCATGTTCTTTTCAGTTACACTCTTATCTGTAGAAAGTAGAACCTGTTTTGATGGTTCTTCTTTAAGAGAACTCTCAAAACAATATGGCAGCAAAGTTTCATTGTAAACGTACTGTTCCATGTTTAGAGCATGTTGGGCACCCACCTGTAGACACATAATTCTTATTAAAAGATAGAAATGATGTGAAATAATTTAGCTAAAAACAAAAATACATTATTTTGACCTCTAAATATCTTTTGCTTTAGGAACCAAGCAGAACTTCACAAAACACACACATGCCTCATAATTGAAGTATGCCAAATTACACTAATAATAAGTGCTTAGAAAAAACTACCAATAATGATAGAGCGCAACCTCTTTAATGAAACTAGCTCATGAAAGTAAAATGAAGCTGTCCAGTCAATTGGGGGCCTCGGGAGCTTGGAAAGCAGCTTTGGATGACAGGGTTCGGGGGTAAAATTGTTCCAAAGCTTGTTTTTATCTTTGAGCATTAAATTATTTATTTAAATAATATTATTGGCATAAAAGTATTTGATTATCATGTTGAATACATAAAATTATGCAAAATTAAAATAAATATGGTACAGAAAATAAAATATTAAGAAAAAAAAACTTGTATAATTTGAATCAAGACCCATAGAGCAGTCCTGAACACACAACTGATATAAAACTGAGACTGCGCATGTGCCGACAATTACCGAGAGCACTCTGTGGATCCTTTACCATTATATTCTTTCATTGGCCAAAATACTCTGTGGCAATGAGAGGCAGTTCAAATTTTGATTATCTTTCCTCTACGGGCACGCATACCCCTTACCCGCTTTCCCTCCCTTTCCCCTCTCATGCCATTTCAATGCTTTAGAAGCAAGTTCGAGTAGGCTTCTAGTAGGTCCTCGTGGCAAGGACACACTGTCATGATTGCCAAATACGAAGCTCAAATAAAGATGCTGCCAAAGTCATAGAATATATTAGCTTTGTCATTTAAAGGAAATGTACGCACATAAAATAAAATTTTATTCTGTTTAAAGTAGATAAACAGTGCTTAGCTTTGTATTTAAAATTGGAAATTAAAAGCCAAGAAATATATTTAACACAGCATTATACAAAGTTAATTTTCATAATGCAGTTTTAATATTTAATTATATATATAGTAGTAAAAGGTGAGTATGTAGATTTGATAACATTTGTAACCAATTTATTTCCTGAAATTATATAAATATGTATTTAGGTGGAGAGGTCATCATCTAATTGGAGATAGTTGATAGTTGAGATAGTTTACTCTTCATAAGAGTTATTTTATCAAATGACTGCTGTAAAAAAAAAAATTTCATACTTTTATTTGAATGCTTTTCAAAAATCTATAAATAAGAATTAATGGTAATTAATATCAAGATTCTCAAATATCTGCATGTTGTTTATCCAATTTGTGGATTAACCTTGCATCTGATATTTTAATACTATAATTTAAAAATAATTATGGATGTGATTCTTGGAAATGTTGAATACATGTAACGTGATTAAATCTAGCAAGTATGTGCTCCTGTTAATCTGAAAACCAAATGATTGCCTAAATCAGAGCTGGTAAACCTATGAAATGTGTGACCTGTGTTAAATGCGAAAAGTTTTATATAGTCCCAGATGTACGGTATCCATGGATATCTGTAATGATACTTACAAGACATATGAAAATTGGCTACAAATGCTGTTAACACTTGATAGTGTTACAAAAAAGTAATTTTTATTTCACTATTTTGTTTTGTATTACATTATTTTTATTTTACTCTTCAACACACAAATAATCAAATTAAATATAGATTTTAAAATAAAATGAATCTGTTGAACTTTAACTGGTGATATGGTTATGATTACAATGAAATAACACATCATTGGACAGATATATAAAATTCACAGATGTGGATTGAGGTCTTGCAGATGATGTTTTATTAATATGAACAGGGATCAAAACAAAGGTACTGGTACCTATTTGTTTGCTCACTTGAAGCACTCTACCTAAACAGTACCAAGCCACATATTACTTTGTTTTGATGTCTCATTATCTTACATAAAAGTTACTGTCTGATAAAAGTCTATACATCTAACTGTAGAGTAAAAATAACATCAGGAATATAAAAAAACGAGTAGCCACAGTAAAATTCACATATTTTATTAAAGATTTTACAAGAATATAAAAAAATGGTTAGGTAACCAATTTCTTGATTTACTCAAGTTACCCGTGGGCAGTCTGTGTGGTAAAGTATCTGGCTAAGTAATTAACGGTATAATTTAAATGCAACAAAAGTAACTTATATTTCACCGATCAAATGTTCAAAATAATTCACATTAAAAAGATTAAAAGAGTGCCTTACATTTTAATACACAAACATAAGAAATGATGGAATGAGACAATTTATAATTTTGATGATAAATGTAATTATTCATAACACTATTCTAAGTTGTCATAAAGCTTATAAGATATTTTTACAGCTGATTAAAGATGTTAGCCAATAATCAATAAAAGTAATAAATACTAAAGTATAAAAAATGTAATCAAAATGAAATTTTTAAAAAATTGACTAAAACCATTTCACTCCAAAATCTGTGGCCTTTCAGATTAGTAATATATTTAGTTTTTTTAAGGTGTTTAACCAAAAAATAAGATTAGTCTTATTATGAAATCCAAATCCTTTATATCTCACCAGTTTGAATACCAGATTTGGGTCAATAAATGTCAACCACACCGAGATTCTAAAAATAGTTTACAACGTCTCAAAATTATTTCAAATGTTGCTCATTTCTCTTTAATCATAAAGTTAACCTAGTCTGAAAACAAAATATTCAGTTTTAAGTTTGCAGCAGTGTTTCTCACTCTCTTATATCCAACAGCCTCTTTCTCTCTTCTGCACACAAATACAGGGATGATCACACCAAAATATCAACTTGACTGGTCCATAAATGTTCATGAAAATACAGTTTTAGTTATTGCAATATCTAAATATTTTGTGTTGTGGGCACAACATATTAAGAGGTAGTTTTCCCCATACAAAAACTAGATTTCTATTTTTGGTCTTACAACATTCTTTCTAAAATATTGAGAAATAAAGTACATTTTCCAAATTGTGTATTCATAATAAGCTTATAAGCTTTACTAGCCCAATCTGTTGTATCCATATTCTAAATAATTTTGATAATTTGGCTTTGAATTTATGATTGTATCCCCTGTTACTTCACAACACACTTAATTTTAATATTAGGCTTTTCTGTTGTTTATTTTTTCCTCCTATCCCTGTGTCAACTCAATAATCTTCTAGTTTCACTAATAATATATCAAATAAGTTAACTTTTATGGTAACACTTATTACGTGAGAAAATCTCCTGTTTGCCTGCCAACTCTTCAATGACATATAATCCACTATAATTTGGCCTGTTCCAACTTTATGCACGCTTAGCAGGATTAGGAAAAACTTGAGATTAAAAAAACCCAGCCTGCCCAGGTTTTTTCAGCTAAGTCAACTCTTACCCTTTGACTTCCACATTCATGTGGTGTCTAAATTGATCTTTTATCGGTGAAACCTCAGGTACGTTTGTGCAAAGAGTTAAGTGTAAATTAAAAAGTAAATTTGTAAAAGCAATTGTTAGTACTTCATTTGTTTAGAGAATAGTTTTTTAAACATATTCAGGGATAAAAGTTATTTTATAAAAAAAAATTACAATTTTTTTAAATCATATTATAACAAACTTCCATACTTTTAAAAGTTTTTATAGAACTACTAAAATATATCATAGATTTTATAAAAACACATTAGTTAGTTAAAAGATATTAGGCCTTTTTTCATTCTTGATGTATGTCAATTTTCATCCACTTAGGAATATTTTCGTGTATTATATTAACTTTCTCAGTTACAACTTCACTGCACAAGCCATGAGGTGAGAGGAGAACACACTTCCTATTTATGCTGTATTATTTCCTTGGTGTACACAGAGTGAGCAGATGGAAAACTGTGTGAAGAGCAGCCTACAGACTGTTGGATCTAGCAGCTTTATGGATAGAGAAGGGAATCCCCTGCCCAAATACTGCTTGACCTTTAACTCTGGGTACAGGGGGATTCCCCTTGTGCTGCATCTTAATTACTCACTTCCTGTTCATTTACTATGAGTTACTCACACACTTTGGCTGTTTATATGAATCTGTAATTTAATAATACTGAAAACAGGAAATTTGAAAAAGCCTGCTTAGCGCACCAAGTGGGCTCACCCGAAAAAATCTGGTTTTTTGGGAGGCTGAGCCCACTTTGGCGGGCCCTGCCGCTCAGCCTCTAATAAGATGAAATTTGTTGTCTATTCTTGACCAATTTATCAGATGTAATTCTGATGTTTTCCATAATTTGCGGTTTCTGGTGGTTTGTGTCCCCTTCCAACTAACCAACACCAACAGATACTTATATTTTTAACTGAGCCAATTTATACTTGCATCAAACTCCTTTATAAGTCAATAGTTACTCCTCACCATACTTGACCCTCCTGCTCAGACTACTCATAATGGAATATAACTTCCTAAACATTCTGCTAAGGAAATCACTCTGTCAAATATAACACAAGATATGTTCTATCAAAATTATAAGAAGGAAAACTTATATAAATATCTTTTTTTGTTTAGAAAGTTGATAACTTTGTATCTATATACTTAGACTTTTTGTACTTATTTAGTAACAATAAATAAAAACTGTTGCACCATACTTTTTTTTTTCTAGTTTGTGTTTAAGTAACAATAATAATCTAATCACAAAAGTGAAATATAGGGCCTAGTTAAATAGATCTCTTTTCCTTACTCCACACACGCACACACACGCACACACACACACACACACACACATTTCTAACATAGTTTTCTCATACTCAATGAGGGGCACACAACTAAATATAAAGTTCTGGCTATATGGTAACAAAGAGGTTAGGGTTTGGATCCCAGCGGGGTGTATTTTGAAGGATATTTTTCCTAAATAGTTTCTCACTCTTACCCCCACACGAGTGTAGGTGTATTTATCCTAAATTCTACCGTTCTCATCCCTACACCAATAGTGCAATTAAATGTGTAGAGCTCAAATGGGTAGTAGGACACAGCACAAAAAAACACAATGTAATTTAGCCCCACATACACAAACACCATCCAAGCTGCCCATTAATGTATGCACCCTTTGTTCACTCCAATAGGATCCCGAGTGTTTTCATATTTATTTTTCTCAACATCCTCAAGTCTCCGAAGCCATACACACTTGAATGTCAAGGTTCCTTACTCCCTATTCTTTACCTTATCTTCACCAACATATCCCCAGGAGGTATCCCTTTACTGCTTCCACATTTACCACATAATTTGACCTAAGCATGACTTCTTTCCTTTTTATATTTGCTGTAGTCCCAACGCTTTAGTGGTGTGTTATATAAAAACTTAATATCAACATCTGAATGATCCTAGTCGGAAAGGTGCTAGTCTCAACTTGACGGGGAAGTCGCTGTTATAGGCACAGTCGGGTGTACCCAGATGAGTTTTCTTTTAAAGTTTCCTACTCTACCTTTAACACAAATGTGAGTACACTTCCTTAAAATTCCACTTTCTTCATCCCTTTTCACTAAAATAAATTTGTGAAGAGGCTGGATCGATCTTAAGATGCAGAACCTATGAAAAATAAATTAAAAAATTGAATGTCCTTAACCCTGGAACGGTGTGTGGGGTCACCATGATCAAACGTGATTTGTTTTCCATTCTACCTCCTCCACCAAACATATTTTGTGGCCCTACCTTCGTGTAGCTTCCTCTCCGCCAACTAAAGCTGTGGTTACCACTAAGTTAACTCTTAGCAGTTGTTGAAACTGTTTGTATTAGTGTAAAATACAGAACTTCCTAGAAAGCTTAAAGCTGATACATGGCAATTTTGGGACAGGAATGCCACCCACACCTCCCAGAAGTAACAACTGCTGCAGAAACTCCAAGAAAACGTTTTGAGAAATGTCTATCAAATTTGGGAAACAAACCTACCATGCCTGCCCGTTGTGCCTAAAGTACATTTGTGGGAATCATGGGAAGCTCACATGTGAAGAGTGTCTTGAAAATGTTTGAGCTGCTGACCAGTAAGAAAAGGCGACAGTCAACTACAAAATACAATTGTTTTATTTTTTTTATTATTATGTTTTGAAACTAAAAAAAACTATATCATTTTGTACTAGGTTTTTGTTAAATTTATCGCTTTCTATGGTGTTTTTGTAAGTCATATAACTTTTCTGTAAAGGGTTAAAGAGTTTAAAATTATATAATTTAATCTCAAACAAATGTTTTAAAATAATATTGAAAAAATTAGATAAACAAAATCACGAGTTTAAAATTAAAGAGTAAGCCCCACCAAGAAGAAAATTTAGTTTTTTGTTTCAAAATTACACTAAGCTATTTTGTAATGCGTATTTGTTTAAAAAATTAATTGTTAGAATGTTCAAACTGGATAAAATATTGTTTTCTAAATAAAACATTTGAAATAACACAAAAAAAGAGGTTAAAATACACAACAAAATTAGGGGCCTTGTGACACCACGCGACCACTCCAGGGTTAGACTACTCTCAAAGTTGTATTCTATGCATTAGCCTTGCTTCTATTTTACTTTTCTCCATATTCCTAGCCTTTCATTCAAAACCTTAGATTATATTGTCTAGCTCTACCCAATCTTCCTTGTTCCATTCATTTACAAACCTATTTTACCTTACAAACCCTGAATATATTATTATCTCCCAACTTTGCTTCCCTTTTCTAATGTTTTTCAAACCAGCCAGGCCCCTAACCTTGGCCCTTGAATTATATATTTTCATCCAGTCTACTTTTCATTTTGACCAATCCAAGCTTCCCATTTTGAAATAGTCGAGTTCCCAATCTACAAAACAATTTCATGCTGGTTGATATGGATATTTCTTATCATCCTGCGTTTCCTTCAGATGGAACTACTTATTACATCTATTACACTTTATTTCTCTTTCCTTCGTCCTGACTTGTTTACTATACCATATACACACACTATATGAGTATTTTATTAACCCACATTTTCACTCATCAGCTAAAACATTATGTCTCTACCAAGAGTGTACCACAATTAACAGATTACACTCCTTAGCCTCCACACAATGCAATACAAAATAATCTGACAGTCAATTTGTAATATTACCAACGAGATACAACAACCACTATATTCCTGAACTCGGTATAAAACTTTATGAAAGGTTTTATTTCAAGAAGGAATAAACCACTATAAATGTGACACTAACATACGTTATCATTAGTGTGCGACTTGACATGCTTGGTAAGATAGCTCTTCCGACTGTATGACTTCCCACACACCTCACATTTAAACCTTACTCCATTGTGAATTAGTATGTGTTTGTCAGTATTTTCTTTGCCTTGAAGTTCTTTCCACAGTTCTGACAGTTAAATGGACTGAGTGCGCTGTGCGTCAACTTGTGGTTTTCAGGTTGTAGTAAAATTTGAAACAACGTCCACACTCTTCACATTTGTGTGGCCTCTCGTCACTGTGAATTATTTTGTGAGAATTGTAGTGGGTCTTTGTACCGAAAGCCCTACCGCATTGTTCACACTTGTAGCGCTTCACAAGGCTGTGCGATATACCGTGACTCTTCAGATAATGCCTGGTAGTGAAACCTTTACCGCAAATCTCACATATGAACTGTCTCTCATTGGTGTGTTGAAGGAAGTGGTTTTTCAAGTACCTTAACTTGTAGAAACTTTTCTCACACTTGTCACAGTTAAAAGGTTTCTTTTCATTGTGGATAACAACATGCTTTTTGAGTGCTTCGTTGCTCTTAAAATATCTACTACAAAAATTACACTTAATAGACCTTGGCACATTTTGACAAAACATTCGGATATGACCTATCAACCCTTTCCTTGTGGTGAAGATTTTGCCGCAGTGGTGACATTGAAACTGTTCATTTTTTATTATGTATTGTTTATTAGTCTTTGTACCAGCAAACCCATGGTCACCATCTTGAAATATATTTTGTTTGGATACACTGCTTTCTGTAGAAAGAAGAACCTGTTTTGATGGTTCTTCTTTAAGAGAACTCTCAAAACAATATGGTAGCAATGTTTCATTGTATAAATATTGTTCCATGTTTAGATCATGTTGGGCACCCACCTGTAAACATATATAATGCTCATTTGAAGAAAAAATAGGGAAGTTAGATTAAAAAATTTATTTATAATTTTAATCTAAATATACCCCTGCGAAAGTATATAATATATTTAGTTCACCCTTACTAACCATGTAAGTATCATACCAGTCACTCCCTATGTTAATAGGTAACTGTGTATGTATCATACCGTCACTCCCTATGTTAATAGGTAACTGTGTATGTATCATACCCGTCACTCCCTATGTTAATAGGTAACTGTGTATGTATCATACCAGTCACTCCCTATGTTAATAGGTAACTGTGTATGTATCATACCAGTCACTCCCTATGTTAATAGGTAACTGTGTATGTATCATACTCGTCACTCCCTATTTTAAATAGTTAATTGTAATTATCATACCCTCGTCACCTATTTTAAATAACTTGTATGTACATCATCACCACCATGTTAATATGTCGTTAGTCGCCATCATAAACCTGTTTAGCACCTTTTGTGAAAGTGCTCTGAATAGTAATTATTTTGACTGGAATAAAAGGATAAATAAGCTTTGTGGACAACCTCAAATAAATATTAAAACTTTGTTTAATTTAAATATTTTTCATAGAATTTATTACTGTGCGCATTTATTATATTTTTAACTTTAAATTCAGTCTCTAGTTTGTTATGGCCTAGCCTTACTCTAACTTATAATAATTTATAACTTTAATTTCAATTAGCTTTTAATTTAATTATTGGGCTTCTGTATTAACGTAAAAAAAACTTAATCCTAGATCATTTTACTAATTATTTTAAGAATAACTTTTTGTATAGAGATATTTTCTCTTTAGTTCAAATACATATTAATTTGGCTAACTTTAATATAACTTTAATCTAACTTTAATCTCGTGAAATTTTATAAATTTTTTATTTGTGCATAGTTTTTTGTGTTTTTTTTGATAATGAGTTCCCAGAGAAAAAAAGAAGAGAAGTTACAAATCACCAAAGACAACTGGATGTGATCAACTGTGGAAGAGGACTCAAATCAATGAGTGACCTAGGCCTAATAAAAAGGGGGATATAGGGCAGTTAATTGCAGATCTTCTAGGACTCTCGAAACCTACTGTATTGAAGTGAGTAGAGAACTAATATTAAATATTAGAATTAATAATGCATATTTTTTACTAGCATTCAAATTGGTTTATTTAATCACATTGAGGGTTCCACATTCCATGGATTTGCTATTAGTTCCTATTTTCTTCAATAGATATAGTGTTCTGTAAATTTAAATCTTGACTCAAACAAATGTTTTGACTGAATTATTGAAAGACATGATAATAAGCAGTGATCTTTTTTCATTAATTTCATATCATAACCTAAATAAACTAGTACTGTATACAAGTAGTATACTTCACGCGCCATCGACCCTTAACGTTTATATGATAATTGCATTGGCAATCACGTGATCAAGTGTAGATCTGCCCAAACAGTAACAAATTGTGCTGATGCACCCCTCACACACCCTTGATGCGATGTTTGACTGGCAATTGTTTATTTTTTCGTCTGCTAGAGCTATAGTTCATAGGGTAATGGGATCTGTGATAGGCTGATGGATGGTGTTTGAAATAGTTTCTAAGTTCATTGGTAGGAAGCAGCACAGCGGACTCGGGTGTGGAAAAGATAGTTTGCCTTCCAAATAGTATGCTGCAGTCTTCGATCTCAAGTGTGTGATAAGTGTACATTCATCAAGTTTGTATCAAGCCAAGTGTACTTGACTATTCGGATACAGCCTTAGGTATAAATTTTAATAGGCAATGATCTTTTCGTGAAACGTGTGTTTTGAAGTTATTTGTATTGCTGTATATTAAAACCCAGATAATAATAATAAAAGTGTAGCATTGCTCGTTTGAAACTGTTTGATTAGATTTGGTTTGCATAAATTCTTGAAATTTGATCTATGTTTTAGCTTTTTATCTTTATTACTTGTTCTGGCTATACAAATTTTACCTCCACTAACAGGGCAGAGATGAGGAAGGTTGAATTTAAAGGAAATTTTCCTGCATTATCTTGGAGGGAGAGTGAGAAACCATTTAGATATAAAAACAATCTCAATCAGAGAGTCAAATCGGAGCCCGAATTAATAAATAAAATCAACAGTCTTTTTATAATTCTTTTTTACATTGTAGTTTATGCCCTTTTTAAAACTTAAGCTTAATTTTATTTTTAGAAATTAGATTATTTCTTTTTCTCGGGAATACTTCTGAAGGTAAAATGAACAAAATTCACATTTGTTATTAAAATATGATTAAATTATCATGGTAGTTAACAGTTGTTTCATACTTACATATCAATGATATTATATAATAATTTTCCTCTTTCACTGATAAAAGTAAAATAATGACTGTTTATTAAGACTTAGTGGCTTTTCCAGCAAAATCTTAAACTAGGCCGGGGAAAAGTTTAAAAACAATACAATAACAAATATTTTGTACTAAAATACATGTATAAAAAATATATATTATTTGAATATTTGTGAATGACACACAACACAAATCACATTAGTTTCCATTTGTATATATTTAGTTTTTATGTATTTTAGTTACAATATAATAGTTTATTATTTTTGTTTTATTTTCTCTAAGCTAACAAAGGTTATTACCAGGGCCCGGAAGTTGATGACATTGCATCTTTTTTCTGTGAAGTCAATCGCAATGATAACTTGTATATAAACACATTTTATGACACTCTGATATCAAAAACATCACTTTCATTGTGCATATTTTTGTATTTTTAGGGTTTTTTTTACAGTTTATGGCATTTTTTGGCGTTTTTGCAGCATTTTTGAGGCATTTTTTTACTGTTTTTACTCTTATAGTGAAAAATAGTAATTCACAAAGGGTAATGTACATATTCACATTAAGCATTAATTTTCTCTTGTAATTATTAGTATGGCCAGACATGAAACAATGAGCAGTACTAAATATGAAAGAAATTAAGAAGGAAAAGTACATATATTTTTAGATTCTTATCTTGTGTATGTTTCAATGGGAAACCCCAGTGTTCGACAACTGGCTAGCTTGGAATTTAAGGGATGTAAGGCTTTGTATACTTCAGGGATACAGTCACAATTGTTTAGAATGTGGTTGTTAGTTGAGTAGATTACTGTCAGTTTAAATTGTATCTCTCAAGCTAGTTGACTTACTACTGCTGGTGAGTTTTATCATGGAACTCAGCCGCACAGGCAGGGGTGGAAAAAGAGGAGAGGGAGGGATACTCCCTTAGCAGTGACAACATTCACTTGTCCTTGAACTGGTCTGCGCATGTGTACATGTTTTTGTCACTGCGCAACCCTCATGAGTTTCATGTTAAGCCTGTTGTATTTTCATATATTTGTGTATTTCTAAGTGAGCAGGATGCCGAAAATCAAACCATCTCAATCCTACCATTATTTGCGACAGTTAGTTAATGAGTTTGGTGAAAGTGTTATGCGAGAAAGTTTTCTGTTACTCAGCATATCGGTCGTGAGAAACACAAAAGTGCTTTAGAACAGACAGCAACAAAATATTAACTCAAAAATTGCTGTTCCAAAGTGCTTCAACCTCTAAAACCAAATCATCATCTTTTAATCAAGAGCTGTGCAAAGTATTGTTGTCAGCTAATATTCCACTCGGAAAAGTAAATAATCCTAAATTTTGCGAGTTTTAAGAAAGACACACAAATAATTCAATACCAGATGAATCTACTCTGCGTAAAACCTATGTGAGCTTGTGCTATGAGAAAAAACTAGATAAAATACGAAGCAGTGTGTGCTTTGATTGATTTTTGAGACAATAGATGTATTATTTATTATTATTATTTAGCACCGCATCTTACTACCTGTTCGGGCTATACGCTTAAGTACTAATTACACTAATGGATTAGGAATTGGGAAAGTTGAATTTAGAGGAAGTGAACCCGCAATTGCGTGGAGGGAGAGTGGAAAACCATTTAGGAAAAACCACCCCCAGTTCACCCGACCGAGATTCGAACCTCGATCTCCCCGTCCTCGGCAATCGGGCTCAACACGACTAGTGCGTTAGCCAACTACGCCATCGAGGCAGGTGACAATATATGTAGAAGGCCAATATGTAAGTAATGTAGTTATTGGAACTTGTGAACTGAATACTGTTGGTCAAACATTTCTCTTGAATACAGAAATCTTGGATAAAGCCAACCACTCCAAAATCAGCAAGTTGTTTGATAAATCCATGTTTCTGCTTTGGTCTGACTGTATTAAGCACGATAATGTTCTTCTTTTTGTAAGTGATGCTGCGCCGTGTATGGTCAAAGCAGCAACTGTTATTAAAGCATTATATTCTAAAATGATTCACGTAAGATGTGTCGCTCATGCAGTTCACCGAGTTGCTGAAGAGGTGAGAAAGAACTTTGGAAATGTTGACCAACTAGTGTCAAACATTAAAAAAGTATTCTTGAAAGCGCCATCTAGAATACTTTCAAGATGGTGGTACCTGATGTACCCTTACCACCTCAGCCAATAATTACAAAATGGTGCACATGGCTTCATGCGTGTTTCTATTATTGTGACCATATTCATGTTTTAAAAACAGTTGTGAACAGATGTGACAGTGAAGAGGCTGTATCTATCAAGATTGTACAAGATATGCTCTCAGATCGCAAAATTGAGGGAAACCTGGCATATATCAAGGCTAATTTCAGTATTTTGACTGTAACCATAACAAACTTAGAAAAGAAATGTGTGTCATTGTCAGACACTACTGCTCTTATCACAACACTACAGGATAACCTCAAGAAAGCTTCAGGCAACATTGGAGAAGGGGGGTGTTTGCAAAACTTCAGAATGTGTTGATAAAAAATTCGGGATTCAAAACAGTGTGTAAAATTGCTGACATAATCACCGGTAAAAGTGACTCAAAATACAATGAAGAGGACATATCACCAGGTGACATTCCATACTTCAAGTATGCTCCAATAACATCTGTGGATGTAGAGCGCAGCTTCTCCAGGTACAAAAACCTCTTGGCCGATAATCGCCGATCATTCACACCTGAGAATCTGAAGACAACCTTCGTTGTGCATTAAAATGCAGAATAAGGTAAATCTAAGATGTACTTTTATCTTTATATAATTCTCACATGCAGACAAGTGTTCTGCCTATTTTATTATTTTTAGCGGGCATATTGGTTAGACAATATTTATTAATTTATTTCTCCTTTTGCAGGATTCCCACATTACCATAATCAGACAAGAAGAATAATAATTGGATTTTAAATGTATAATTAATTTTTAAGAGCACTTTTTGTATTTTTTAGAATAAAAAAAATCGAGTTTTTAAGTGCATCTTTTTTATTTTTAAGGGCATTTTTCTTATTTTCTTATTTAGTACTCAATTTTTATGTGCATTTTTGGAGTTTTTAAGGGCATCAACTTCCGGGCCCTGGTTATTACTTATTAGTATTTGAGGCTTGATTAAAATAAACATAAGCTGATCCCGCTTTAGTCGACATCCAAACTCCTTCAAAAGATAGCTCTTGTCGATGGCTTTTGTCGGCTTCTTTAAAATAAAAAAAATATAGATATACTGTATTCAGTAAAATATCAAGACAAATATTTTATAGAACTTATCTTATTCTGATTTTTTACCACCATATTTCACTGCCTGATTGGGTTACATGTATATTAATGACTTAATCAATCAAATGTGTTAGGGATGAGGAAGGTAGAATTTAGAGGAAATGTACTCACATATGTGTGGGTGGAGAGTGGAAATCTGTTTGGTAACAATCACCCTTAGTACACACCTGACCGTGACAATCTGATTTAGCAGTCACATGTAATCCACTCCAAAGTGAGAGTGACACTAGATAAGTGGGTGCCTGACTCATTAAGTACAAATAAAATCTATAACTCTACATCAAATTAATTCAAAACAGTAATCAATAGTTAAATTATGTCTGTACAGTGAGGTTTTAGCTGTTGTACTCTGGTAATCAAACTTTTGGTAATCATATTTACATTTTAAGAAATCAAGCCAGTTAAATATCTACATATGAGTGTCCATATAATAGTTCATAAACCTAACTAATTTATTAATATTGTTTATTAAATATGTATAAAACTTAGTGCATTTTCAAAGGTTCATAAATGTAAATTTATATGAAGCTGTACCTGAATCATGTTGAAGCATATAACCAAGCCTTAATTGTTGATAAAATGTTACCTTAAATATGAAAATTGATTGTTCCTCTTGAGCTCTTGACTTTTACTTCATAGCAAAATGTAGACCAATTTGATCTTTATCCAAAACCAGCCCAATGAATCATGTTATGAAAGGTTATCTGACATATATTATTTGTCAACAACCAAAATACTCTGCTAGTGGATTACAATTATTCTAATGTTTGCACTAGATGGAGACACGTTTTCATAGCTGCCAGCCCTTGAGGATCAACATTAGTAAAACTATTCGAAAAAAAAATAAATAAAAAAATTAGTAAAATTTCCCTAAAACAAGATTTAGTACTGTATGTATTTTTATGTTTACACTTCTAGATGAACCTATCATCATACACTATGTAAAACAACACAAGTACACAGTAAACACCAAATACAAATTAAAATAAGTAAACCAAATTAAATTTCTTTGTAGCTAAAGAAATACTACATCCAGATTTGGAATATACTAGTCTGATACTATACCCAAGATGTTCAAAATTTCACCAGCAGATGTGTCATTCTCATAAGTCACAGCTTTCATTATTAACAATAACAAATCCTTCCAGTTATTAGTATAATAAACCTTATTCAGCCAATAACGATTCTAATTTTGTAAACATGTTGTTTAATGTTAATCATCCTTAACAAACCTCTATTTAAATGGATTTCAATTTTTTTAAACTTTTTACTAAAGTTAACTTTATATATTGGAACTATTGCAATCGGCCCATCCATTAGTTAAAGACGTATATGACAAATATGGTCCAGCCTCTACCAGTACAGGACACATTCACAAAGGAAATTTAGACTGGGGAAGTGATGCACACGTTATCCGCGCCTAGTCTTACATATTGTCTGGAAGAAATTATCATGAAAGACAAACAAGTTTTATGGGTCTCTAATAGTGCTTTTCAAAAATATGAAGGAAAATGCACGCATTTTGGCCTGGCTTCAAGTTATGTACTTTTTTGAATCATTGTAAGAACTCATGTATGTGAACTATGTTTTAAAACGACTCAAGAAATAGTAAAGAGTAGCAGGCCAGACCAATATATTATTAATAGTTTTATTATTTCATTTAATAATTATTCTAAAGAAGAAAATGCCAATCCTACAAACAAAAATAATTCAGAAATAAATTGACAACTCTTCAAGATGTCAGCCAACTTAAGGCAGATACAATCATAAACATAAATAAGATGAAGAAACGTTAACTTTTCAATTGATAAATATAAGCATGAATGAAATAATATACCTCATAAATGCAGTGTGTGCCAATATGACTTCTACAAAACACCAAACTAGTTTTATTGGACTGTTAGATCAATTTTGTATTTCCTTTTAAATATGTCAAATAGTTTTATCAGTGTCTTGCTTTTTAAATGAGTTTAAAAAAAATTAGATCCCTAGCGGGTTTTTTTATTGAAAATACTCCCTGCTGCACTCTAAGATGTCAACATTCCTAAGAACTGACCTTTCTTAAGTGTCGGCACAGTTTTCCTTACAAATAACATTCAAGGCTTTTCCTTAGAAGTGATGATTTTGTGAATTTGTGTATAGTTATTTAAACTATTTATCAACTTTTTTAATTTTAAAACATGAAAGAAAACGTGAATAGAATATTTTTATTGTAACATTTAAATTTTACAAATCAATAAAAATATCAATATTTAAATTATTAATAATATTATTAATATTATTATTATTAGCACCGCGTCTTACTACCTGTTCGGGTTATACGCACTTACGCTAATGTGTAATGGTAGGGTGATTGTGAAATTAAATGGAGGACCTACAGTTTAACGTGGAATCTGAACCACGGTGGAAGCCTGGCATTCCACACATTCACAAGTTGTGAAGGAAGGGTTTAAATTAGTAGTAAAACTGAAAGGTTGGCAGATACATTCAATTAAGCCCGTTATTTTGATGAGAATCAGTCATAAAAGAGGAAAATGACGATCCATCTTTGTGATGTCCAACAACCTCTTCCTATATAAATTATTTTGGCATCGTGTCTTACTACTTGTCCGGGTTATATGTCTATGTACTAATTATACTAATGGGTTAAGGATGAAGAAGGTTGAATTTAGAGAAAATTACCCAAATTTCCCTACTGAGAAAGTGGGAAACCTTTTAGGAAAAACCACCCTCAGTACACAGGACCAGGATCAAACTAAGATCTCCCAGTCATCAGCAGTCTAGTCTATTGCAAGAGTGACGCCTTAGACCATGCGGCCACCGAGGTGGGTGATCGGTTGGTTAATACTACTACAATCTAGCAGTTCAATTATTAAGAAACTATTTTTTAAATCAATCTGATTACTTACTACAAACAATACTTACATAGAATATTGTCTAGTAATAACTATTTTTTTAAATGCCAGTATTGTTGTGAATTCATGTAAAAACTTTTAATATATCTATAGTTTTATTACATGAGTTTAAAAATAGATAATGATTTCTTTGAACTAGAAACAAGTTTTAATACTTTCCCATGGTTCATAAAATGTCAGTGTAGTTATTGATAGAAAAACAAATGAACTTATAGTTAGATAAAGTTTGTAAACATAATATAAAAATGAAATGACAAATAATAAAAAGTAAAATTGGGTAAATCTGAATCTTAATTTTTTTTTTTCAAATCTTGAATTTTTAAATATGAACAATTTTAGTATGATAAAAATATTTAAAACTGAATTTTGAAAAAGTTATTTAAAGCTTGATTTAATTGACAAATGCTATTTTGTTTAGTAATACCGGTTATGTTTTAAAAACAATGAGACGCCTTTTTGAGTAAATTAATTAATTATATTAGAAATGTATGTTCTTTTTTTGTGATTTTACGAATATTGAATCTCTGGAATACCATAGCATTTGAGGAATCAATGATTTGAGTGTGCCATTCCCAGTAAAAAGTTTTAATTGTGTATAAAAGCTTGAACCAAATATAGAATCCTTAGTGCTCCTTAGAGTGGCAGTTGCTACCTCTAGTCATAGGAACCAAGCTACTAAGAAATCTAACATTGAAAATACTCATATTTTCCATCACAAAGAGGAGAGAGAGAAAGAGAGAATGAAAATTCTCAATTTATCAGATAGTCTTTCTGAGAAATTTTTAAATAAATGAGTTTGAATGAAAGGTATTAATTCAGATACAAACATGATGCTATCATAATTAACCATTAATCCATCATCTATGAAGTCCTCCATTTTATATAAAAATATTGTCTTATCTTACATAAGCTTACATAATTTGGCCAAATTCTGGCTTTCACATTCTTTACTAATGAATAACTTTCAAATGTAAAATTCTGTAACCAGATATGGTACCTAGTGTCTAGAAATATCAGCTTAAACCAGTTTCCGTGACAAATTCGATTAATCCAGTAGTTTGGAATGATGACAATGAATTACCCATTACTGACAAAATATGCAATAATGACATACGTAAAACTTTGTTAAAATGATTGCAGTCCACCAACTAACTTCCTCCAGATTTATTTAGGATTAGCCGAGATTTAGACCTTAAATGATTGCAGTCCACCAACTCCCTCCAGATTTATTTAGGATTAGCCGAGATTTAGACCTTAAATGATTCCAGTCCACCAACTCCCTCCAGATTTATTTAGGATTAGCCGAGATCTAAACCTTAAATGCCCCCTTCAGATTTATTTAGGATTAGCCGAGATTTAGACCTTAAATGATTGCAGTCCACCAACTCCTTCCAGATTTATTTAGGATTAGCCGAGATCTAAACCTTAAATGATTGGAGTCCACCAACTCCCTCCAGATTTATTTAGGATTTGCCGAGATTTAGACCTTAAATGATTGCAGTCCACCAACTCCCTCCAGATTTATTTAGGATTAGCCGAGATCTAAACCTTAAATGATGCAGTCCACCAACCCCCTTCAGATTTATTTAGGATTAGCCGAGATCTAAACCTTAAATGATTGCAGTCCACCAACTCCCTCCAGATTTATTTAGGATTTGCCCAGATTTAGACCTTCTATGTATTATTATTATTATTATTATTATTAAAACCGCGTCTTACTACTCGTTTGGGTTGTACAAACTTCCGCTAATGTGTGGAGGCCTGGCATTCCACACATTCACAAGTTGTGATTAATACACATCTTGCCAAATAATGGAGCATACTTAACACCAAGCCTCCAAAAATATGGTCGCAAAGGCTGATCTTAAGTTCATATATAGCGAGTTATTTTCTAATTAGAAATGTAAATAATTATAAATTAAATTATTTTTGCTATATTCTAGCAGGTTTTAGTATATAATGGTGATTACAAGAGCATGTGCATCATGGTCAAGGTAATTTTAGTGGTTTTTTTGGTTCCCCCCCCCCCCCCCCCCGGTTTGGCTCGGTATCTTAACAATATTTAAATCTGAGCCGTTCTATGCTACTTTTGATATATCCTTTTTTTCTACAATGTATCTTTTCTTATTTAAAGTATTATTACAAACAGGTTAAGCACCTAAATACTACCTTATCCTAATTCCCTATGTTAACCCCCCTACCCTATACAAAATTAACTAAATCTTATTACTTAGCAGATGTTCATCGCCAGGAACTCTACTCTAAGCCCGATGGTGACCAGGGGGCTGCCAAACAGCCACCTTTTTCCATCTTGGCACAGGAGGCCCAACTGCCTCAATCCCTTTCTCTTGTTGCCAAGAGAAGGGATCAGCCTGCTTAGGGTTCTCTCCTGTGTCCAGGTGTTGTCACGTCTCAAGGGTTTTTTTTTTTTTGCTGGAAAGTTGGTCCTTCAGGTTGTTAGGACATTCCCAACCTCCCTCAGTACGCATCAGCCGAACTGGTCTTCCAGGTCCCAGCTTGTGTCCGTTTTAGAATAATGGTCATTACAAGACTTGTTTAAGTAAATACAAAATACCAAGAAAAAGACTAGGTACTTTAATTGTAATATTGTATAATGTAGGCCTATACTTATTTTCCATTAAGAAAGGCTGGTGTAAAGGTTTACCTAGTGTTTTAAGGGGTGCAGTAGACACAATCATGGGTATAATTTGTTTGCACACATCTCGTAAACATAAAAATGTCATGGCCTCATCTTTTAATAGCTGTATTTTGTAGTTCCAGTAAGCTTCTATTGCAAATACCTAAAGCCTAATCAGCCTAATATAGTGAATAAATTGTTCTTAAATATATTTAATTTTCACTGTCCGTTTTTAGTTATATTACATGAATCCTGATATTTATTTACTTTAAATTGACATTAAATTTGTCTTGATCCAGGTATTAACTGGTGACCAGTAATGCCGGGATCATGATCAACTTAAAGTTAACTTAACGTAAAGGATCTCCTCGGGTTTTTAAATGGAAGCGATCACGATGCAGTTAACTTAACGTTGACTTGCAGTTAACTAAACATAATAGATGTCCTGGGAGATCTTTTACTTTAAGTGAACGTTACGTGAAGGGTATCATGTGATCTAGCCAGCCAATCATTATGCGAATTACGTCAACAGGGCTATTTAGTCATTCATTTGTTGCTTTTAAGGCCAAGGTCTACTTTTTAGCTTTAGTTCTGGTGATCGGACATTTAATTAAAATAAGCACTAATATTGTATCACTAGAGAACGTTAGAGAACAACCTTAATTCAAATATTGTAAAGGAATTAAAATCATCAAGCTTTTATTATATAAAATGGTATAATGTATTGCTTTCAAAAAAGATCATTGTTACTAAACTATAAATCAACTAACATAATCATGATTGTAAAAGCATTAAAATCTGCTCAAAAAAGTTTAATGATAAGTATCTATAATATCGGTAGAAAACAGTAAACATTCATAGATCATAAACACTAACACAAATAGTTCAAATCACTGATCAAAACACATACTCTAGAATAGAGATGTTTGGTTGGAGTTGTTACTATAAGTTACGTGAATTGTGATCACATCACTCATCTATTTTCTTAAGTTAACTTTAAGTGAATGTTACGTTAAGTTAAAGTTAAGTTGATCGTGATCCCGCATAAGACCTGTTAGCTATCTGTTTTTTTAAAATAAGACTAAACAAAATGAAGGCCAAAAGTTATATTTCATTAAATTTAGAAATACGTTTTAAATTAGATGAGAACCTGTTTATTAACTATATGATTCATTAATGCTTTACCTCCAGATGAATTAAATCAAAACATCACAACACTTATAGTGTAAACAAAGCACTAGAATTGCAGATAGCCGAGCTAATGATTATGCCTTAAAACAAATAAACAAATCTTAAAATTTAACATGAACATAGTATTTTTGTGTTCTCGATTCCGAAAAATATGTTTAGCATGCCATTAGTGCACTCTAATATTGTCTGGCAGTTTTTTTATCTATATTTGATAAATATGAAAGTTTATATTTAAAAAAAATGCCTTTGTTTATTTAGAAGCATCAAAATATTTAAATGAGAGTACAGAAGCTGGTACAAAAAAATGTATGGCGCCAGACAAAATAATATTTTATCCTAAAATGACTAACAAATTTAATTAGAATTATTTGATAGAGATATTATTATTATTATTTTTATTATTTAGCACCGCGTCTTACAACCCATTCGGGTTATACGCTGATAGAGAATAAAACCCAAACAATGCATCAATGTTCCCAGGAAGAGCTGTACCGGTATGTCATATAAGATTTGTTTTTAACCCCTGGGAATACTTAAACCACTAATCGATATGGAAATAAAATTAATATTGTTAGAATTTGGTATTTTTGATAAAATTTATGTTTATACATCTTAGATCATTTGTTAATGCGTTCTAAGTGCTTGGTCATAAATAATTTTTAAATAAAATAGGCTACTGGCGTATTATTATTTATCATCATGTATGTTTTATTAGACTATAATATTAACAATAGCCTAGTTATGTTTTGGCTAGAAAATAATGACAAAGCTTTTTATGTGTTTGTACAGTACAAAAAAATAAGTTAGTGTAAAGGAGTGTGAAGTGTAGCAGTCAAGAAGAGTAAATAAAGATGGAAGAAGGAAAAGATGTGATAGCGTCATTAATAAATTAATCTAACAATATCATCAATCCTTCAAATATAAATAGGTTATCGACCAGCACCAGACCATGTCGAAAGAGTGGGCACCCCTAGCTTTAGGTAGAAAATGTAATATTAGGAACCCTTGCCTTATCAGTTACCCATTCATTCTAGGCAGAGCTAGTGGGTGATATTATAGCACCCACCACAGGATTAGGCGTTGCATTATAATCAGGCTCATCGTGTGGTTCAGGCTTGATAAAAACCTCAACTCGTGACTCAGGCTTTGAAGACACAGGCTCTTGTATATTTTCCATCAACAATAGAGAATGTTCTATTATTTGCACACCAACCAATCTGTGACAACAATAGTTTTATTATTGGAATATAAACATATCATACATAAAGGAGGCATTCAATTATAAACTATTTAAGCACCTTACAGGGGTAAGGGTATAGATGTAAAATATCCAGGTATTTATAATTAAGGGTAAATAAGTACCCTGGATTTTAATCAGGGTAAATACCCAAAATTCATAAATACCCAGGTATTTATGAATTTCTGTTGAAAAACTTGCTTTTCATATTTTTCTTTTTAGTTATACAAAATAGTAGATAGTATATACAATACATATAATTTTACATAGCTTAATATATTTAAAAAAATTGTTAATACTCTATTATTTACTGCAAATTACGAAAGATAACCATTCAGCTGAACACATTGATAAGTAATTTTTAATGTTATTATTTTTAAGTTTTGTTAAAGAATGTTTTAAGTTTTGTTAAAGAATGTTTTAATCTTTTTATATTAATCCTTCTTTATAACTTCCCAGGTCTTAATCCCCAGTATTATTTACCTATAACTTGTGTATTTTAAGCCTTACACAATCTTAAAACAAAAAAAAGAAAGTAGATGAAAATAACATAAAGTTAACAGATCATGAAGTGACTTAAACTGTTTTTACTTATAGAGCTACACTAATGGTATAAAATTATTGAACTAAGAAAACTTTCTGACTCAACATAAAAATATGAGTTAAACAATTTTTATAAAAATCAATTAATCCTCTCCAGTAATATAATGTTACATGTAGTGTACACTATTACATATACATTGTGTTTAAAAATCCAATAATGAGATGCAGGATGAATTAGATGATACAAATCCATTGCCCTCTTCACTAAGAGTCAATCTCATTACTTAATAATAATTATTCTGTATTTAATTCATCACTTTCACAAGAAGATGTAGTGTTCTGATGATATGTCACTGATTTTCTCTTTTGGTTTGTTGCTATTGTTTAGTAATTTCCAGTTATGAGATTAAAAATGTTAACTTGGCTGCCCGGTGTGTTGTTAATCTGTTTATTTTTTTGTTATGAATCCAAGTGAATGTACTGAATATTCTTTCTGTGGCAGCTGATGTGACAGAGGCCCCAAGGATTCTTATTGCCACATCAGCTTACACACAAGTTCCTCATAAGCCCCTCCAACATAACATTGGGCTTAACTCATTTTTCAGCCATGCCATCCCAAATGAACTGACACTGCTACAGTCATACTTTATCTCTGTAGTCAGCTAAATCTTGCCGAATGTTTACAACCTTCAAGTCCATGTGCTAATTTACTTCACAATTTCCTTCAATCAATTCTGTTGCTTTCAATTTGTTGCCTTGTGCTGTTGGATTCAAAAGATTGGCTGCCAGGGGGATTTGGCCAACTCAACATTTTTTCCGTTCTGCTAACTTTGTCAAAAGCGTTTTCGCTTCAGCTTTTTGGAGTGGGGACACAGGGATTTCTTTATTTAAGGTTGATTCTAACTCGTTTAATTTTGAATATATTTTGTAAATCTGGGGAGTGTTTGATTCCATCGCAGTTATGTCTACAATGGGATTAAAGATGTTAGTCATTTATGTTAAGTCAGTTATTTTAATAGGGCTTATATGATTTTGTAAGTGTAAAAAAGGCAAATAATACTAAACAAAATTTTAATATTACTTGAAAAGTTTGTTATTTTTACATGCTAGATTTAAAAGATTTAGTTGATATACCTCTCTGATTGTATTAGACTATATAGACTTATTTTAGTGTAGGTTTTTTTTAATGCAACACCATCCAAAAATTGCTTTATTAAATAGTTCTTTTCCTCTCCTGGGTATTCATAATTTTTGAAATATTTTTAGGGCTATTACAATAATTTTAAGTTGTAAAATAAGTTATTATAAGGTAATTTATAGTATTACTATACAGTAGTCAAATCAAATGATTATATATCCAAAAAATTAATTAAAGCTATAAATATCCTAATTTTGGGTATTTACCCAGAGCAGGGGTAAATATCCATTTATAACTACCCTACCCAGTGGGTATTTACCCGGCCCACATCACTAGGGAGGGGGGATTTGAGCTATGTTTATTTTTGCTGACATGGGGAAGGGTGAGGAAGAACAATGTCATATAATACAGAGTCGAGAAAGAAGGGCGCAGTGACCCAACGACCCCAAATGGACACATTATAAAAAAAGAGTTGAAACATAGATTCAAGAACCTTAGTCATCAGATTTAAAAGTAGTTTAGAGTTTTTTATAACTATTTAATTCATGTATTTACTAGGCTTAGTAATACTTTTTTTATAATTCAAATTAAGATAATTAATCAATAATTATACATTTAATTTACTAGCACATGAAAGGTTAGGTTAAGGTTGGTTGGGAAAGTGTTATAATAATTAATCTTGTAATTTCTATGATGTCATAAATATTTTGTTTAAAAGGTTTTACATTTCTAGAATTTAATCAATATTGATACTTGTGACCATCTAAATCGAGTCAACCCACTTTAAGATATTCAAGACATGTTTTGCCAAGATCAGAGGATAACAGTTAACCATTTACAGCAGTTAAATTTACTACGAAGTAAAGTTAATAAATTGTGGTTGTTGTAACAAGTTTTTACACCTTCATAAAAAGATTCATTTTTGGTTTAGTTTAAGGTGTTAAACTTGCTCTAGAACATTCGAGAGATACCCAGTTGTTTAGGTGAGTAGAACTTTTTCTTATAAGCCTATGTTATAATTTAAGGTTGATATCAATACTTGGGCTATTTTAAGAATGAAATGGCCGAGAATGGGGTGGATATAGTGTACAGTCACCAAACTAACTCCTAACTTAATCTAATCTCGAGTATGATTACCGGTACATCAATCACGTAAAGTTTAAGTCTGTGTTAAGTCACGATGGGGTATATCATCAAAATCACCAAAAGCTTTTACTTATAAATTTTGAGGGATGTGATGTTAGGCCTGCTATCGTGAAAAATAATTTATTTCAAAAAGCAATCAAGTGCATAAGGTCTACTACTAGACCCATGGTGTAGGTTTAATTATAATTCAGAAATGCTATTTTTTAATTTAGTCACATGTAAAGGCCCACTTACATGCTCATATTATTGCACAATATTACTATTGCACAATAATATTGACCGTGTAAGGGTCATATTGAAGGTTTGCGCAATATATTGAGGAATATTTAAAGTTTTTAATATTTATTGAAGCTTCTTTAATATTATTGGCGTGTAAGGCCGTTATTGCACAATATAGCCCAGTCTGTTTATGGGTACTAGTGATTTTGAAATGTATTCTCTACTTATTGATTGTGTTCGGATAAAGCCTCTTTTGTTTGATAAAAAACTAAAGACTTTAAAGACACTCTAGGAAAGGAAAATGCCTGGCTAAGTATTTTAGAAATCGTTGGGATGCCAGGTAAAGTTTTGGCTACAAGTAGGCCTACTTTTACTTTGGAAAGCCAAACCCTTTTTTACAATGCTGCGTTTATTTATGAAAACTAGAAAAAAAAGGATATGCATGCATAAATAGTTTCTGCTCATATATTTTTTAACAGGCCTACTCCTTTTTTAGGCAGTTAGAAAATCCACCAGAGTTAAAATATATTTGTAAAAGTGGAGCCCAAAACTCTCTATTTCCATTTTGTGTTTATATTGGATTTAACCATGGACACTAGAAAAAAAAAAGGCTATTTAAATAAATTGTTATCTGTCCATATGTTTTTAAGCCCAGTCCTTTTTAGGCAATTATAGAAAATCCACCTGAACTAGGGACATGTTTGCACTTGTGTAATACAAACAATTTTTTTTTCTTAGCACGTCTTGCTACCTATTCAGGTGATAGGCCTGTATACTAATTACTAACGGGTTATAGAGCAGAAAGGTTGAATTCAGAGGAAGGGATCAGGAAGGTTGTATTCTGAAGAAGTGCACCCACATTTGTGTGCAGTGAGAGTGGAATACCCACCCTCACTTAACCCGACCAGATTCGAACGACAATTTCCCCGTCTTCAATCTCTATTTGCATAAATTATCTGTTCATATATTTTACTATGCCTAGTCTTTTTTAGGCACTTAGAAAATCCACCTGACCTAGGAACATGTTTGCACGAGTGTTCCCTGGTGTACATTGGCATATGTAATTAATCTTGAAATAGGACGTGCAAGTTTGTGATAGCCGTAATGGGCAGCACCACTCATAGGGGCTACCTAATAAGTAAGGCAAAGCCCAAAGTTTTTTTTAATTATTCTGATTTTTTAGCAAGTAGAAGCATCTTGTCAAATACCCGCCTTGGTGGTGTAGTTAGTTAACGCATAGTTTTGAGTTGAGCTTGACTGCCGAGGATGGGGAGATAGAGGTTCGAATCTAGGTCAGGTGAACTATAGATGGTTATTCCTAAATAGTTTTCCACTCTCCCTTTAAATTCAACCTTCCCAATTCCTAACCCATTAGCATAATTAGTATTTGTAGTAAGACGTAGTGCTTAGTAATTTTTTTAATTAAAAGTGTTTGTTTTGTTTTCATCCAAAATATTAGTAGGCCTACATCTGTTTTGCGTTTTCAGGCTATTGCAAACACTTATTATTATAAGTTTTAAAGTTAAAATCAAGTTATAAATATATTTCTTGTGATTGTACTTAACCTACATTTTAGTATAAATATTGGAAATTTTCTCAATAAAGTTGTTTTTGGTTTCTTTGATCAGCTGACTGCTTGACGCGCGTTCTGTGCAGTAGACTATTTTCTTTCAAATTTTTTTATTGGATTAAGTCTCTTACTATCTCATTGGTTGAAACGGTCATGTAATTACCGATATTGACTCTGTAATCGCGAGTAGAATTTCTTATGGACCAGGAGCACTGAGTATGGACCTACGGATACGGAGTCTGTATCAGGGCCTTTATGCCGGGATCATGATCCAATAACGTTAACTTAAAGTTAACTTAACGTAAAGGACCTCCTCATGTGTTTAAATGGAGGCGATCACATTGCAGTTAACTTAATGTTGACTTTCAGTTAACTTAACGTAAGAGATGTCCTGGGAGGTCTTTTACTTTAAGTGAACGTTACTTGAAGGGTATCACATGATTTAGCCAACCAATCATTATGTGAGTGACGTAAATAGGGCCATTTAGTAACTCATTTGTTGGTATTATGACCAATGTTCACTCTTTAGCGTAAGTTCAAGTGATCAGACATTTAAACAAAATAGTTAAACTAAAATAGGAAAGCTAAATTTATAAAAAAAGTTTTGTAATAGATTTATTATTGATTGAAAACTGTAAACATTCACAGATCACTGTAAAACTAGTACAAATCACAGATCAAACTCGAGAATGAAGATGTTTGGCTCGAGTTGTTACGTTAAGTTACTTGAATCGTGATCACACATACGTTAAGTTAACTTTAAGTGAACGTTACGTTAAGTTAACGTTAAGTGATCGTGATCCCAGCATTACCGATGCAGACTGAACAGTTGCACAATAATATTGACCGTCTTAAGTCAACTCATTTTTACGCAATATATTTACAAAATAATATTGAGCGTGTAAGGGGGCCTTAAAGTAGTGTTTTTGTTGAAAAAAATTACACGAGCTGTTTATCCAAGTGAAAAATTATTTGACTTTGAACTATTCATAAAAGGCAAAGATTATTCACATTTATAATTGATAAATTATTATTACAGATTATCCTTAATATTTAATTAAGCACAGCAAATTGTTATAGTTTTATATTCATCCAATAAACTTAGTTAAAATGAAAGATTCTGAACAGATAATATTAAAAATACTTATCAAGCAGGTAGTAGGCATTCAATAATGGTAATTAGCAAGCAGTTCAACACACTCTACAAGGTTCAATCTATTCCACAATAGAAACAAAAGTGTTTTTATAATATATTAAAATTGTTTTAAATATAAAACGTACATGTTAAATGTGAGATAATGGAGTCTTCCATTATATATAGCAGAAATGTCACTTGTCAACGTCAACAGATCAATGATAATAAAGAGATACCATATATTCAGTGTTGCCACTGAACTGGATGAATCGTTAACACTAAAAAGAAGTACTGCTCAAACAAATACATTTGTGTAGTGTTGTACCTGCAAAGCAGAGTCTAAGATGTACAGGTCTGGCTACTCTTTAGTTCCAGTGATCAGACATTGAAGCCAAAAGGCGTTAGTGTCGTTGCGGAATAGCGCGCGCGCAATTTAAATTTTGAAGAGACTTTTGAACCTCCAAGTTTACATTTTACTGTAAGACAGTAATTATTTTAAACCGAATGTGATAGCTAGTGAATAAAAAGAATAGCTCACAACTAATGATAGCATACAAATTACAATTAATTGTTTGCTCATCGATGTAAAATAATTTAAATTTGAAATACTGTAATATAAATAACAGGCTAATTATTTGTTTGGTAAGATTTGATTATATAAATATGACTATAAATTATTATTTAAAAAATGAATTGATGTATGAAGGGACTAAGGCATCAATCAGTGTTACCATCTAGCTCATAGCATATGAGGGGATTTTTGATTTAATCCTGATGAGTAGCATTTAGGTTAATTTATCTGAATACGAGAATTAGAGTCTTTCCTTCAATAAAAAGGATAAAGCAGAATCCAAGAATAAAATAAGCAAACGTGAATAGTGATAAGTGTGATTTTTTAGTGGATTTAAAAAATATTAATTTACGTTTGAAGGTGTGAGTGGTGTTAATTAACTATCTTAGATGGTACGTTCTTGCAGAAGGCTCAATACCGAGGCAAATCAATACCACTCACCTTTCACTTTTACTCATTTAGGTCTTGCATACAGTCTATAAAGTTTCAATATAGTTTTATTATTTAATAAATGAGATTTAAACATAAAACTTTGGTACTTCCGTCTTTATAATGGTCCCAGGTTTGTTTCCCGCCTTCATGTAGACATTTTTCAAATACTATATTTGACGTAAGTAGCAAGAAAATTATTGATAGTACCTATCATCCCTAAATATTGTTTAATTAAATTACTGTAGTAATAGTATTGCAGCAACATATCGATTGTTACTACCAAGCTGTAGTACAGTAATATTAAAAGAGTTTAACACGTAAGGATGTGAGCAGTTTCAGTTCTCTATGGATAATTCAATACTTTTGTGGCAAGTGCCATTAAAAAAAATTAAACAAATAGCGTTACGTTTTTAATGTGATGTTGTCAAATACTTTTGAATGCAAACAACATAATTTTAGTTTCTAGTTTTTAGGTTTAAACTAATATGTTATTTACACTACAGAGAAGGCTTAAATTTGCCCTGACTGGTTTTTAGAACTTCCCCCATCCTTTATAATTACCTGTATTTTAATTTATAAAACTAGTGTATGTTAATATTATATATTATTATTATTATTATTATTATTATTATTTATTATTATTGAGTTATAGCTTTTACTATAGTAAAGATGAATTAGGTAATTGCTTATAAAAGTGCATACATATTCACATGCAAACATAGAATATTTTTGTATAAACCTTGTTATCTATCCCTTCGGCTCGGGGGTAGCTGGATTATGTAGTTGATGTCCCGACGGCGGTGACGTCGTAGTCAGAACCGCGTGGGTGGGAAAAAGGTCGGTGAGTGTGTTCCGGCAACGTTAGTCACGGTGGAACATAAGGATGTTCCGGCAACGTGAGTCACGGTGGAACATAAGGATGTTCCGGCAACATGAGTCCGGTAGAACGGAAGGATGTTCCGGCAACGTGAGTCGCGGTGGAACGGAAGGATGTTCCGGCAACGTGAGTCACGGTGAAACATGAGGAAGTCCCGGCAACGTGAGTGCGGTGGGAGGTATGGTGATGGTGGAGAGGGAGAGAGGGTTAAGCAAATTGCTCTTTCTTAACCTAAGAAAGTTTAATAAGCTCTTTAGTATGAGTGGTGCACCCAGGTGGGCCACCACTGATTGGCCGAGGCTAACTGACCGAGTCTGACTGGCTGACTGGTCCCGAGACCAAGGAATAACCGTGTTAAATACCCTCCACTGCTGCCTGGCCTTGTCCAATGGGAGAAACAGGGGCTTCCCATTGGTGCGGGCAAATTGGAGGGATAGTGCCCATCACGCGAGCCAATAGAGGCAGGAGTTCTCTTTGGCGCTGTGTATAGAGGTGAGCTTGTCACGGACGGCTTCAAGAACATGGACTGTGGAGCGGTCCAGGCAGTAGAGAGGGGGAAGTGCAAGGTGTCCTCCTGCCTCCCTTACGTGTTCCGAGCTTTCAGAGCATTTCCTGAGCGTCTGGAGAGAGTGCAAGGTGTCGTCCTGCCTCCCTTACGTGTTCCGAGATTTCCGAGCATTTCCTGAGCGTCTGCTGCGATCGACTGGATGGAGCCTGCGGTGAAGGTGAAGAAAGGTGTTGGCGTCGGGGTCGGGACAAGACCGCCGGATGAGGCGAAGAAGAATCCCGGGCCCGGGAAGCGACCGGCCCCGAGGCGGAGGAAGCTGGCGGCGAGCGTCGGGGGAACTGCCACCAGTAGCAGGCTTGTGCTGCCCTTACCAGGCAGGGGGAGTCGAAGGTTTCCGCTCGCGGGGAATGAAGGCCCTTCCGGTCAGTAAGGAGCTAGTGCTGGATGGCAAATGGTCCGCCACGAGCCCGAAGGCCAAGGCTTTAGCGGCAGCTGCCCTCTCGAGGGGCAACAAGCGGCAGGCGAGGCCGAAGCCGGCAGGGCCGCTCCAACTCCCGGAGTCGTGCGTGCCGCTGGCTGAGGCAAGCGGGAGTCTCTTTTTGGGGGACGAATCGTCCCTTTCTAGGGCCAAAAAGGCATCGGCCCTTTCTAGGGCCAACAGGGTTGGCGTGACCAGCCCACCGGGTGTAGGCAGCGGGGCCCCTCCAACTACCGGAGGTGAGCGTGCCGCTGACCGAGCCCAGCGAGAGTCACCGCCCGGTGACGATTCTGCCCTTTCTAGGGCCAACACGTCAGACAGCGTGACCTCACCAAATACCGGTGAGGTGGGTGCAGATGGCCAAGGGGAAGCCAGCGGGGCCCCTCCGACTTCAGGAGGGCAGCGTGCCGCTGGTGGAACCACTGGGGCATCCAGCGATGCGTCCTCGGGCCTTGGCCCGTTGACCAGCGCCGGCCCCCTGCAAAGCGTCGGCAGCAATGCCGATGCGAGCGTGTCCAGCGGGGCCCCTCCGACTACAGGAGGTGAGCGTGCCCTGGCAGCCAAAAGTACTGGAGGCCCTTTTAAGGGCCACCAGCCTGAAAACCGGGATAGATGGCGAAAGCTCCCGCCAGCACGATGGGTGGAAACCTAACGGTGCCAACGGAAGCCCTGACCAGGGGGAGCCTAGCAGCCGTTCGCCGGTCAAGACCGCTGCAAGCGGCAATGACACAAGCACTACAACAAGGGCCTCACAAGCCCGCGTCAACTCCGACACCTCCCGCCAAGGGGTGTCGGCAGGTAAGAAACGCCCGGCTGAATTCTCTTCAAACTCTGAAGACCGGGTCACACGCTTTCCCGCGTGTCGACAGCTCGTGCGAGTCCGTGGACGTGGAGGGACTGTCTTCAGGACCAGACCTCTCGTTGATGTGAGACGAGTCGAGCCAGGGGTCGGATGATGAGTCTGAAGGGTTTCAGCTGTTAACCCTGCCACCCCTACCCCCAACCCTACCCCTGACGATAATGCTGAAAAGCTCAAAATTTGTATTGAGCTTCTCAAGGAGATTCCGGGACTGGATCCATGGGACTTTTCATCGAGTCTCTTGAGGAAGGATCAGGAGTCTCCGAGGAGTAACCGTGGCCACCATGGTCATGGAGAATATTATCCTCTACCTGGTCTCCAATGGCAGCGCACCCGAATAAAGGACCCCCAGTGCTGAAGGAGCTCACGGTTGCACTCTGGAACGCCAACGGAGTCGCGGGGAAGAAGGCTGAGCTGGAAAGTTTCCTGACGAAGCATCGTATCGACGTAATACTGTTGGGAGAAACCCACTTGCGCTCCGAGTGAGGTTCTCATTGGCAGAGTTCATCTGCCATCGGAGTGACCGAGCGGGGGATGTGGGAAGGGGTGGGACGGCGGTCCTGGTCCGAAGGGGCCTTTACCATCACGTCGTCTCTCTTCCTCCCCTCCAACACATGGAAGCAACGGCTATCCAACTGGTGACCTCTACCGGCCCAGTGCGACTTATCTCCATCTACTTCCCTCCCTACCGCCGGTTCAACCAGGCCACGAGGGCTGACATGGAGGTGCTGCTTCGAGGTACCACGCCTGTTTTAATCGGTGGTGACTTCAACTATAAGCACCCTTCATGGGGCTCTAGGATTATGTGCGCTCGCGGAGGATTCTCCGCGACGTCATAGATCTACACGGCTTGGTGGCTTCTGGTCCCCCGACCCCTAACCACTTCCCTTACAATCCCATTGGCTTCCTGGACGTCCTAGACTTCGTTGTCTCCAGAGGGATCAGAGGGCGGTTGGTGTTGAAGTCTCTAGCTGAGCTGGGCTCGGATCACAACCCCGTTCTTGTGAACTTGGGACGCGCGGTGTTCTTCATAGACACCCCCGAAAAACCTGACCTTAAGCGCACTAACTGGGACAGGTTCACGAATGTGTTGAGAGAGAGGTTGGGACCCACCCCTACCTTTCGAACAGCAGTAGAAATCGATCGCGTTGCGGAGTTCATAACTCCCGCCATCAAGGGGTCGCTCGAAGCTTTGACGCCGAGGCACCGTCCTAAGTAGGTCGCCACAGGCTTCTTTGCCCGATTCTATCCTCAGGCACGTCCGGGAGAAAAATCGGCTGAGGAAGGCTTGGCAAATCTCGAGGGACCCGTTAGACAAGGCCAACTGGAGCCGCAAAGTCCATGCGGTTCGCGAGATGGTCAGAGAATACCGGAACAGTGTCTGAGAGGACAAGATTGGAGCTTGTGCGTACAGGACAGGTCCCTGTGGCGCATGACGAGGAACTTGATGCGGGTTCCCGCACCAAGACCACCTATTGTAGGTCGTAACAGGGTGGCCAACTCCGAACAGGAGAAGGCCGATGCTCTCGCTGAGCACTTAGAGGCGCAATTTGTGCCGACTGACGACCCGTCAGACCCGGTGCATATTTGGCACGTGGCTCAGGTCATCGCAGCGGTCTCGTTTAGACCCTTGAATGAACCTGAACCCACGGAGGTGGCAGAAATGTCGCGGGCGTTAGCCGCTCTAAGAATAAACAAGTCCCCCGGAAGCGACGGCATCAATAACGCGGTCCTCAGAAAGCTTCCCTTGGAGGCGATTAACTTCCTCGTGGAGTTATTCAACGCCGTCCTGCTCCTGAGTCACTTCCCCGAGCTCTGGAAGCACGCCAACGTCCTCTGTTTCCATAAATCGAGTAAGGACCCGGCCCTAACTTCGTCTTACCGACCGATCAGCTTGCTCGACTGTTTGGGCAAGTTGTTCGAGAGACTACTACTGACGAGGCTGATCCAACATTTTCGCGAGGTGGGCATCTTGGTGGATGAACAGTTCGGCTTTCGGGTGGGACACGCTACGTCTCACCAACTTGTCCGGCTCGTGGAACAGGTCACGAGGAACTTCAAATCAACAGGCTGACTGGTGCTGTCTTTATCGACGTGGCAAAGGCCTTCGACCGTGTTTGGCACGAAGGTCTCCTTTTCAAACTCCTCTTCCTGAACCTTCCCTTCTACCTAGTTAAGATTGTTTAATCTTATCTTTCCAACCGAACCTTCTCCACTACCTTTGGGAACGCCACTTCCCAAGTCAGAAGCATCCGGGCTGGAGTGCCACAGGGTTCCCTCGTGGGCCCGGTGCTCTTCAGTCTGTATGTGACCGACATTCCGAAATCCCCAGACACCAAGTTGGCACTGTATGCGGACGACACGGCTCTAGTAGCAGAGTCGTGGCGAGGGCAGCTAGCGGAGAGGCGACTCCAGACGCACCTGACGCAGTTGGAGGGGTGGATGACTACCTGGAGAACAAGTAATAACGTTGAGAGGAGTACAGCAGTGCTCTTCACATGGAAAAGAAAGTTGCACAGGCTGGCCCCACTCCAGCTGTTCGGAGAACAGATCAGATGGGCGGACAGTGCTAAGTACTTAGGACTTACGCTGGACGCAAAGCTGACCTGGCGACTGCACTTTACCGAGCGACTGACCAAGGCGAAGCAAAGGCTGGGAATCCTAGGCCCACTGCTTAACAGGCGTAGCGCCCTGTCTTCAAGGAACGGTCTGACACTGTACAAGCTGTTGCTTAGACCGATCCTCGACTATGCGTGTTCCGCTTGGGGTCACCTGGTGGACACATATATGAGGAGCATGCAGGAATTCCGGAGCAAGTGTCTGAGGATAATTGTGGAAGCACCTTGGTACGTTCAGAATGTGACTCTGCACCGTGACCTGGATATGCCTACCATCAAGGACCACTTCCGGAAGCTGGCGCAGTCTTTCTACGACAGACTTCCCGGTGCCACCAATCCTCTTATCCAGGGCTAGGGAATTACGTAATCGACCCTGGAGGGTGCCACCGACGTCCCAAAGCCCTGCTCGGGTAAGCGAGATGTGACAATTGTGGTTTGGGAGGCTCTCACCCAGCCCCCCATAGAGTAGTGTCTCCGCACGTAACTCTAATAAACCCTTAGTCGGTTCCCAAATTTTTCTTTTTCCTCAACTAATATTAATAAAATGCTTTTGTTTGTTTCAGTAACTTCGCGAAATGTAACCCCGTCAGTGAATTACCCGAAAACCAAACGGTGTGACCAATTGGTCGGTACGTGTTGGAATTTGCTCTCGTGCACCCCTTCAGGGTGCATTAGAGCATGCTTTTTTGCGTCCGCGTCTACGTCTTAGTAGAAAGGGTGGGTGGCGCTGCCTGTGCAAGTGCGGAGGAAAGAGACAAGGAGCCGACTCAACAGTGAGGGACAACAACCTATGTATTTGGGAAGACCATCTTTGAAAGGATTCGATCTCCAAATTATTCATTGCAGGTGAAAGTGTACAGTGTATATCAAAAGTAATATTAATATGATAATAAACAGAATATTAGACAATTCTTATCAACCCAAACTTCATATTGATTGCCACAGCGTGTATAAAGTTTGTATTAATTTGAATGTAAAATTTCCCATCTATTTCGAGTGGGTGGGATCTGGCGACTGCGCGCTCCAATAGACCTGTACTGCAGAGTAAGAGCGGAACGGACTATAGGCCTAGAGCCAACACCATTTTACTGATCAGGCTAAAACTTAGTGTATATGATTTTTATAAGGTTCCCCCAAGGAGTTTTTTCAGTAAGATATTTACCCAAAAATTGAGGGTAAGTTACTAAAGGTAAAAAAGATAGAAAACAAGCTAATCTCGAAATCCTCTGTAACGATTTTTATTAAATTTCGTATCTGAGCATTGTTTATAATTATAAACTAAATGGCCGTTCTAATTATCCCATGAACATATTTTAAAGGGTATCTACATAAGCAGATATTGCCAATTTTAGTCATATCTTTGCAAGTATTTGAGACACGAAATAACTCATTATTGTAAGGTTATAACAAAATTTTTAAAAAAACCTTCACTTGAAATATACTTTTATAAAACCAATAGGAGGCTGTCCATAAATTACGTAAGGATTTTTTTCATTATTTCGACCCCCCTTCCACACCAAATCTCCCTACTCAAGGATCGTAAGATTTTTAGTTACCCCCTCGCCCTTACCAATCGTACGTCATTTTCGTACGATTTGGTAAATTATATTATTTTATACAAAAGGATTGGTGATGTGAAATTATAGAATACTTATCACAGTAAAATTAAGTGTAACACATGACAAATAAATGACATTTTATAGTTATGTATAGCTGTGTACGTCTATAGGCTACGCTTCAGTGCCATCTTTCATCGTTAGGTGCAACCTTTTTGACCGCGCGTCTGTAAAAGTATTTTTTTAGATTTTGTCTCACCATAAACAATGATAAAATTCTTAGTTAAATTAGATTATTCCCACCCCCACGAAAACGTAAGAAATTACTGATACCCCCAACCCAAAAAATTCTAACGTAATTCTTGAACGGTCCCTAGCTTCCGAGCTATTGGGATTTTTTTTAAATTGAGGTCTCGGAAAACGGGAGTTTATTATTATGTTTTTTGATGAAAATATGTAAAATCTGTAAAAAATGAATAATGAACAATACGTTTCTTTTATTTATTTCTCTTGGTGGAATGTGATGCTCCTTTTCCCATCATGTTTATGCAAAAATGTATATTATCTGGTTTCACAAATCTTACGAGTTTTAAGAAAATGTTTCCATTTTAGACAAAGGAGAGAGAAACTCGGTGTTGTGCACCATACCATTTATTTATCGAGGTAGGCCTAGTTATTAGCCTTAATAATATGGACGCAAGTTAATATTATACAACTTGTAAATTTGTTTGTAGTTTCGTCTTTATTAAAACATTAGTTCTTACTTAGTGGATAGCAAAACTGATATAGTAGAATATATTGAAAACATTTATTATGGTTAATTTCGGCCAAATAGTCCATTTCAACTGCTATTTAAAAATAATATATCTAAGTATTAGAAGTACAAAGCACAAATATGAGAATTTCTTATGTTTTCTCTCTTACATTAAACTAAATAATGATTTAATAATATTAACCCGAGTCTGGATATACGGGTATGAGACAATATTGCTTAAAATTTCAAACTACAAGGCCAATTTTGCCTGTAGAGACAATAAATTAGGTGGGGGAGTTTGTGGTTTTGTTAGTAGAGCTTAATGGTTTCAAACATGGACATTTGACAATTTTTAGTAACGGTTCCTTTTTGGCTCTAGACCAGTGATAGGACCGAATTTGTGAAATTAATCAACCTGTAAGAGATGAAAAAGGGGGTTCAAAAATTTTCAAAATTCACTGACCGTGCATTTTTTGAGCTAGTGGACATAAAGCCTTGAAATTTAAAATGAAGTTTCTTTATAGAATTGGGTGAGAAATCTTTAGGGTTTTTCAAATTTAATCGCTAAAGGGGTGTAAAGGGGAAAGGGGGCAGTAAATTCTATGTCCTCCAATTAAGATGAAATTTGATATATGGGGGTTATCGGGTCGCAGAATACTAATATGAAATTAATTTGTGTACGTCATCCACACGATGGGTCCTGAGGGGCGTTGTAAAAAAGTGTTCAAGACTACCAAAACTAATATAAATAAATACTTTCCAGGGTGTTAGAAGATTTAAATTTTTCAGACAATCCAATGGAATCACTCCAAATAATTATAAAAGTATGAACATTTTTGTTTATTAAGTGGGACCCTGGAACATAGGGAAGGGGATATAAGCAGAATAAAAACTTTTATGTGTGCTAGCAAATTTAAATTTAACATTCGTTTAACAGGACAACTCCAAATAACCAAATAAGTTTTAAAATGGAAATTTCTAAATGATAGTTCGAAAAATGAGCTTAAATATTTCAAAACTAATAGAAACAACTAATTCCCTGTGTAGTAGAAAATTGAAACGTATTAGTAAAGTAAAGGGACATGTCAAATTACCTATAAGTCTGTACATTTTTAATTTTAAATGGGACCCGGGAAATAAGAATGACCTTTCAAAATCACCAAATAAATCTTAATATTTGAAATTTATAAGTGGGAGTTGAAGAAATGGTAGGGGAAGGGGCGGGCTCATCATTTACAAAAAATAATTTATGCAACTACATCTATGTGTGGTAGAAAGCTTAGATTCGTTAAATTATTCTAAATAAACAAAAAAAAATGAAAATTTAAAATTTAAACTATGAGAAATGGGAGAGGGAGAAGCTACAGCTAGAAAAAACTTTTGAAATGAGGTTAAAAATTAAAATTTGAAAGACAGGTAGACATAAAACTCCAGATATCCAAATGAATGTTATAATTTAAAATTTCTCAAAGTGGGTTGAATGGTTAAAAACGTACAAAACTATTAGAAACAACCTCTTCTCAGTGTGGTATAAAACTAGAATTCTGCATAATAAGCAAAGATACCACTCCAAATAACTATAAAAGTCCAAAATTTTTAAAGTACCTATATAATAGGAATCCAGGAAATAAGGGGAGTTTATATAAACAAATTAAGTATGGTAGAAAGTCTAAATTTTGCATGCTGGTATAGATACGGCTTCAGATAACCAAATAAGTCTTAAATTTGAGATTTTAAGGTGGGAGTTATAGAAATGGGGAGGGGGAAGCTAAAATTTTCAAAACCAGTGGATAAATTACTTTTATGTATGGTATAAAACTGGAATTCGTCAACCAGAGATAGGGACCACCCAAATTAACTATCAAGTCTGAAAATTTTAAATTTCAAAATAAGATTACAGGAAATAGGGAAGGAGGGGGTGGGGGAAGGGATAGAGGTATACAAGTAGGAGGTAGAAAATTTAAATTTGTCAGGAATGTAGAGGGATAACTTCAAATAACCACAAACACCTTTTAAATATTAGTTATTTCTTAGTAGGCTGGTGATATAGGGGGTCTCAAAATTTTAAAACTAAAAGACTAAACTACTTCTCAAAGTGTTAAAGGATTGACAGAAGTCAGGCGGGTTTAAAGACCAACTCAAACAGTAGCAAGGCCTGAATTATTAGATTTCAAAATGAAGGCTTGGAAAATAGGGAGGGATGGTTCCCTCAAAATGTTTACAAAGCTATAAAAATGCAATTTTTGTAGATATAAAAGCTTGAAATGTCGCCATGCAATTTAATAATAAAACAGGTTAGAGTCGCTAGACAGGGATATATTGTTCACGTTAATTCTTTTAAAAAGTTTCTCATCTAATGCTGCTATGCTCATGATAGATATTCAACAACTGTTATATCACCAAGTGAAGTAAATTAAACTATATAGTTCTACTAAAGCAATATTTATTTATTTTGGCCAAAAATTTAAAAAAAAACTCTGAAAAAACATTGTCATTTTCTCGCGTTTCCTACACTCTTGAACAAATGGAATTTCAAAATTGAAGCCCAGGAAATGGTAGCGCTTAAAATGTATACAACCAAAATATAAAATCCTTTACGATGTGATTAGGTTGACATTTGGTAGCCACTAAAATATCATATAAGATAACCAAATAAGTCTTAAAATTTCAAATTGGAATTGTGGAAGCTAAGGGGGTGAGGGGGACAGAGAGGTTTGAAAATGAGAGTAAATTGCCATCTTTCCAAAGAAAATATACTTTTATGCATGAAAGAAAATTTAAATTGGCCGATATGATAAAAGGACCATCCCAAATAACCATAAATTTAGACAATTTGGAATTTGAAAATTTACTGCTGAGAAATAGGAGGGGCCTCTAAAATTTTCTAAGCTATAAAAACTCGATATGTTCCAAATGCGGGTACACTTTATGCTAATTAAACCTCCCTCATCTCTAACACAATAGCGTATTTAGTAGTACATAACGCATAGCTCGAACGAATTTTAAGGCACAGTGCTAACAAAAATAACAAAATAAAAAATGCTATCGATGTTGACCTCAAACAAAATTCTACTTTATAAAATACTCTTTTATAAAAATTGGACTGTAGTAAGACATTTGGAAAACTAAATTTATAAAGGCAGAGGAAAAAAGTTTAATTTACTAAAAGTAAATCAACACACAAACTAAAGCCTATCTTAAAGTGGATACATTAGATTTACAAATACATAGCTATTATCGCATATCTAGGAGCGACATTAATAAACCAATTCAGGTGACATAGCTTGGATAATAATGATGCTTGATATTAAAATGTTTCTGTAAAAGAGTCTTTTATTTAATTTATGCTCTTTGGTTAAATGTAATGCTCTTTTTTCAAACATGTTTCTATGATCGTGCTTAGGTAAAGTTTGCATTGTCAATGGAGTGCGACGGCCGCCCTGTGATTGCGCTCGATTGTGCACTCAGATTGTAGACTAGGTAATATTTTATTTCTAAGATTTTTTATTTGTTAATTGCCATAACTGGTTTGTGATTGCCATGGCTAGCTTAGGATTGTACACGAAGAAATTTAGTTTCAAACCTATTCAAACTACATAATCATAACCTGTTTTCTTTACTTTACTAGATAATTTTTATACCAAACACTTAATAACTATAGCGGTGATTAAAACAATATTTGGGTATAGTTAAGAGTATTTTTTTCATATACTTTGTACTGTCAACAATTTTATTCAATTTACTAAACTCTATTTTATTGTGATATAAATATTTATTTTTAAGAAAATCTGCAATAATTATTAATTGTATGAAAATATTGTTCTATTATAGTAAAATAATCTTATACTGAAAGAGCTTTCAGTGTAATTTTTTTTATATTTATTTCTATTCCCCTTTAGTAAAATTAAGAGATATTTAATTTTCCAAATAGACAAGAAGAGGTGTTGGACAAGTGTAATTGGACAAAACATTATGAGCTTTTTGTTGTGTAATCCTAAATCGCGTTTAGGGAGATAAGCTACATTTTCAGATTTTATTTTATTATAAACTGATATAAAACCGATTTGTTAATTCTAATTGCACATTAGTATAAGATAATAATACTAATACTTAGTACCGCATCTTACTAACCGTTCGGGTTGTACGCTTAAGTACTAATTACGCTAATGAGCTAGGATTTGAGAAGGTTGGATATAGAGGACGTGAACCCGTATTTTCGTGAAGGGAGAGTGGAAAACTATTTAGGGAACCCAGTTCAACCAAGTGAGATTTGAACCTTGGTCTCCCCGTCCTCGGCAGTCTAGCTCAACACTAAACTAGTGCGTTAACTAACTATGCCACCGAGGCGGGTATTAGTATAAAATAATTTTGAATAAAATCATTTCAGTGTTCAAAATAAGGGGGATTGCCGATACCAAATATATACTTAGGAAACTCTTTCATTGTATTTTCTAGGAATTTAACTTTTTTTTTAGTTTATCAAATAGCATATCACTTGTATATCTTGTTTGTATTAATTTGACAACAAAATGTAAAAATAAATGTAACCTTTAAAACATAAGTATTTAATTTTAATTACTGATATATTTTGTGCGCCGTGTCTTACTTCCCATTACAGCTATCTGTGTACTTACTCCAATTGATAAGGAATGAGGAAGGTAAATTGTTTGGGAAATATGCCCGTATTTGCGTTGAAGGAGAATTATAAGCATATTAGGGAAAAAAACACTCTCAGTACACCCGATCGGGATTCGAACACTGCTATCCCAGTTATATGCAGTCCAATCTAACAAAAAAGTGATTCCTAAAGAATTGTGACCGCAGAAGCTGGTCACAAAATATTTAATAAATCATTTACAAGTGCATTTCCAAGACCGCGTGTCAAGTTTAAACTCTAGAAACACTGGCATTGTATATTTGGGTCCTAAACTCTCAATTGTTTGAAAAGTTTTGGTCAATGAAACGGGGGTGAGGTGGGGTAAGGGATTACCGCTACCTGGACTATTGTACTCGGAGAGACGGCAGCTCTTAGCTCTCAGCTTCTCTTTCTCACGAGGAACATTTTGCAAGTGAGATGTTTTAAAGACTTGGAAGTGCTATTATCACTGGATATTTTAAGTTCTTCCTGACTCGAGGGGCGCATCAAATCTCCCGTAAGGCTATGTATCTGTTATTTCCTTGTCTGTAGCCTGGCCTCATTTATATATTGACATAGCTCATAGGCTGCCCTCGGCTAACACTATGCTTGACAACACCTGCTATCTTATCTTTGGTGGTTCCCTAACTTACCAGTACTTAAAATTAATCATGGCTTGCACATAGCTAAGTCCATGCCTGACTACACCTTAACTTCTCAACACTACTAGATGCCCTCGGGCTCTCTTAAAACTCAAAACTCATAATTCCTGTCTTATAACGATGCTTGAACCAAATACCTCTTTAAACTCGTGAGTCCCATCTTAAAATGCTTAAACACAAGACACATCTGGCCTCTCATGTTTCCACTCACATTAATTATAGTGATAATGCACTTAAGTGCATATCTAAATTAACTTCTTTAGATACTTTAAATTTTACTTTTCAGCTCATCAGCTCACTCTGTGATCCTGTCAATATCTTAGCCAATACCTTCTTAAATTTCATAAAATCAAATTAATTAAATTTAATATGAACCCCCTCCCCACATAATTATCAAGATCCGTACCTTTACTGTCACCCATAAAATTCACCATTGGTGAAATGATATATTGATTCTGATTTCCAAGATCGTTTACTAATTAGGTCTGATCCTAATCACCGGGATAATTAGCCAAACCTCCAAAATTTCTCTCAAACTGAAATTATGTAAATTCTTATCAAACTCAAAATTGTACAACTGTAATTCTCATACTTATTGTTTAACTTTTAAGTTTTAATTTATCTTCATGCTTCTTGAATTTCGTTTTGCAGTTACCATGAATATGGCACCGTGAGTGCCGAAACATGTCGGTATGGATTATTCCAGCAGATTTCTAATGCTAGATATGTATAAGGAGTAATGAGACAAAAATAGATGAGGCTTAGAATATTCCACTACATATTCTACTTCATTTAAATCGTTGGCAGATGTTAACCTCCAAATTAAATTTTATACTATTTTTACTTTAATTCATATTTGAACTTTAAAGATTGTTTTTCTATGGTATATTTAAATCTCTTTGGACAATAATACTTAATGACTGCATTATAACTCACTTGGCTAGTGATAGCCTCTAAATCCATAATTTTTTTTATCCAGACTTTATAGTTTATCTGTAAGTTTTGTAACAACTTTCTTAGCGTGTTTTTATATATTTTTAGACTTTCACCAACTTATACATAGCCAAGTCTATGATGAACTATTGTTTTTATGTTTAATGCTCATATTCTGACATATTGTGTTTATAGAAGTAAATCGTAATCATATATTTTGTCTTGCAACATCACTTTTTACATCATAACAACTGATGAATAAAAGTATTATTGTTTGAAAATAGTGAAGTATTATACCACACTTTCCTGAAGAAACATTTACATTAAAGGATATACAATCCAGTTTTACAGGCAATACTGTACAAATACGAATAAAACCTTAGATATTTCAATTTTTATGTAGTTGTCATCAATGCTGTTTACAGTCTGCCACAACCACTTATATTTAAAGTTGTTTATTAGCTTGTATATTGGTTTCATACACAACATTATATTAAAAAGTTCGATAAATATAATGAACAAGGTATCTTAAAACTTGATTACATTTGTTTGAATGACAAACTTTGTATAGTTGCCATGTATTCAAATTATGGACATGCGGCAGTGGACCTAAAATTATAAGACCTAAAGTCACAGCTCCTAAACTAAATTTCTTAACTTCATAACACCTAACTTTATAAGACCTAATTTTATAAGACCTAACTTCATAGCACCTAATTTTATAACTCCTAATTTTACTAGACCTAAAAGCACTGGACCTAAAATTCATTTTTCATCGATTACTTTAAAATATCTTTAACTGTTCAAACAGGCAGTGGACCTAAAGGCACAAGACCTAATTTTATAAGACCTAATTTCACAAGACCTAACTTCACTGGACCTAATTTTATAAGACCTAACCCCACAAGACCTGATCTCACAAGCCAACAAGCACAAGACCTAACCTCACAAGACCTAAATTCATAAGACCTAAATTTATATGGCATGCCGGCATAAGTCCTAAAACAACATTCTTTTTAACTCAATGGTAGGAACACAGACAAAGACGTCAGTTTTGTCTTGTCTAATTTTCTGAGGAATGGGAGGTCGTAGTTTAAATCCTGCTGGGTGTATTTCTCTCGTCATATAAAACATACCATTATCGAAAAAGTGGTTTTAATAAACACGGCCAAAACGCTTTGAATGTGGAATAATGTCAAGCTCATCTAATCTAGTTTTCCACTGACAAGGAAGTTGGGATTAGAATCTTGGCCGAGCATACGGAGGTATTTTTCTAGAGGATTCCTCACTCTCTTTTCAAGCAAATGTGGGAACATTTCCCCTAAATTATTCCTTCCTTGGTCACTTTAAAATAGTGAAATTAAATGCGGATAGTCCGAACGAGAAGTAAGATGAAAATCTCTGATAGGCAGGATTGCCTCAATGTTAATAATCTTGACTGACGTGGACAGCTTTTATTTAGGAAGTATTTGTCTATCCTTTACAGGTATGCTAGAAGTGTTTTTCCACTTATTTGTTTACTCATTCTCTCTTCACGTATTTCACCGTATTTAAAATAAAATAATATTAAAAATGTATTGTGGAGACATAATTATTATTAACTAAAATAAAATTTAATCGTGGCCCAAATTTTTGTCACCCGTATCATGTATTTACTAGCACGCTCAGGCTATCCACATTTTTTCACAATGGTGTAAGAAAGAGAAATGTACAATTTAGAGGATATGTACTCTCATTTGCGTGGAGGAAAACTCAGAAACCATTTATTAAAACTCACACTCACTTGACTGGAATTTGAACCGGGTCTCGCCATCATCAAAAATTCAGTCTATTCTCTGAATCATTCGATCACCGATGTGGACTAAAGTGCAGTTATTGAGGGAACAAACCAAATCTTATTATTGGATGCTTGTATTTTATCAGCTTAATCTAATGGCATATGGCATTAGAAAACTTCACTTATTTGTTGAGTCAATTAATGAGTAATTCTTATTAAAACACATATTATATACTATTATATTTTAACCGATGAAAGTCGAAAGTCTTTAGAGCCGCAACAATCACATAAATAGGTAGCCTATATAAATACTATTTATAAAATGTGAGTTTATTCTATTGAAAGTCAAAGTATGTTAACATTAGGGCCTAATATATTAATTACCGTAATTAATCACTTAGAAAAATTCAAAATGGCCTCCAAAATACCTTACAACTTTATGTGGAAATCAGAGCTGGCCGCCACCAAAATCAAAGATGGCCACTCCTATACCTTATAAGCATAGCTGGAGCCCATTGATCTCTATATTATAACTGGATGGACATCTGCGGCTAAAATTTTTGAGCTGTCATTTGTACAACATTGCTTAAGAGAGTAGGAAACATTCGAGTATCTCTTTCTCTCTTATACACATACAAGGCAATGTGGCATTTAAACATAATTCGCTAATTTTATTGAATTTAGGAGATATATCAATGTATGAATATTTAAACGAAATAAATGGGTTAGTAAAAGGTTTGAAGGGCATAACTAATTTCAACACTCATGACTTGTTTCTTTAAATAAGTTGATTTAGGCTAAAATAGTAATATTTCCTACACGCCTATACGCTAAATGATCGTTTGAACGTAAGACTTCTACACAAAATTTTGTCGTTCGAACAAAATTAGCCTGGTTTTTAGCAAATATTTCATTATAGTTATCTAACATTAAATATAATATGGCTTCTGAAAGCAAAAGGCAATACACGCTAAGAGCCAACTTAATAATATTATAATATAGTAATATTTCGTATAAACCTCTAGCCTAAATGATAATTTGAATACAAAACTACTACACAAAATTTGTCATTTAAACGAACGTATGTAAGTTTGAAGCTACCTTTTTTCATTTTAGATATCGAACTCTAAACATAATATTGTTTCTGAAACCAATATATTAGCTAATAACCAATTTTAAACATACTGTAATCTTGGCAGAATGTAAACCACATTGGCTTTAGCTACTTATTTTAATATATCAAAGATTTTATTCTTATTTGTACAATGTCACATTTAAAATTGAATAATTGTATATCCTCTAATGTAAATGTGTCTTCAGTCAAGTAGGGTATAAACAAACTTTTATTCACGAGAGACACGTTTTACTCAAGAACATTAAAAGAAACCGTTAAATTTGTCCTCTAGCTAGCAAGCAGACGACAAACTTGGTGTCACGATTTGGTCCGTTGCAAGGGGTGTGTTAGAGAGAAATACGCCATGGATTATTATTATGATTACTATTATTAGCCATCTTAATTTTGTTTTACATGTCTTTCTTTACAATTTTATAAAGGAGCTACAACTTAGCTTTGTTCGAGAATATTCAGTTCATCTTGACGAATATGAAGCATACAGTTTTTCTAAGCACCGCAGGATTGTTTACGATAACTGCATTATTGATAAGGTCGTAATATATCAATGACAATGTGGGTAATAAACCTATTTATATAAAAAAATAATGCTGCATTATATTACCCAGCCAAAATATTGACACTTTTGAATCACTAAGGTAGAAATGAAGAAGGTATAATGTAGAGTAATTATCACTGTATTTGCATGGAGGCGGAGTGGGAAACCATAAAGGAAAATACACCTCAGTACACATAGGTCATATGCCAGAACGAGTTGGGTTTTAAAAAGTAAACACTCAACTCCAAGAAATGACTTATGGACTAGGGATAGAGTGAAAACCTCACTTCCTAGAAATGAATAGTGTGAAGCCACGCTTACACGAGGCCAGTTGATAGCAGGTTAGACGCGTCAATTTTCGAATTTGCCTGACAAATGGCCTCGTGTATACGCGGCTAAAGTAAAGAATGAGTGAGGAAAATTTGGCTCGGGACTGCACTTCTGTTTAATTTGTCCTATCTAAGCCTTTTCTTGGTAATGAGTATTCACCCACAATTCTCACTTATTCATTTTCGTTCTTGTATACCGCCTATAGCCAGGAATATCTCCTCAGCCTTCTGACACTGTAAAACCAGATTGAGACTGAAACTTTTTCGGAGGGATGGGGAAGGAGGAGGAGGAAAACTTGCTAAGGAGTCAGTATAATCTGGCTTACCGGTGAAGAAGATTTGGATTCGAGTCCCGGCTGGAATCACCCACTTTACTGGAAAGAATTTTTTATCCTTTTTCTAGGAATATGCTGGTATACTTCCGCTTGAATTACTTCCTGATACTTAAATAGGGATATTCAGATACTTCTGGGGGGAATTTTTTTATTAAAATGGTGGACATCGACGCCGCCCCCTCCCCTGGCGTTGCGAAGTCCCCACCCCACCTCTTCGCCCCTTATTAATTGCATTGATTAATTTACTACTTTAATTAATCGCTTTGAACAATTCAAAATAGCCACCAAAATACCTTAAAACGTTATGTGGAAATCCAATATGGTCGCTAAAAATCCTTACAACTTTATATGAAAATCCAAAAGGACTGCCCCATACCTTATAACGTGATGTGAAAATTTTAGATGGCCGCCACCAAAATTAAAGCTCGCCACCCCTATAACTTATAAGTAGAGGGGGATACAGAACCCTAAAGCCCATCAACGCGACCTCATGATGACAAATTCCGTACGCCCAACAACGAATTTACATTCTTTCTCCAGGTGAATGCTGATGCACTTGACATATTCTGAATACCTCCTCTACACCACATCCTCAACACCCTAACCCCATAACGGTAAATTACCCACGTTTCCTCGTAAGGTTATGACATTTCTTCCCTTTGACTTACCTTTCTCTCCCTGACACACCCATTTTTGCTGCAAAATTCCCTTTTTGATACTATTAACATTATTTTTGACAGGTATTGCCCTCTGAGCCCAAGAGCCCACAATGGTAGTTACCCTTGACGCTCTGAGACCTCCTCCAAAATGACGTCCCGACGCCCCCAAAACCCGGACCCCATAACGGTAATTTACCCTCAACGTCTGGACGCCCCACGAACACGACACCCGCGGCACTCCCAACAACTCGAACACACAGCTGTAAATACCTGGCGCCCTGTTGCTCCTAGAAACTCGAGCCCATATAAATAACTTCTCATCCTGACCCCCTCTCTCCCAACCAGAGCAGGTATCGACAGCTGTCCACCCCCTTTCCTATAACCCCTTGCTCCATACCCTACATTCTCTAACCTGCACGACAATTTAGAGATGGCGGCATGGGATTAAAAATAGAAATTTTTTTTTATTAAAATATAATTAAAGTAATATTTAACCTTATAGTGTGATGCGGAAAATCACAATGGATCCCTACCCCACCCCCCTCCTTGTACTCAGCATATGCAGGTCCCGATTTGCACCCTCAAACCCAGGTTCTATAGCCCTCAAGGCAAGGTAATTGGTTCTAAAATCTAGGAGGTGATGGATTATTTTAATGTTGTTTATTTGATGGTCACGATGGGACTGAATATTTTTGATGAGATGGAAGTTATAATTTATTACACCTAGCCTTATAAGACCTAACGGCACAAGACCTAACGGCACAAGACCTAACGGCACAAGACCTAACGGCACAAGACCTAACGGCACAAGACCTAACGGCACAAGACCTAAATGCTACAAGAACTAAACCCCATAAGACCTAAATTTATAAGACCTAATTTTATAAGACCTAACTTCATAGCACCTAATTTTATAACTCCTAACTTTACTAGACCTAAAAGCACTGGACCTAAAATTCATTTTTCATCGATTACTTTAAAATATCTTTAACTGTTCAAACAGGCAGTGGACCTAAAGGCACAAGACCTAATTTTATAAGACCTAATTTCATAAGACCTAACTTCACTGGACCTAATTTTATAAGACCTAAAGTCATAGCTCCTAAACTTTAGGTCTTGTGATATTAGGTCCACTGCATGTCATCCCAAATTATCACTTAGGTTATAGGCTTGTGGAAAGTATTATTATAATACCTCTTTTTTTTTAAGTTGGCTCATACCTTTCAGAAACCATATTATGTTGAAATGTCGATAACTATAATGAAACAAGCTAGCTAAAAACTGTATTACATTTGTTTTAATAACACACTTTGTGTAGAAGTCTTACGTTCAAATGATAATGTAGGTTATTGGCTTGTAGGAATTACAGTATCTACTAAGCCCTGGTCTTAGTAATAATCCCAACATATAAGGCCTTATTTTGTACCAGAATACTATCATGTATATAATATTTTGGTAGGATAAACGGCAATTAAAACGGAAGTGGAAATTTCCTCCTGGACGGTCTTTTATGCTAACTAAATACAACTATAAGGTAGGGTTCTGGTACGAAATAAAGCCTTACAAACGAGCTTCCTTCAAAAATCATCGTATATATTAGACTACATACACTTATTTAAAGAAACAACGAACCAGTTTTGAACTTTTATATGCTCTTCAAAGCTTTAACTGACATATTTATTTAATTTAACCATTTACACATTGATTTATCTCTTATATTCAATCAAATTAGTGAACGATGTCAAATTGCCACATTGCCTTGTATGGGTGTAAGAGAGAAAGAGATACCCGAAAGTGTCCTTCTCTCTTACACAATTGAATGCAGACGACAGCTCGTAAATTTCAGCAACAGATGTCCATCCATTTATATTATATAGATCAATGGTCAAGCGTAACATGCCAATGCCACCACCCTTGGTCTCAAGAGCTTGTGCATTCGCATACCTTTGTAACGTCATTTAAAGCTACTCCTGGTGAAAGAGCTTTAAACTAACTTAGAGTATCAGGTTTATAAGTGCCAACCTCATGCTTCTTATCCTTGAACTTCTTACTTTCCAGTCATTGTTCTAGTGAAATTCTAAAAAAAAAAATATTATAGATTTTAGTTTAATCAGTTCATTATAGTGTTAGAATGATAAAACAAAAACTATTGCTCAACTTGAAAACTTAGTCAACGGTGGATAACTATTATATTTTATTTAAAAAATAAAATCTATTTTGAAAGAAACAATTTTTGTTTGATAAAGTAAATTTGTCTAAATCTAATCAGGTTATGGATGAAGATGAATTTGAAGAAGGTGAAATCAAAGACGATAGCTTAGAAGATTTGAGTTCTGATGAAAATGATTTTCCTTTATCTAAGAGTTCCGAAACGGAATATTTTGAAAGAAAGGAACACCAAGACACTCGTAAGATTTCATCTTATGTCAATCTACAACCATGTTCCAAACCAAGGCATGTTGAAAATTGTGGTAAGTAGGCCTATAGCTATAATTTGAAACTTCGTGTTGGAACTCATATATTATGTAAACTTGTGAAATATAGGCCTATATAAAACACTAAAGAGAGAAAGGTTAATTATATTAATTTCTTGGTGGTACAAAGTGTGTCATTTTTACTATTAGGCAAATATTAGAAAAAAGTGGCGGTATAAGGCGTTTGATCTGTCTCATTTTAGGCCATTTCTATCTTAAATTATCAAAAAGATTGATATCAGCTGTACATTATTCCATACATTAAAACATGTAGGCCTAGAAATGATTTGAACCAAAAAAGAAAAAAAAAATCAAGAAATTAAAAAAAAAGTTCCACTAACCTAAGCGACGAGTATCTTTCGGACGTCCTAGAACTATATAGACACATTACACTAAGCCCAAACATGATCTATACCACCTTTACGAAGGTGTTAAAACAGACTATAATGACCACAATTAACTTTACTTAATAGTAAATTTAACTTCAAGCAATTTGAGACTATGTAGATGATAAGTATTCATAACAACTAATTTATAGATGAAGTAGCCTAAAACATAGTATTAATGATGTCACTGAAATAACACAACTAGTTTATATAAATTATTATGGCACTTATCCAACCCTGCTTAACCTAATATTTCATGCATGTTAATCAATTAAATTTATAATTATTGATAAAATAAACCATCCAATGTAATAATTAAAGTGAATGTGAGGAATGCCAGGCCTCCACCGTGGTTCGGATTCCACGTTAAACTGTAGGTCCTCCATTTCACCTCACAATCACCCTACCATTACACATTAGCGTAAGTGCGTATAACCCAAACGGGTAGTAAGACGCGGTGCTAATAATAATAATAATAATAATTAAATTTGGATGGTACACATACATTGACGTCATAGCCATTTTATTGTGCACTGCGCAAGATCATGAGAGTAACACAAAACATCATGGGATTACATCATTCAGTGCGCAGAATCAAATGAAAATCATAATGTCCAGCCAGTTCTTCTAAAACACAATATAGATCAAATTAGGAAAAAGGCTTAGATTTGAAAGTGTAGAAAATAGTTAATTATATAACTGTTCACCCTAAGGAAGGAAAATTTACATAATTAAGTCAGCAAATCATTATTCAAATGTATACATATATTTATTTAAAGCATATAAAGATATGAATTATAAAAAATATGGTACCTAAAGATTCACCTTGATAAGTTCAAGAATCATATGAAATTTTATTATAACCTTTACAACAACTAAGTTATAGAAAAGGAAATATCATACCACACAATATAAATGGCAGCATATGTTTATTTAATTTCCAGAATACTCTTACGAAGTTTATCACCATAATTAAGGTTCAATATTTACGTTGTCGGTATAAAAGTATTCTATAAATCACTTAAACGAGCGTTTCCCAATTAAATCTGGTCAAAGAAACCTTTTTTATTTTGTACAACACAATGTAACTACTCACATATTTTTAGCGTAGCACATAAAAATAAGCGCCACAGATGAATAAATTTTTCTGGTTCAAGGTCAAACACCTTTAAATTGAAAGTTAGATTTTCCCAAGGGGAAGGCAACTACCGTATATGTATTGTCCTCTTTCATGTCCCATGAATAAATGCAGCTGCCCTGTTAGGGAAAAAAATAAGGTTCTTACTCTTGATTTTAAAAATGATAAATATGTAATCAAATTATTTGTTTATTGTTAGTATGTACAAAATATATAAAAAATGTCAACATACATTTTAATGGCAGGGTGTAATATTTTCTGTTTTTGACAAATTCTTTTTATATCCAGTTTAATTGTTGACAATTGTATTCACATGTCTGGAGCTGCATCAAGTCGGTTTAGATACTTTTTGAAATATTGGTTTAAGTTATATATTAAAAAACCTCCATGCTGTAAGCCCATAAGTAAGCTATACAGTACAGACCAAGTGGTGCCACCTCCCGCGTCGCCTCAGTGGAGAAGGGCGTGGTCCTAGAGCTGTTGGCACTGGTCCCCTAAAGTCAGGTCAGTCCCGGAGACTGTTGATGTCTGGGCGCCACCTCGTTGGCGATAGCGAGACTGAACATTAATAGGAAAGTCGTTCACGTCGCCAGATGTAGATATAAAATCAACCCTCCCCTCGTAAGGTAGACCCAGATAAATAAGGGACCCCTCGGTCAGGGATCAACTGCTTGTTAGGCAACGAGGCTCCCCATTAAACCCCTAGGCTTTCCAGGGTTTACCATAATCAGATCTGCCCTACCTGATAATTCCTAACATAAATAAGGGTTAGGCCCAACCCCGGAGACGGGGTTCCTAGGGTCCCTGTAATAGTCCACAAAAAAATAGTGTTCAATACTCCCGAAAGGCGTGCAAAAAAAAAAGTCAGGCCAACCAAACATTCCTTATCTCCATATAAATTAACCTTTCCCCTTAAATGTTTGGTTAAGCCTTCATCTTAATTTCAATAGACAATATAGTCAAGTTCTCATCATGAAATGAAATGGGTGAAGCATATAATTATTTACATAGGGAAAATATGAGTTGAATCATAATAAGTTAGTTTAGAATAAATAGTATATTCCTTTAACAAGCTATCACGGAAAACAATTTATTAAACTTTACTCCTACTTCACAAAATATAAACATTGGACTGCAAGTGGCCACTGCAAAAAAATTAAAGTGCACATTTCAACAAGTTTAACGCTACTCTACACTGGGACCACAGTCACTTCCTAACTTAGTGCCCTCTCAAGTTCCTCTTAAATACCAGCGTCCTTGGAAAACAACACAAATATAGCACTTAGGGTATTTGCGAGTCCTGCGCGTAACCATACACTCCACAGGGAATCCTCAGGGTGTCCCGATGGTCGGCCGACCTTGCGTGCCTCCGGTCCCTAGCCCTGAGTGTGCAACCAGTGAAGGCGTACCGCTGATGTGGCCCGTGGTTGACCGTACACAGTCCGGGGACCAACTCTCGGCCCCTGACGCCGAACCTCGACCCTACAAACCCCATATATATATGTAGCCTGGATCCCACCAACACAAAAAAATATAACCTCTTTTTACCAAGATCAAATACAATTTAACCATACCCCAGAAGGTATAAATACCACTATCATTCTAAGCCCCCAACATTATAGGACTCAAAATTCTAATTTACCGCTCCCAACTGTCTGGCAGGTAATATGAGTACACAATAACCAGCTTAAGTATTAAACATAAATATATCAATTACATAACTATAACCCCTCGTTGCAACAACAATAAGTACATAAAAATGTTCGGGCTCATTAGGTATCATCATATGGGTAGTGCCATTAAATAAAAATATAAATGATCAATCTAATCCTATTTGACATCATATATAAATTGTTCCCGAACACATTACCCCCCTTAGCTGTCCATTATAGACACCAATTAGTAACCTAATACTGTGTAGGAAGAAGGTTGTTACCATAATAATCCTTAACTTAATCACCAAAGAAGAGTTTTTATAATATTACCCAGCCTCACGCCAAGTAGTTTTCCCCCTTCCCGACCGGCCAATTATTTCACTAATATCCCATTAGAACGGGTACAACTATGTAAACATTACCAAACTAAAACCACTCAGAAAGTTGAAATAGATCGTTCATATAATAAAGATTAAATAGTAAGGATAGGTCTACCTTACCCCTGCCACAAAACTTCACTCCAAATCCTCCTCCTCGGAGACAGAGGGTCAACACCAGCCAGACGTTCACGTCCAACCCACTTACACTCTTGAGTCCGTCCCGGGAACACTCACTCCCCTCTTCACAAGTTTCTCCACCACCGTTCACTGAGCAAGTTCTCACATAGCCCACGGATAGTTCATAGCGCTGTTGGATGCACCGCAGCGCCACATGGCGGGAGTAGGCACCGTTAACGTCCACGCATCGCAGGAAGTATCCGACTCCTGTGGGCATGCTTAAACAATATACCAATCATAAATTTAGCGGGCCAGGCTAAATATCGGATGAGAAGTCCGTGTGACGGGAACCGTTACAGTGGCCGCTGCTCTTAGCGATGATAGTTTCTAGCATTAGCGGATAAAGGGTGTCATTTGGTTAACACAACGAGCCCTCTGGCTATTATCACTTTTCTAAACCAGAGCTGCTACTTCTTTGTTCAAATAGCTCCTCATTTGTCTTAATGAGGCTGAGCTTGACCTTGTTCCAAACCCACTGCTTCACAGATGTCGGGGGTAGAACTTATGAGCCTTTAAATCTGTAGCCAGGAACTCCGATCACTAGACCACTGAAGTGTCACCTTATAATATAATTATTATATAACTTTATATAAAGAAGATATACATTATTTCCTTTGTTTTTTTACAATCCCTATGCAGGCCTATTATCTTAATACAAACTTGGAAAAAGACAGTGAATCAAATACAGTGAAACCTTGATTCATCGTTTTCTTCGGGGATCTGAAAAAAATAAACAGGAAAACAATAGATGCAGGAGTTATAAAGTAAATAAAAATGATTAGCTTTACCTCTATGTATTTATTCAATCCAAAAATGTATGTCTCCACTTTCAAACCCACTTTGAATTAGGCCTATTTCTTTTTAAGAACGTCACTAATCTCCATTTGTTTAGGTGCACCTTGTCTTTTCATATTGGGACAATAAACTCTCAATAGCAATGTTGTTTGCATGATCTCTTTCGGTGTTATTGTGAGCATATAGAAATGCTCTCATTGTCTCAAACACATCAAATGCTTTCGTAAAACCTTGCACTGATTTGGGCTCTGTTTTGCTTCATCGTCATCCTCACCACCATCTTGCCCCACCTCCAAGCAAACTTCCACTTCCCAACGTGCCACACATGCAAGCTTCTGGTCCATAGACATGAATGCATCAACGTTCACGCCAGCGGTGCTTTTCTCCAGTCGAACCCAATCTTAATTGTGTGTGATGTCATCATCACTTCCGTCAATCTCTGTTACCTCTGACCTTTCTTCACTTTTATTAACATGGTCACACTTTATAAAACAGTTCTGGATTGTAGGCCAGATCATTTGTTGCCACACCGGAACAATAAAGTGAATGGCCCGCTTTGTTGGCCGCATAGTGTAATGCTACGCTTGCAATAGAGTAAACTGTAAATGATGTGGAGATCGTGGTTAGATCCTTGTCGGGTGTAGTGACAATGATTTTTCTTAAATGATTTCTCACTCCATGAAAATGTGGGTACATTTTCTCTAAATTCACCCTTCCTCATTCCTAACCCATTAGCATAATTAGTACATAAGCGTACAATCCAGATGGGCTGTAAGACACGGTGCTAAAAAAAGGAGGATGGCTTGAAGATGTCTATCCTGAGTGGAATGAACCCCTTTCCCTGCGTCCATCGAACATACAGCCCTCTGTACCAGCTGCTTCCTGTACATCTGCTTGAAACACTGATCACACCTGAATCAAGAGGCTGTACGACACTGGTGCAGTTAGAGGGGGTAAAAAACTACCTTTACATTTTTAAAAAAGGATGTGTCTGTAGGAGGAGTGGCACAATTGTCTACAAAAGGAAGTATTGTCCTGAATGATACATCAATAGCATCCAGAACGTCTCTGAAAATCTCTGACTTCATCCATGCTTTTGAGTTGGCATAGTAAGTCACAGGTAGCTTCTTTACATCTTTGAAACACTGTCGTTTCATGGACTTTACAATAACAATTGGACACTCGTTGTCTGAGCCATCATTGTTTATGCACAGTAGTACCGGCAGTTGCTGTTTCAGACTTTTTCTCCATGGAAGGCCTCCCTTTCATTGCCAATGTTCAGTCTGGCAAGCAATTGAAAAAGGTTCTTGTTTCATCTGCATTAAAGATGTCCCATGGCTTGTACTCCTCCAGCAGCTTTGGACGCCTCTCAAACCAGAGGTTTGTTGGCGTTGGTATTAACAGCACTCTCCCTGGACAATTTCTTAAATAGCAGGCTGGTGTTGCTTGAAGTGGGTGATTCAACCATTAGAAGCTAAAGAGTTCTCAACCCCCACTGTTGTAGCTATTTTGAGAGATTTATCCAGCAAAATGCCCGATGCTTTGGTACCAGGTAAAGAGGACATTTTCCAGCTTACTCTAGGTCGACACCTTGCCTGTCTTCCTCTTCTTTGCTGATGTACCACACTTATAAACCTACTCTATGATCTTAATAGTCATTTAGGGTTGATGTTGGCAGGCCTGTCGCGAAGCTACGTCAATCCTCTTTGCTGATGGGTTTTCCTCCACCTCTTTAATGATGCATATCATAGTTTTAAAGTTTGAACTTGTTTCACAGGAAGTGTCATGGGGGAAAATGTTTTTATTAAAGATAATGATGGCTTTTAATAATAATAAAAAACCCTGCTGGGAATCAAACACACATCATGAACTGTGTACTCAATTAGACGAATGATGCAGATAACCTAAACATGTAGCAAGATACAGTGCTTGAAAAAAAAACCCAGACGAAAGCAGAAGAGAAATGAGTCACATTAATAAACGAGCAGGATTTCTGAGTCAGATGAGGCCCTTACTATCCCCTTCCTCTCCAGACTATTGTTTAGCCAATTAGACATGTGACTGGAACTTTCTATGTACAGCATAAGCCAAAAAACATTAACTGATGTTACTACTACCGATCGACTAACATTAATTGTATGTGTGGCATTGATCTTTCTTAGAAACGATCAATCCTAGATTAACTTTCTTTGTGACTAAAAATTCTGACATTATTATCATCATCATAATCATTTCTGTCTTATTACAGGTCCATTCATTTTGTCAGTGAACTTAGACTGCCAATGCCTTTGCCTCCTTGAGCTCTCAGAATTTTATTCTTTTCTTCAAGTTATCTAATATTTGAATCCTCCTCCTTCCTAAGCTTTTCTTACCCTCAACCTTTTCTTCTATGACATTGTGCAGAAGATAGTTCTTCTTAAGGATGTTTCCGATTCAGTTTGCATTGTATCGAAGAATAACATCCAAAATGATTCTCTTCTCACCCACTCCTCTTAGGACTTGTTCATTTGTCACCCTGTCATGTCCACCTGATATTCTCAAGTCTTCTCCAGCACCACATTTCAAAGCTATCCAAGTATTTCCTTTCCATCTTCCTGAGAGTCCAAGTTTCTGCTCCATACAGTGCATACTCTGTCGCTGCACGCTCCAAGCCTCTGAGCCTGCCTTGTGTAACTATAGAGGGCAGGTCTTGCTCTCCGGCTTCCACATGAACGGGACCAGAGTTCTAGGCCACACACTTCCATTCCGCATGTCGAACATGAAGGTTCATTGGACTAACAGATTACGGAACAGTCTTTAACATTAACTATAGCTATAAACCTGGACTCCAGTTTGTTTACGATAAACTAACTCATTACTGTATCGTTCAATAAATGGGTCATACTTATTTCAAGTTTTTTTTATCCAAACATTAAAATAACATCACCAACCTTGATCATGGACCAGAGAAACAGACAATGTTTCCAGTAGATCAACAACATGGTTCAATCAACAAAAGGAACTAAGGATTTCATTCACAAATAATTAAAAAACTAAAAGGTTTCATAACTGACTGCCCTGCGTTTTCCAACCTCTGGTTTGCAATTTTGATTTTCAGTGGCTCTTAATTTTTTTTTTTTGACTTCTCACTGTTGATCTCCATACTATATCTTCTTTCAGCCTCCACTAGTCAGTCCTTCATTTCCCGCAACTTTTGTTTATATCTGGCCAGCAATGCTAGCTCATCTGCCTGTATTATTGTATTGATGACGAGTCCTAACATGAAATAGCCCGTTCCTCCAGGGCTTCCCTGACCAGCCACTCTCCATACAAGCTGAACAGACTGGGTGACAAACAGCATCTCTGTCTCACTCCTCTTCCTATCTCTACACTGTTGGTCTCTCCATACAAGCTGAACAGACTGGGTGACAAACAGCATCTCTGTCTCACTCCTCTTCCTATCTCTATACTGTTGGTTGGTCTCTCCATACAAGCTGAACAGACTGGGTTACAAACAGCATCTCTGTCTCACTCCTCTTCCTATCTCTACACTGTTGGTCTCTCCATTTAAGTTGAACAGACTGGGTTACAAACAGCATCCCTGTCTGACTCCTCTTCCTATCTCTACACTGTTGGTCTCTTCATACAAGCTGAACAGACTGGGTGACAAACAGCATCTCTGTCTCACTCCTCTTCCTATCTCTACACTGTTGGTCTCTCCATTTAAGTTGAACAGACTGGGTTACAAACAGCATCCCTGTCTGACTCCTCTTCCTATCTCTACACTGTTGGTCTCTCCATTTAAGTTGAACAGACTGGGTGACAAACAGCATCTCTGTCTCACTCTTCTTCCTATCTCTACACTGCTGGTCTCTCCATACAAGTTGAACAGACTGGGTGACAAACAGCACCCCTGTCTCACTCCTCTTCCTATCTCTACACTGTTGGTCTCTCCATACAAGTTGAACAGACTGGGTTACAAACAGCATCTCTGTCTCACTCCTCTTCCTATCTCTACACTGTTGGTCTCTCCATACAAGTTGAACAGACTGGGTGACAAACAGCATCTCTGTCTCACTCCTCTTCCTATCTCTACACTGTTGGTCTCTCCATACAAGTTGAACAGACTGGGTTACAAACAGCATCTCTGTCTCACTCCTCTTCCTATCTCTACACTGTTGGTCTCTCCATACAAGTTGAACAGACTGGGTGACAAACAGCATCTCTGTCTCACTCCTCTTCCTATCTCTACACTGTTGGTCTCTCCATACAAGTTGAACAGACTGGGTTACAAACAGCATCTCTGTCTCACTCCTCTTCCTATCTCTACACTGTTGGTCTCTCCATTTAAGTTGAACAGACTGGGTTACAAACAGCATCCCTGTCTGACTCCTCTTCCTATCTCTACACTGTTGGTCTCTTCATACAGGTTGAACAGACGGTGATAAACAGCATCTCTGTCTCACTCCTCTTCCTATATCTACACTGCTGGTCTCTTCATTATTTAGCCTCACCTTCACTCGCTGTCCCAGCTACAGATTTTCTATCAGCCGTCTGTCCCTCCAGTTGATGCCAATATTCTTGAGTATTTTTATTTGAACACTCTTTTGAACGCCTTTTGCCAATTGATGAAATCAATGCAGACCTCTTCCTTGACTTTCAACAAACTCTCTGAAATTATTCTCAGCACCCCATATTAGTTGTGATAACAATTTTTTTTTAATTTAGCCGATCAAAAAAAAATTACCGTTGCGAATATAGCTATTAATAAGCCCCCCTTACCCCCAAATTGTGTTGACAGCTATGCATACGCTGAATGACTACAATCCAATCTTCATAGGAAGGACCATTAAAAAATACAAACATATTTTTGTGGCAAACATTGATAAAATTTTACTACATTATTAATATATTATTATATTTAAGCCTAAATTGATAATTAAACGTGACACCTGCAGATAACATGAGCTGATGTATGAATATTTGAAAGTAGGTATAATAACTTTTATAGCGTTTAGATACGGAGGCTTTTCATATTAAAATTGACTATAAATTTGTATGCAAATAAAATGTGAGCTTTAGTTCCTGTGTCATTAAAATAAAAACGTTCTACTTGAGACAGCTCTAAGTTGTCGATGGTTTTATTGTTGCAGACTTGCAGGGTAAAGAAAACCGCAACAGTTTCAAGAGAACTATCGATGCTCCAAAGCACTGCAGCAGGAAGCGTAAGCGAGATGTGGTGGCGTCCCACTATCAGCGACACAGTGCTGACAAGCACCACTCCAGCTCTACTAGTACTGGTACCGACAAGAGGCATGAGCCTACCACTAAACGACGGCACAAGCTCAACACTGGCAAGAAACATGTTGGAGGGTTGAAAAAGGAGAAAATGTCTAAAAAGGAGGAAAAGAGGCACAAGACGTTGGTTAAGAAACACGCTCTACACAATAAGGTGAGTAAGAAGCAGTCTTGTGTGCTATATTTGTATTGTGACTGGTTGAAATATTATTATTACAAAGCAAAACAGGCTAAAAAAAATATTCGCTCAAAATTTTCACATCACTTGAGTATATGTAAAGAAGTCCTTTGTGCTTGCATCTTTACCATTACATTTTTATACTTATTACCAGGCCTTGAGCTTTTATGACTTAAAAGTGATTTTTAAAATACCTATAAAACTACCTAAAAGTTCTAAAATATTACTTCAAATTTACAAATATGATCAAAAACTATTAATAAATGCACACGACTTACACATACTTTACAAATGGAAACTCAAATACCTGTTTTAGAAGTAATAGCTACCCCCTCCCAATGCAACTCCCTCCAGCCTAGTTGCAGTCTCACCAGGAATGTGTGTTTTACAACCAGACAAGTTCATTGCATGCAATATCTTCTCATTACAACAACAACCAGTATGTGTTGAAGAATTTATAGTGTTCATGCATCTATAAAATATTTATAAGTATACTTATTTAACATAAATGCCTAAAAATGTCACAAACCAATAAAATATGGTCTAAAATTCCAAAATGTCAAATAATCACCTGAAAGATATACAATTTCTACAACAAGGGGTCATGAAAGAAATGTATATGTAACTTAGTTATGATCATGTGATGTATGTGATGAAAAAAAAGATGACTCTTAACTTAATCAAAATCAGCCGGACTGCTTATCACTATCTATTAATTACACTTACCTAATATTTTATGTCTTATTTATCTTATTTACCCACTTCGGTGGTTGAATGGTCTAAATAGTCACTCATAATAGATTGGATTGCTGATGACTGGGAGATTTGAGTTCAAATCCCAGTTGGTCAGGGTACTGAGGGTGGTTTTTCCTCTCCCCCTCCATGCTAATGTTAGTAGTCTTGCTCTAAATATAATCTTCTTCATCCTTAACACATTACCACAATTAATACATACGTGTATAACCCGAATGGTTAGTAAGACACGATGCTAAAAGACGAACTAAAAACGCGTTGTTTATATTCTTGCCCTTAACATCAACTTTTTACGGATTGGAGGAGTCCACTATTTTCAGCAATCAAGAGTTCATTTGTTAATTAGGTTAGATCACCTAGGAGCAGAGGATCCACAACTCAATCACATGGTGCCATGATTGTTTGGTCGGGTCGTCAGACAAATGGACACCTCACCAATATATCTCTAAGGAAAACACACCTAGCCATATCAAGGATCCACTTAACCTTTACCTTATATAAAAATATATGAAACCCTTTTTTGAGTACATTAATTAAATTACAATTACAATAATACAATATTTTTTTTTGTAATTTCTTTATTTTCCCAATTACTAAAGTCTACATAATTACTGTACAAATTACTTAAAATTGTGATTTAAAGTCAAGGCCTTCATAATTGTATTCGAGATACTTTTTAAGATTTTTATGAATCTCTAATTGTTTGAATACCAAGAATCAAGCATCCCATCCCGTCTCTAGCTTGGAGTCATCCTTATGTGTAAGCTAAATGATAACACTTGTCAGACATTTTTTGAAACCAACTCATGGCTAACAAATGTTTATTTTAAACTGTTAAAAAGAAATTACACTTCAATGTTTTCAGGAGGTCCATGATGCAGAGAACAGCCTGAGGAAAAGATTGCAAAACATGCTGGGTCTTGAGGTACCTTTACTTCAACAAGAGAACCAGAAGGCCGGTTTAGTGGAGTTGGCGGGACAGGAAGGGAGTTTGATAGTCAAGAGGGGGAATTGGAGACTATGGAGGGGGAGCTGGAGAGCCAAGCGGTCGAGTTGGAGAGCCAACAAGGGGAGCTGGGGAGCCAGGAGTTGGTGTTAGAGCCTCAGGTACATTAATGACCCTAAGGTTTACCCTTTAATTGTGTTATTACTATTTGAAACAAATACTTGCAATTTTTTTTCATAAATTGTACACTAAAACACACCACACACGATTAAAAAGTGTAAATTAAATGAATGGTGTTAAACTACCAAGAGATCAGCCGGTCGGTCAGTTTTATTGTATTTTCAGTCACAGTTACATACATAAACTCTGTCTGTACAAACATCTTATTCAAACCATAAACAAGACAAACCGACCATGAGATGTTGTTCCTGTTTTTATAAACACTCTAAGAAGCTGTTAATCTCTTACACATTCTTCATAACATATTTCTCAAGGAAGAGTTTTTAATTAGTTCGTTAAAAAACTAACTCTCTGTATGTCCACGAGCAAAGAACTATCCTGAATAGCTCAGTGGCAAGAGGATTGGCATGCCAAGCTAAGGGTTAAATTTCTATGTCCAAATATAATTTATATATATATATATATATAAATTTATATATAAATTTATATATAATTAATTAATATTAATTAATTATATATAATATTTATATATAATTAATTAATATTAATTAATATATAATTAAGATTTATATATAATTTATATATATAAACTAGGATTTTTGAATGAAACATCCATAATATCCATACACATATATTGTGTATAAACACAACCCTTGTACAACTTGACTGGACAGAAAGTCAATCACAAGTAGTTAAAGCTGTGCTTTCTATAGCAACAAGATGGTGACAGACAATCTTGCATGTCATGTGCTAAACCTTTATATTAAAATGGGTTGAATCCTAGTTTAGATTTTTTTTTCAAATCCTCAAATGTTTCATTCTTTTTAAACAAAATCTTACTTAAAAATCAGATAACAGAAATTGATAATTTGATTTGTGTAGGAAATTAACTTTGGGTATTAAAAACATTTCTTGGCCATTTTAGCAACACTGAATAATTTCCTTGTTTACTGTATTATTTATTATGTTTTAAGGAACAAAACGGTATTCTTTTAAATGAATTTTATTCTTTTTGCGTGATTTTTTTAATTTATTTTTTCATACTTTAATTTTTAGCAAAAGGAAACCAAAATGTGTTTTTCCAATTACACACTTTTTATATAATATATATCTATAAGGAAAACCTCTTTTCGCTTTATGAAATAATTTGTTATATTTGAAAGAAGGTACAGGAAAGGTGGATTGAAACATATAAAAGGAACGAACACAATATGGCGTTTAAAATGAAAAGAAGAACACATTTCACACTTTACATTGCTGCCATTGGACAAAGAGGTAATGGTTGCCTCTTAAAGAAAATCGATCGTCACCGCCCAATCCCCCGACTTAGGTTTTATTCTATCGGAACTCATCAGGGAGGAGTGTGAAATGCGCTCGATTTTATTTAAGAGGCAACCATTACCTCTTTGTCCAATGGCAGCAATGTAAAGTGTGAATTGTGTTCTTCTTTTCACTGTAAACCATATTGTGTCATTCCTTTTATATGCTATCCACCTTTCCTATACTTTCTTCCAAATTTAATACACTTTTACATAATTAATTGTAGAAATAACATGAATTTGTGATTTCAAGTCAAGGCCTTAAGATTTGGATTTGGGATATTTTGTCGCGATTCTTTTGAAACTCAAATTCTATAGTATTTGAGAGATTTGAACCTTAGAAATTTTGAATCCAAATCTGAATATTGGTGAGATTCGGATTCGATTTAAGAATTTCAATCTTAATATTGATAGATTCAGGGTCGGTTAAACATATTGAATCCAAATAAACATTAGATTTGGAATTTCTTATATAAATTTCTCATGTTGCAGCTTAAGTCTTAGTTTTAACGAAGAAGGTTGATTAAACTTAACTTTTCTACAGGGGTCTTTGGGTTTTTTTTTTCTCTGAGTCAAGATGAAGCAAGCTTCTCACAAATTTTTCGAACATCGAGTAGAATCAAGTTTTGATTTCAATAGATGTTAATAATTTTTAACTACACTTTTAAAATATAAATTGAATTTGATTAAATGCAATGTATTAAAATATATAATAAAAATAATACCTTTGAAATGACAATACCATTGATATTTTTCTGATTAACATAAAATTGTTTAAAAAACTTATACAATCTGTTTTTAAAAACATAAAAAAATTCTTATCCACGATATTAAAAGATAAACTTTTAAAAAAACTTGTGATAAGTAGGAACTGAAATATCAATTATAAATCATTTTGATATTCCTTGATTTAAGTTTTAAATTAACATTGTTGTAAATAGGGCTGGTTGATAAGATTTAGCTACAAATCACCCCTTAATTTACCTACCCTTTTGGAGTGTATTTGTTCACATGGTATTGCCTTGATACTAAGCCTCAACTAAATAAGTTGAAACAATAATTATTTTTATTTGGTAGATACAAAAAGATACAAAATAGAGCACAGAAATAGTTATAGACAACAAGATAGAAATTGGTGACTACAAATCTGCTGGGGCTCTAACTTTTATTAAAAATTCGGCTCGAAATTTGATTACTCACAAATCCCAATTTTTTCCAATGACTCATAATTGTGACCACAATATTTTCAATTTTAAATAGTAAATAGTATCTTAATATAGCGAGGTCCAACCTTTCTTGACTCACACAACAATATGCATAATGCAGTGATTGTAGTAGTTTGGATAAAAATAAATAAAGATCTTGAAAAATAACAATTAAATTTAATTGGAATTAAATTTAGAATGGCAAATTGTGGAGGGATGATAATGACAAGGATGAGGGTAAGGCCTAGTAGAGCTCTAAAGTTGGAATAGAGCTGAGAAAGGTACAAAGTGTAAAATATCTTGGAAGTGTAATTGAGGTGAAATGTGGAAGTAGAGAGGGTATAATGAGAAGAGGACAACAGGGAGAGTTGTCCTAAAGGTGTGTAAGAGACCTGCCATGGAGAAGAGGACAGCAGGGAGAGTTGTTCTACAGGTGTGTAAGAGACCTGCTATGGAGAAGAGGACATCAGGGAGAGTTGTCCTAAAGGTGTGTAAGAGACCTGCTATGGAGAAGAGGACATCAGGGAGAGTTGTCCTAAAGGTGTGTAAGAGACCTGCCATGGAGAAGAGGACAGCAGGGAGAGTTATTCTATAGGTGTGTAAGAGACCTGCTATGGAGAAGAGGACAGCAGGGAGAGTTGTCCTAAAGGTGTGTAAGAGACCTGCTATGGAGAAGAGGACATCAGGGAGAGTTGTCCTAAAGGTGTGTAAGAGACCTGCTATGGAGAAGAGGACAGCAGGGAGAGTTGTCCTAAAGGTGTGTAAGAGACCTGCTATGGAAAGAGGACAGCAGGGAGAGTTGTCCTAAAGGTGTGTAAGAGACCTGCTATGGAGAAGAGACATCAGGAGAGTTGTCCTAAAGGTGTGTAAGAGACCTGCTATGGAGAAGAGGACAGCAGGGAGAGTTGTCCTAAAGGTGTGTAAGAGACCTGCTATGGAGAAGAGGACATCAGGAGAGTTGTCCTAAAGGTGTGTAAGAGACCTGCTATGGAGAAGAGGACAGCAGGGAGAGTTGTTCTACAGGTGTGTAAGAGACCTGCTATGGAGAAGAGGACAGCAGGGAGAGTTGTTCTACAGATGTGTAAGAGACCTGCTATGGAGAAGAGGACATCAGGGAGAGTTGTTCCAAAGTTGTGTAAGAGACCTGCTATGGAGAAGAGGACATCAGGGAGAGTTGTCCTAAAGGTGTGTAAGAGACCTGCTATGGAGAAGAGGACATCAGGGAGAGTTATTCTATAGGTGTGTAAGAGACCTGCTATGGAGAAGGGAAGTCCCCTTGAAGTGTAAGGAAGTGTTGTACAGGGCCTTCTTTGTACCCATTGTTACATATGTAACAGAAACATGGACATTGAATAATGTAAGAGAGACTAGGAAAGTGGAGGCCATGGGAAAGAAGTTTGTGAGGAGCATGTTAGCTGTCACGAGGAGAAAACAAGATTAGGACTGAAGTTATCCAGAGTAGAGTGGGGGTACAGAAGCAAGAATGAGATGGTATGGTCATGTGATGAGGACAGAAAAGGAGAGGATGCCAAAGAGAATAATGGAGATGAAGAATGTAGGATAAAGACCGCAAGGGGGGCAAAGAAAGAAATAAGGAGCAGATAACAAAGTGTGAAAGTGAGAGGAGAAGAATGGAAGTGATTAAAGGAGCAATAATGATGGATGTATAGAGGAAAATTGAGGTAGTTTTACTAAACTGTCACAGGCTGGAAACCGTTGATGATAATGATGAGTACACCTAACTGGTATTCAAACCATGATTGCCTCGTCATTGGCAGTCCACTATTTTAAGGGGGTGATTGCTTGGACCTTTCGACCAGACCATAAACATAATAATAATAATAATAATAATAGTAGTAATAATACTAATAATAATAATAATAATAATAATAATAATAATAGTAATAATAATAGTAATAATAATAATAGTAATAATAATAGTAATAATAATAATAGTAATAATAATAGTAATAATAATAATAATAATAATAATAATAATAATAATAATAATAATAGTAATAATAATAATAATAATAATAATAATAGTAATAATAATAGTAATAATAATAGTAATAGTAATAATAAAAGTAATAATAATAGTAATAATAGTAGTAGTAATAGTAGTTGTAGTAGTAGCAGTAGTAGTAGTAGTAGTAGTAGTAGTAGTGATAGTGATAGTAGTAGTGATAGTGATAGTAGTAGTGATAGTAGTAGTGATAGTGATAGTGATAATGATAGTAATAGTGATAATGATAGTAATAGTGATAATGATAGTAATAGTGATAATGATAGTAATAGTGATAATGATAGTAATAGTGATAATGATAGTGATAGTGATAATGATAGTGATAGTAATAGTAATAGTGATAGTAATAGAAATAGTAATAGTAATAGTAGTAATAATAATAATAATAATAATAATAATAATAATAATAATAATAATAATAATAATAATAGTAATAGTATAATAATAATAATAATAATAATAATAATAATAATAATAATAATAATAATAATAATAATAATAATAATAATAATAATAATAATAATAATAATATATTAATAATAATAATAGTAATAATAATAATAGTAGTAGTAATAATACTAATAATAGTAGTAGTATAATAATACTAATAATTGTAATAATAATAATAATAATAATAATAATAATAATAATAATAATAATAATAATAATAATAATAATAATAATAAAAGATACAAAAAAAGACAAACAATTTTTAGCATTACTGGGATTTTTTACTGGATAGTAATAACAATTTTCTGGTAATATTTCATTAGCTTTGTCATATTATTTAGATTTGTTCACTACCAATTTTGTACTTTTATAGTAGTAATCTTTTGTTTACTCTTAACTAGATTACACCATAGCCTATTGGTGCTCTAGGGTGATTCTAAAGTGTTGTTGATTAACTAAATCTTTGATTTCAGGTTGTGGAGCTGTCTGACTCCGATGAACCAGCTGGGATACAATATATTGCGGAGGAATGTCTTGAGTTAGTTCCTGATCAAAACATTGAATCTGAGGAACCATCTATAGACAGTGAAATAGTGGAAATACCTGTCGTCAAGATTCCCATAGAAGTGATAGACATACTCAGCTCACCAGAGTCGTGCTCTGACATTGAACCAGATCAAACTTCATTTGAGGAGATTCTTTACAAAGATGGGGAAAATCCAACAGAAAAGGTTGGGGATCATGAAGACATCAGTCACAAGGATACTGGTGGAAACATCCTGGATAAACCAATAACAGGCACCTGCGAAAAAACAAAAACCAATGTGATTGATACGACTGAGGAAGATGAAGTGTTGCAACTCCGTCTGATTGCCCTGCGCTCTGCTGTCATGAAAAAACACTTGGAGCGTAAAAAACGAGGTATACGCATTAGGACGAAAAGGCAGCAGGCCAGAGAAACTCTGATATACCCCCCAGACATACCACTGCCACCGACCAACCGGGAGCAAGGTGATAAGGTACCAAGTAATGGACCAGATCTATCTCATCAATCTGATTCTAGCGGCAACACTGAGCCGGACGAAATAACCACTATTGTTGATATGGAATTGGCAGATACAGACGATGAAAAGGACATGTCTAAACCAACCACAGATCAGGAAGCAATACATTGGAACTCGAACAGAGGGGAACTGACTATGTACTCTAATGAACCTATATGGGAACCGGACTGTCCAAGGTATAACGCTGGTCCACCCTACAACAATGATGGAATGCTTGTTCCTCACGACTATGAGAACACGTTCTATAGAACTGGAATGCACCCACATGAATATTATCAAGACCCAGGGTCTCCACATATACCTGCCCAGTTCTATCCAGCTTCATCTGATGTGTATTCTGAATGTCCCCCGATACCTACCGGTGAATCTGGTGAGTTGGTGGGCCTGTCCATCAATGAAGAGAACTTACATAAAATGCCTGCCATACAGACTGCAGAAAAATAGTGCCATTACCAAGAAGAGTGTAGTAGATTATGTGAAGGAATGCTTGAAAGATATTTTAGAAACAACAAAAAAACACAAATCTAATGCAAAAAAAGTTAGTACTCCATCTCATGGAGGGGGTTTCTTAACAACAAATGAAAATGGTGCTTCACCAATAAATGCAAGAGAATTTATAGGGCCTTCTTCACCGGTAAATGTAGGGTCATTTTCACCAATAAATGTAGGGGCTTCTTCACAAGTGAAGAGAGGTGATGATTCACTGTCAATAAAAATGAGTAGCTACATTGATAAAACATCATTGGTGCTAAGCGAATCACCTGAACATGTGAGACCAATTTCTTCCGAATATCCATCCAACTATTCGCAGCCTTCATCACCAAAACAACCCAACAATACTTCCGAGCTCCATCTTGTCGGAAATTCAAAAACAGCAGGTTAGTTCATCTTTATCTTTAGTTTATCTTTATTTGGAAGAAAATACTAAAACTAGTAACTTATCTCAATTAATTTTTTTTAGAAAATGAATATTAGAATAAATTTCTATGATAATTTATCAAATTGGGACGAAGACTTGGCGGTCCAGGTGTAAGGTGTCAAACCTCTGTGTTAGGGGTCTGGGGTTCAAATTCTGATCTCGGCACAGATTTATCTGTTTACTGAACCCTTTTTTCCCCTCTGGCATAGTGTGTGCCTTCACGCTTTATGAATGTGTGGAATGCCAGGCCCCCACTGTGGTTCGGAACCCACATTAAAATATAAGTCCTCTCGGTTTTCCACCATCATCATTCTCACGTATAATCCTACCATCTGGGGATAGTAGAATTCACCTTAATGGTGTCCCCACCTCAGAAATGAATTCCTCCATACGCCAGGAGAACTGAGGCAAGATAAGGTCGAAGGGCCAGATCTAGAGCATTGGCCCCGCCCATTTATCAAATTGGCAGAAACACTTTTTTTTTGTGATTTTTATTAATTTTTATTGCCGTTAGAATTACTTATTAGGTACACTACAAAGTATTCCAATAATTCCTATTTTAATGAGTTAAATTTAATTTACTTGTCATCTCAATTCATATTTGAAGTTATATTCTAGGATGACGATGATGATGAGTTATTGCTGCGGGAACGTTTACTGATGGCTCTTAAATATAAGAATGCCAAATCTTTGGTCGATCCCTCTAAAAGCCGCCGCTAGGGTTGATTCAGTGCTTGCTGACACAACTTCAATGAACTCTGACATTGGCTCAAAAAATACTGACACTGCACTAAACTGTGCCGACACTAAACTGGCTTCTACTGTTATAAACCACACTCAAGCAGAGCCTCTACAGACTGCATATTCCCCGACTCAAACTGTTGAAAGTCCTCAAAGGAACTTCACCTACAAAAGGAAGTTTCCACTCAAATCCCAGCAGCCAACTTCAGGTCTCCACTTGGCACGAAAGAGGGTCAATGCGGCAAGGTTGACGACCAAGGGTGAGTTGCAATAATATAGCTTCATGTGTATCAACTAACGTGCATTAATAATGTTGTCATTGATTAATTTTGATAGAATTGTAGAAAAATGAAGCACAAACAAATAATGAAAAACACCTTTACATATTTACAAACACTTAATATTTTAATGAAATATGATATTTTCCTAAGGACGTTATAATCTACACCCTTTGCCATTTAGTATACTATTTCCTGAATAAGATGCTTGAAACTGAAAATAAATTATATAGATTGTTTGGGACGAAAAACGAAAGTGAAAACTTTCTAAAGGTGGCCTGGATTTAAAATGGCGACCCAACCTGACAATGTGTCGGTGTTCTGGTGATCACACCAATACTCAACGCCAATAGTGTTTCATTAGCTGAAGTATAAAGAATAAATAAGATCTATTTGAAACACATATTTTGTTTGGCTTTTTTTTTTAATAAGGTTTACAAAATAATAATGTGTTTATGTTTTATAATGATACCTTCTGATAAGATAAATGTAGAAATATAATTAGGGCTGTGCGGGAAATTGGTTATTCCCAAAATTCGGGCGAAAAAACATTTCTCGGGATTTTTTGGGGAAAATATTTAAAAAAATTACAATTAAAGGACCGAATATTAAAGTCAAATTTTTATTTAATTTTCTTTGAAAATATTATCAATTTATTAAATCTAAATTAACCTTATCTTCTGTTAAGTAGATGGACACTTGAAACCTCAGTCACTTTTATTTTATAACTCCTTACAAAACAACTGAGTGCCATTAAATAACATAATCACATTGAAGGATATTAAATCTATATCCCTTGAATATATTTAATTCAGAAAAACATATTATCAGCGTAAAATAATGATGAAATTGGCTTTATAAATATTGAAAGTTGAAACGTTATGCTCCTCGCTGGTGAATTCCCCCCTCTGTTGTTGAAGCGACTTTGTAATGTTACCTTGTTGTGTTCCACTTTATAATGCTGTTTTTGTGAAAGTGGCGAAAGTAGGGGACTCTTGGAGGTAGGAGTCTCTTGGTGCTCTGGCTTATTAATGTTAGCAAGGGCTGGGTTCTCATTGTATATTTATATACAAGAACTTGCTTTTTATCACTTTAATATTCTTTATTGATTATATTTATAAACTTAACCTGATACGGTAGCTCAATGATTGTTTCTTTATTCTCAAACCTTTTTTGAAAATAGATTAATTTAATGTGAACCGTTCCTGTATAATGCTGTGGAATGACTGTGAAGAGAAGCCTTCTTTTTACCTATATCTTTCAAAGGAAATTGTTCCAGAACCATCTTTTTTTTTTTTAAGTTACACCATGGTCTATCCTTTGAGAAGCGAAAGACTGAGATGAAGCGAAAAAAAGAGAGAGAAAACATGTCTTTCAGCCATGTTACACAAGTGTTTGCAATAGGGGTGAAGTAACTGTGAATGATGAAATTTAGTTGTCAACAATAAAAAAAAAAATCTTCAGTCACCCAACTGCGAGAAGATTTCCTAACACATATGGATGCTTTGAGTTTCATATTTTGAAAATATTAATTAATTTTAAAATATATGAAGCGTGAAAATTTTGATTAGAATGATGACCAAATGAAATTCTATTTCATTACAATATCAAATTATGCACGAATTACACCTACAACACACTTATTTGCATAAAGATAAATTTATTATGTACATATTATTATTTGTAATGGCATCCATTTGCTTTTATGTCATAGTTAAGAATAGTTGGATAATCTAATATTTTTTGAAGTCCAACAGTGCTTTTTGCGAGAACTTTAGTAACTAAAACATTAAAGATAACTAGACACACTGGCTCAGTTGAAAAATGTCTTTGTAATTCTTATGAACAAGATTGCGACTCAATTGTATTTATTCCGATTATCTTGAATATTTTGAAATTTTACTTTGTTTATATTTATTAAAATTCATGCCATGGATTTCTTATTTAAGAACTATTTTAGTCAATCTTAAAATATATTTTTAGAATCTATTGATATTTATACCAAAAATGCTGGACCAGAAATACACAATTTAATAATTGCATTAGACTTAGTTTTTTTATTTACATTATATCAAATATCTGATTCAACACTTGTTAGACAAAATATTAAGTTATTATTTGGAAAACCTACAATTTAAAAGTCAATTAATTTACAAATATTGAGGTTGTATAATTTTTTCCTTTTGACATCAACCAATACATTTAACTCAATTTAAACTGCAAATTTTTTATTTTTTTTATTGGAGTGGATGGAAAAGCTAAGCTTATACTAAAATTACAAATTTGAAAAATATAATCCTAAAGTGGAAAATTATTTTTAAATTTTGTCCCGTCCTTGCGGGAAATCGTTATTTCTTGCCCGAAAATTTCCCAAAGTCAAAATGTCATTCCCACACAGGACTAAATATAATACATTTAATTTATAACTCTTTACACTATTGTATATCATATTGCCACACTGGCGTGAATAAAAATATTTTAATTGTATTACATTATTAGTTTGTTTAATGAATAGTGCAAATACAAATTATTAAGTACTCCATAAGGAAGTACTATTTGAAGTTTTTTATAACTTTTTTAAATGAAATGTACCATGTATAATAAATCAATCAAATAAAACATAATTCTACAATGTCAAATTTTAATCATTGTTGGTGAATTCTACTATTCCTATAATAATCAGGCTTTCGATTCATTGTTTTAAGTCGTGACAGGCAGGCCGGCCAAGTATGGTGCGTTTAGCTCTCACCTGAGATAACTAGGATTGCTCCTCATCTGGGTGCCCTGGGGCTGGTTTAGGGATTTTCCACTCTTTCTTCAAAAGAATGAATTTGTATTTCATTAAAACTTTAATTTAAATCTCTTCATCCTTTATTATTGAATGTAAATTATATCGGACACATAGGTACTACTACTAAAATAACTAAAACCACTAGTTAATTATACTACTAATAAACACTAATAGAATAATTGAGTCATTGTTAAAGTCATAGCTGTCCTTGTGATTATTAATATTTGTCATATTATTAATATTTGTATTTTAAATAAAAATAAGTGAAACATGGTTTAAAATAATAGTTCAATTTACATTATTGAATTTAGTTACTTACTAAGATTATCCTATTCTGGCTACTCAAACCAAAATAAAGCCTGATTTTGGTTGGAAGAATGTTTTATAAAATTCAAACCTATTTTTTTGCCACCAACATTGATAACATTTTACAATATTATCTTTTTTTTATAGCTATTGATAACTAACAAAAGTGACAGCTTCAAACATGACTTTATATATCACTGTATATTAAAATTGTTTTAGTAGCTAGCAGATACTGTTCTTCATACCAAAATCAGGGTATAGATATAAAAAATGTAGAAAAAGAGTTTATCAACACTAATTTATATTTGTGTACCGACTTTGTACCAACACATGAAATACAAACATTTGAGTATACTGATCAAAAAAATAGAAACTGGTGCCTTTAAATTTAAACCTCATTGCACTGTAATTAAAGTACAATTTCCCAGATGAAATATAATTTCTGAATGATTCTTAAAATGTATAACATACTATTTTATATAAGGGTCACGTTCGTTCCTTAATATATAAGACATATCCTATAGTGGAGAAGATAAACAAAATAGTTAAATGTCATCATTACATATTATATAGGATGATTCTAAACTCTCTGCCCAAACTTAAACCACAGCATATGTGGGCAGAAAGAAACAAAAAAACCTGGTAAAAAAAGTTATACTCTATTACTGAATGTAAGTTGAAGTTAAGCGCAACAATGCCAATACTACTTGACACAGAAAACATTGCATCTCGTCGTCAAGCGCTGCATTCGCTCTAGAGTATGAAAGGTGAAGAAAGGCGTGAAAGGAGATACCTATAGCACTCTAGTATAGTCAGTACCAAATGGCAAGTGGGACATAAGGTGTGGTACCTGGATAATTAATATGACACTTCTGCTACTTAAGTTGAATACATAAGTAGTTTTAACTTACCTTAAACACTAAATTAACTCCTTGACACCTGATATTTTTCAGTCAGTGTTGGTATCGTATTTACTTGATGTACTATTGTCACTTCCATCTTCACTGTCACTTTCATCTCTACAACATTCGTTCTATTTCTTCTTCTATCAGACCATCATTTTTCCAGTAATCGGCTTCTTTCTTAACGTGTGATATAACCTGTAGCCAATCCTTCTCAGTGATACTATTGATTGCTTCTTCTGTTAAATGTTTTATTTCAAAAGTGACCTTTTTGGCCGCGACTTGTGATTTCATCATGTTCCATATCATTTTACATAGCATTAAGGTTTCAATGGTATGGAGGTAGCCTAATAATACTCTGCCAATGTTGTTTGAATAAATTATCTCTGTAAAATTTTGGGAGACTTACATCAGCAGCGGACTAGCTCCAAGAGATCACTTTTCGTCGTCTGTTCTTTATATGCAATATTGTTTTTGTCCAACCACAGCTGGATTTCAGTCTTTTGTGATCCCATTGTTGGTGGCTTATTTATTTGAACAGTGCATTGTCATTACAATTGGGCTATTTTGAGAAAGGTTGGAGATAAGTTTTTCTTTCGCCCACTTTGAAAATTTTTCGAAATTCATCTCATTGTGATAGTCAACACTTTGTTTCTGATTTGCAAATAAGAAATGCATTTGATACAAATCCCTGCTCTTAACCGGCAAGGACAATAATCCACCCCTGTCCTGCACCATTATTTTTCAATACTCCTGTTGTTTCTGGTTCTTGCCAACATTTACTCACAGTGTACGAGGGATGAATCCAGGTTCAATCAATCACAGGACTTTTTAGTCCCCTAGTTTATAATTTTCTCTCTTTCTTCTGAAATATCTAGACCTCCATGCAACTATTTCGTTTTTCTTCATTAAAATTAGTCTTTTATTTTTACACTTTTTAAACTTAAACCCTATTTTTTTCAATTCACTTCTCAATGTTTCTTTGATTTCATTGAAATTGATTTCTTCTTTTACTACTGCTAATAATTTATTTAAAGTTGATACTTCCTTTTTAACAGTGTAGAACCTCTGTATAAGTCGTTAAAAGACAAAAGTCAAAACCACCAAGAACATTTTTTCTGCTGCTGCATTTGTTCTTTTTTCCTAGAGTTGAGAGTTTTGTTTGTGTCTTACTTACCATTCTTCTTTCCTTTCGAATTTTAAAACTAGTACGCTCTGATTTTCCTGTAGCTTCTGCTGCAGGTTTTGTGACTCTTTCAACAGGGTGCTTATAATGTCCCGATAGTTTTTCATTCTCAAATACATCATTTACATTTGCAATAATTTTGTGTTCTTCACTGAAAGTCTCAATCTATCGAACTTACTCGCTCCCCTCGGTAAGCTGACCCGATTGTACACGCCAGAACATCAAGATCACAATGATGATGTGTATCATTGGTCTCCCTCTTCATTCAAGTAGTTGACATTCTTTCCACATGCAATGTTTACTGTGTTGAGTAGTTAGTATGTATGTGTACAACAAGTTTCATATCACTAGGTTGACACATCACAGCAGGTGTTGTGGACGTGCATGTTTTGGCTTGGTACAGTTAGGGGTGTGCAAGCACCTCTTTGAGTTGACTCGAAAGATTTTTATTAAACTCTAAAAAATTCGAGTGCTCTGAATTTTCAATCTTTTTCTTGAAAATTCTTAGTTTGATTAATTTTAAGATATAATTTTATAGCAAATAGAGTATTTCAACATATGGTTTTTTTAATTAATAAAAATGTACAATTTTATTAAATCTATTTAAAAATTCAAATTTGTGTGATTATAAGTTTTTTTAAAAAAAAAAATTCTAAAAAAAATATGGTTGTGGTTATTTAGGGTTTATGCATAGATCTATTAGAAAATTAAACTTGAAATATTTCTTGTACAAATAATGCTTTATACTACCAAAAAATAACTATATGTTTACTAAAATTCTACTTGAAGGGGAAAATACCTACTTGCAAAACCCTAGTCACAACAGTATTTGTTGGTTGCATTTGACACGCTATCGCCCTTTGAACATGTAGCTCGTCGTCGGGCAGTTCTGCCTGTCTAATGATATGCAACTTGTTATACATGTGCATACTCATAGCTGCATACTCCAAGCATTGTTGCACCTAATTTCAACTTATATTTAATAGTAAAAGATAATTTTTCCAGACAATTTGTTTACCAGGTTTTCTGTATCTTTCTGCCTACAGATGCTGTGATTTAAGTTTGTGATGAGAGTTTAGAAACACCCTGTATAATAAAAGAGATGGGCCTTTTGAACTTCAAGATTCAATGATCTAAAAAAATATATATAGATTTGAGAAATGTTTTCTTCAAGTTTTGTGTTTTTTTTATAGCTTTTTATGATTTTTTCTGTGGTTTAGCTCAACAAAATTATAGGAATTACATGTGGATCCAAGCAAGGAAAAGTGGGAAAACCTGTAAAAAGTCGGGGAATTTTTTTAAAAACAGGGAAATATCGAGGTATTGAATTAAAACACATGGAATTTAAATACTTTGCTTTTATAAAAACTACTAATTTTGCACCTAAATACTAAAACAAGTTAAAGATTTAGTTTCTTGCTTGTTAAAAAATGCATGGCCCAGATATGTCATTCTGCTAACATAAGATGGTTGCACAGATTGTTTTATGCCACAGTCACACTACAATCAGTGCCACAATTAATTTCTGAAACATTCAGTTCTTTAAAATAGAATATGTACAAATGGTGATGTTGAGTAGCTCCTTGCAGTAAAAAAAAAAAAGTAATATATGTAGTAAATGAAAAAAATTGTTAACTTCAACAAAAACTGGAAAAGTATTAATGGACTTAATAAAAATTGAAAAAGCTGAAATAATTGGGGAATTTTATAAAGGAAAATTCTATGATTATAAAATATTCATTCTTTAAAATTTAATTCAGCCGTGCTCTAGTTTTGGGCTTTGTATGCATGTGCAGGGGGTCCGGCGCTGTCGCTACAGGTAACTGTACCCACCAAAGAGCCTCCTGAGCCCCGCAAGAGGTTTGTCATCTGTTTGGGGGAGGAATCCGACAGTGGTACGGAAGAAGACCCCGAAATGTCCCACGAGTTTGAGCGCAGTGTGGAAGTGTTTTTGCGACAAGCTAGAGAAAAGCAAGAGGCCCAGACAATCCAGGGCACAACACCCATTGTGAGTGAACACTGATACAATAAACCATATTGATTCAAAATATTAAATAAGTGTTGATTTACAAATTTGATATTTTCATCTATCAACTTCAATAATAAATTTATTTTTCTTCATTGTATATTATAATTTATTGTGTGTACCAGCATCTTAAACTAATATATTTACATTTTGTGTTCAGTCGATCCGAAGCATGCCGCTATCTCAGCAGCAGGAGTATCGCCGCTTGAGAGACCAGATAGCTAAGCTGGAAGAGAGTAACCATCAACAGAGACTACGTCTTGCATCCAAGAACATTAAAGCTCAGTTGCCACTCTCTCCCAGCAAGAAAGTGGGCTCCTCTGTGCCTTTGCATAATATGGTCGTAGCCAGGTCTCGCAATCTTAAACAGATCATCCTTCCTAATGATAGGACTAGAACCAGGTTCGATAAATTGAGATCAAATGCTCCTCTGTTCCTTCTGAACTGGGTCGACCTTTTTCCAACCGGACTTCCACCAAAAATATTGTCCAAACTCTCGTGAACAAACAGGCTAGTTCTTCTAGTCAACAAGCTACTGAGTTTCTTCCTGTAAGTGTTAAAACTTCATCTTCTATGTCTGTCACTAGACCAAGTGTCAAAACTACCTCACCAAGTATCAGGACCACCACTTTATCAAAACCTGGTAGAACTTATACTTATTTTAATGCCAGGGGACGGGGCACCCGCACAATTTCTAAACCTTATTTTACCAACAAGTTTGCTGGTAGAAGAGTAAGTGCTTCCAAAGGATTAGTAGTGACCATACCTGGGGCTCCACCCAATGCCGGCGGGCAACAAGCAGTTTACTTATGCAGGAAGTCTCACCTTCACTTAAGCTTTCAGATGTGAGTGATGTAGCAGAGAAAAATGAGATAAGCAACGTGTCCTGGAGTGTAACTAATACACACAAGGTGGTACATTGCAAGTTTTTCAAGTGAGGTAAAACTCATTTAATTGTGTTTTTGTTGACTAATCTCAATACACAGTTGGACTAATGATCTTTGGAAGTTTAATATGAGTAAGTATGAATATGTAATAAGTAAATTATATTGTATTTGAGACACATATGTTAAATAAAATGTTTAATTTGTAGTGTTTGGGGATAAAATTTCAATTGACATTGAAGTGACTGGATAAATATATATTAGTGATTGTATTAAAGAAATGTGAAAAAAATTATGCATAAATATGATATCATTAGTAGAGCCCGTAAAAATGGTGAGATGCGATAAGCGAAAAGTACTATACAAAGATGGAATCAAATACTTTGTCCTTTGATAGTTTTTAGATATGATTTACAATGTTTTTGAAAAGCTAAATAAAACGAAATTGTCTTGTTTCATGAAATAATCTTATAAAATGAAATAACACCGCTTTTACAAAACTTTTTTTTTTAAAAAAAAACATGAAATTATGCCAATCATTTGGTCTGCACTTTATTGGCAAAGTACTAGAGACTTGTTATTATGGCAGTGACAAACAACCTTTGTTCTTTGTACTATTGCTGGACAACAGAGTAGGGCGGGGGGAAAGCTTAGTGGAAAAAGTAAGTTGAAAAGGACAGGCAGTTGTGAGTAATGTTTGTATACTGACTCCCCATACCTGGAGGTTTAAAAACAGCTGCAATGCAATCAATTTTAATATTGAAGATATAATAAACTAGTGGGCCTGTAATTGAAAGGCGCAATTTCTGATTTTGTGCAAGACTGTTCCCTATTTTTTTAATATATTTTTGGATTTTACATTTATACTGATATATTTTGTCATTTTATTTAATGTTTTATTTCTAGATGAGGTCATGAAGAAGTATCACGATGGGCACTCAATATCAGAGGATTGTGTCTCCAGTATCAATAAGAATAGAAAGCTGCAAAGGAAGAAACAAGTGATAAAATGGATGTTGATTCTATTTTAGATACAAATGTTGTAAAATCAAGCGAGCTCGCCACTTGTAAAGATGGTTTAGCAAAAAGTGAAATCGGTGAAAGAAGCAGTCTGACTTTCAATGTAAAATCATTAACTATTCAAGGAACAAAAAATGATAACCATTCAAAAATAAATACAAATTTAGTTGTTGATTCTAAATTAATTTCAAAAATAAATTTGAAAACTTCAATTGATAAAATTGTAGCTAAAGCAAGTCTAGATATAAATCCGGAAAAAAAAATTGAAAGAAACTGCAGTCCTAATCATTTTGAAAAGAACATTGACTCAATACACGCCATAACTGATAACGATATTAGTTTGAGGATGAATGTTGATAAAGTGAGTGAAATCACAAATAGTCTTGATTGTAGTTCGAATATGAAATTAAATGATTCTGATTTGGGAATAAATGATGAAACTTTGAGTGAAAGAAATAATATGGAATTTTCAAAAGAAGAACATCTTGAGGATCTACAGACCCAACTGACAGATGTGGAGCACAAACTTCTTAATCAGAGGTAAGGGTAAGGTTAGCCAGGCATTGGTTCAATAGATGTGGATCATAAAATCCTCAATTAAGATCAAGAGTATTACCTATTCTCTAAGTTTTTATTTTAATCGACAAAATGTAGATAACATATATACTCTAATGAAAGGTGATGAGTTAAGAAGGATGTTGGTACATTAGCACACTTCCTCATCTCTTGAGTAGCCTTGGTTTGGATTCTTAGATGATATATTTAGTTGAAAGGAGGGAGATTACTGTAATAAGATCACTAATTTTCACAACCCATGTTGAGTCTGCGATGTTGTTTGCATGTGTGTGTTTAGGTATGCTGTGCTAGATGACATGACTGTGACCTTGGATCTCCTGAACCAACTAGAGCAGGAGCGCTCCAGTAAGGATATCCTCTCGGAAGAAGTGAAACGGCTGCGTGCTCAACTGTTGAGTGCAGAGGGTCGTCTGGCCCAGCAGAGGAAAGTTGTGCAGACTGTACGCGCACAGACTTCAGAATCGTACCATCGTGTTGTTGAAGGCAAGACTGCGTGCTTGGGCTTGTCCAGACGGTGCCTAATGCTAGGAATCTCCCTTCGAGGAAAGCAGTACAAGTGAGGGAATTGTACTAGATAAGCTCTATTGATCTATTATTTTAATTTGAGTCGAGATATAATTAAGTAGGTTGATTTTACTGTTTATAGTAATACATTAAATGCACCTCCTTGAATTGTTTGAGGCATGCACAATAACAGCTGTCCTGTCTTGGTACCTTTTTAGTGGGTTCTTATCCCTAGTCTTTTAACATTTACTAAATAACTAGATTTTTGTTCCACTCAAGTTGTGAAGACAAATAGATAGTGGTGTTGCATTTAAGATCTCTTAGACTCAATTAAGATTTCCTGTGTTTGCCGTTTCTATTAATCCTTTTACATGTTCCTATCTAAGTGTTATATCATTCTTTACATGTTTCCTTCTCCCCCCTTTTGTTTCTTTGGTTTCCTCTTTTAGGAAGTTGCGTTGTAAGTTTAACATTCCTCCCTGATAAGTTCCGATAGAATGTAACCTAGGTTGGGGGATTGGAGGGTGACAATCGATTTTCTTTAAGAGGCAACCACTACCTCTTTGTCCAATGGCAGCAGTGTAAAGTGTGAACTGTGTTCTTCTTTTCATTGTAAAAGCCATATTGTGTTTGTTCCTTTTATGTTTCTATCCACATTTCCTATACCTTCTTCTAAATATTATACATGTGCTACTTTTAACATTGACTATTGATAAACCTTCTCACAGGTTGACATTTTGGTGTGTGCACGGTCTTGGCACACCATATAGGGGTGTGTATGTATATATCTTTCATACTATGTAAGTGTAAAATGCACACTTTCGACACACCTGAAGTGTTTTACTTGTTCTTGTAGGGTTCCAACAGCAGCGGCCAAGATCATGGTATTGAAGCTGCATCAGTTAGCTAAGTTATCGCAACGACTCAAGAGGAAGAGTGGAGGGGATGAGAATGTGACCACAAGGGAACCTCCGGTGCTATCTCCCAGCGTGTGTTTGGCTCAAAAACAGGTCGAGAGTGAGACCCAGAATCTTTCTAGTACTATACATGAGACTCATCTGGTCAGCTGTACACCCTCCAAACAAACTGATGAATCAATATCTTGTAGTGAAAAAACACACACGCTACTTCTAATGAACAAGGTAAATTATTTGATGTGCCAGCAATAATTGTTGTACAGATTTGCAGTCATTAAGTCTTAAAACTGATAAAGAAGTTTCTAAAATTAAAGAACCGAATGAAAATAGCGAAACAACAATTTTGGGGATTTCCCTGAACAAAGATACAGAAAGAGTTGGTGAATCTGAAGATTTGGTGTCTTGTCGAACAAGTGAACAAATGTGTGCTCAAACTCGTGAAGGATTAGTGGGTGATAAAGTGATGCTAAATGCTAACTCGTTTGAATACATTCCGTTTTCAAGCAAGAATTCTACTGATGATGAAGAGTTGAACTTACGAAGAACCAGCGACTCTCTCCTTATCTTCAAACTGTAAGTGAACCTAATATTTATTTATGATATAATTTTAGCATTTTGGTTTAAGGTTGTTTTTTTGTTATAACTCTAATTTAAAAACAATTAATTGTTTGTTGTTGATAAATTTTACCATTCTTTTAACTCATATTTAATACAAAATTACAAAGTAGGCTATGTCATAAACCTTTAACTGAACAGTTATATTAGAAGTCTATTAGAAGATCAGATGATAATATTAATGATCGGAATCAGCCCAGCCTTAATTTTAATGTATAAAATTAAACAAATACAATACCTATACAAAATTTTTAGATAAAACAATTAATATAAAATATTTGAGCTTCAATTCAGTTCTGAGAATATTTCACTAATTATATTTGGGTTCGTTAACTTCAAATTGAAAAAGTGAACTTCGCTAACCCTAAAACCATTCATACCTATGCTTGTGGTCGTCCATTCTAGCCATCTAGCAGCAGAAAGTCACCTTGATTTTACTAAAAGAGTTGGTTTATGACCTAACTGATAATCCTGGCTGGAGGAACCAAATACAAACAGCAAGGGAGCAAAGTCAACATTAATAGGTGCTCCCTTGCTCTTTATTCCCTAGGCATAAAACTTAAGGTTCTTCTAGAAACAGGAGTTTGAGTTTACAATTGGTGTATTCTATACATCCTTTTACATTGATGAGTGTACAAACATATGCAAAAGTATTTTCAAGATTCAATTTGATAAAACTTTTTTACTTGATACCTAATTACACTCCATATTATTTATCCTAAAAGATAGCGGTCTTATTACCTTAAACGGTTACACTATTGTTCTCTTATATTATCCACACTATAGTACAGTGGGGTTTCCACACCCTGGCTCCTGACCCAAATAAGGGTCACTAGGATGTTAATGAGGGTTACAAGAAGGTCTTGAAAAAAATATTGGGATTTTGTTGTTGTTGAAATATTACAAATACATTATAAAACTGATGCATTATGAAGGATTACTTCAATACAAACAGTGACAAAATTATTACAAATAAATAATCCATTACTTGAATCAGCTATGTCCAATACTCATACTACAAACTTAATCAACATTTGAATCATTCATGTCCAATACTCATACTACAAACTTAATCAACACTTGAATCAGCTATGTCCAATACTCATACTACAAACTTAATCAACACTTGAATCATTCATGTCCAATACTCATACTACAAACTTAATCAATGTTTGAATTGGCTATGTCCAATACTCAAACTCTCCAAAATTTTTTCAAAGAGGCCTGTTTCCCTTTCACCTACACCAAAAGTGAGGGCCATAAAGTACAAGAAATAAAGACTTAACTCAAGAGTAAAAAAACAAATATATAAAATAGATTGTTTAGACATAACCAAACCAAAATCGATTTGAGTATGAAAAGAGTGTTTAGTTTTAAAATAAGCTGCCAAAGACAAGTAGAAAAAAATTACCAGCAGGAGAGCTATTAGTAGAGTATGCTGCACAGGAGGACTTTTGGATGCAATCTAGAAAGATCATATATTTTGATTAGCTTATGACTCTATATACATTATACCAGAGTATTCTGCTAGCACTAGTTCAATTCAGTTGAATATCAAGTGCAAAGGTTTATTTGTCTATACTATATTGATATTCTCACTAACTGTGTTTTGGATAAGCTAGTGTATAATATTGTGATGTATTTAAAAGAATAATACAGTTATTGCTGCATGTAAAAGTAAGGTATTCAGAAACATTATTTATTGTACGTCAAAATACCAAAATTGAAAAGATTATACCTAGTTAAAAAACAAAAAACCTCAAGCCAAAGTGAACGAGTGTAACACAGATGTCATTGTAGGGCTTTCTCAACCACAAACTACTGAAGGACAAGAACATGAGAGCCCATAAAAGAAATTTCCAATCTCACTGGCTGAAAACTTACCCATGGTTGTAATTTGAAAAATCGAAAGATGCAGTTTTGTTTAATATTTTCAAATCACCATTCAATCAAAAATTAATTATTCTTTAATTAAAATTATAGAGTTGACTTTCATTTAATCAGGCTTCCAAAACTGAAAAAAAATCATTTACAAAATTTAAAAAAACATGAAAGATCACAATGCCACCAATAATTTTTCTTAGTCGGAGCACCCAACAAAGTGGCGTTGACATGATCTGGCAGTAACATAAGTGATGATACTCACGTTTGACTCAAAGCACACTGAAATGATTTAGAAGCAATTCATTTAGTAATAATGTCTACCTCTGATGAAGATTTTTGGCCTTGTTGAATTTAGTCAATGTTTATTAATACAATAATTATGATTGCGGTTAACCACACTTTTGAGTACATCCCTTTAGGCTAGCAAATGTAAAAAAAAAGTTGGTGCTTTCAATGTGTTTAAAGAGTTAAATATGTACGCAGAAAAATTAGTCGCTTTACAGAATGAGTAAAGAAATATTAATTTATTACTAAGTTAAATTTAACCTGCAATTTTAAAACAAGATACAAACTTTAAGATGTGTCTGGCACCTGAAGAATGTCTTTTAATAACTTTCTGGTAAGTATAAATTTGTATATACAGTAAAAACTATAGTAGGTGTGAAAATATATTTGTATTAAAGAGCCATAAGTATTAATAATAGAAAAGTATTAAAATTGAAACATAAAATAACACATTTCAAGAACAGAACAAATTGATGTAATAACATTAAACAAATGTGTAGAAATAATTTCGGTTCAGTTTTGTTAATTTGGAAAAATTCTCCCAAGGCTGGTTCTTGAAAACCAGTTTGAGAATGTCTGATGGATGCTGTACATAAATATAATTGATTTGAATAATATGATCCACTGATAAGAGTAAACGGCTGTGACGATTGGTGTGGGCAATCAAAAGAGATCAGCTAATCAAAAGGGACGAGGAAGCTGATAATGAAAGAAAGACTGGTGGCTTATATTGACTCAGAATTTGTACAGCCAAATTTAGAATTCCAGTTTTAAATTGTCCCATCTGATCACTTCATTTCTTTAATGTAAGAAAGAACACTAAAAAAAATCCTAAATCGGGATAATCAATTTTCATCTTTGTACTTTATAACTTTTTTAACTTAAAATATGCTAATATTGATATATTTCCCTGCAGGTTATATAGGATGATTGGAATTTATATATATATAATATAATATATATATATATATATATATACATACTGGTGTTCTGAAACAACTATTTTCAGGAGGCATACTGGAGTAATTACTCCATTACGTTAGTTTGTGTATCCTCTGTCCATGTAAACTCAGGTTCTCAATCAGAATTGTTGACTACATCATGTTCTTTATGTGGTTGTTCTGTTTTAGGTGAAGAAATCACTGATTGGGGATTTGAAATATTAACTTGTGATTGATGGGATTTTGTAAATGGTTGTAAAAAAATGTAAATACTCTCCAAAATAGTACAACTTCTTTGTCCTAGCATCAGACCAAACGATGTTAAGTGTTTAGTATAACGCCACCTCAAATTTTTCCTTGGTCTTTACAATCTTCCACTTTACAAGATTAAAAACTCATATTTTAATACTTGTGTTTATTAGTGGAAATGTTGTGGATTGCAATTAAATATTTTTTTAAATCAAAAGCAAATTAAACATTATTAATAGTTTGACTATCACTAGTTTTATTGAAATATTTTTTAAAGATATTCTACTAATGGTAGCTCTTTCAAGGCACTTTAATAATATTTCCTTTGTGGACGGACCACTATTAAAAAAATTGTGACAGAAACAGCAGTGGCGATTTTAAAAACTTTAATAAAACATGAGTATATGACAAATTCTACCACAGAATGTTGGTACAAGGCAGCTAATCGTTACAGGAAATTGTAGAATCTTCCTAATTGTGTGGGAAGTTTAGTTGGAAAACATATCAGGATTAAAACTCCCCCAAACAATGGATCAATGTTTTATAGTTATAAAGGATATTTTTCAATAGTTTCACTATTAGCTGTGGATGCAGATGAACTATTTGTATCTATTACTGCTCTAGAATACGAGTGAAATAGTGATGGACGAGTATTAAAAGAAAGTTCATTTGGAAAAGCATTATCAAGTGGTCAGCTCCACATTGCAAAGCCTGATACTTTGCCAGAAGAAGATTTTGGGTTTCCATTTTATTTTACAGCAGATGAAGCATTTCTTCTTACAAACAACATAATGAAGCCATATGCTCGTAGACAAAAGTCTGTAGAATGTGCTTTTGGCATATTAGCTTCAAAGTTTAGGGCGGCAATATGTTGTGGTGTTAATAGAATTTACAGCATTATTTAGGCCGTTTGTGCACTACATAATTTTATAAGAATTAATGAACAAGTCTTTTGTAATCTGATGGTGCAAAACATTTGAGAAGCCCTATCAAACCCAGGACTAGGAAATCCTCAGACCACCGAATACTACCCTTGATCTTAAAAATCGACTTTGTAATTTTTTTTTTGCACTCCAACGGCACATTGCCATATCAGAAAAAGTATTGCGTAAAATAGGTTGAATACTTAGTATCCTATTCGAGAAAAGCCATTGAAGCATTTAACTTTATTGGCTTCAAAATAATGTATTAGCCATTATTTATTTTGATATATTTGTTATTTCTTAACATAATTTACATAATGCTAGCAAATTTAGGAAAGATGTAATTTATATTAATAATATATAAAAATATATATACTTAGTACTTGACTGTTTCTGATATTTCTTTAAAAATTGTCCCCCAGGCCTTATCCTGAACGTTTATTTTGCTGTAATCACAACTGGTGTAGTTGTATATACAAGGATGCCTTCCAATTAAAGCAACAAAATTGATATTGAAATCAGAATTATCTTTCATTGCATTGAGAACTCCAAACACATTTTCGTTAAAACGTGTAAGCAACTTGTACAAAATGAATCTCCAGCAAATTAAATGAATTAGCTTGTCTGTAACATCTGACACTGGCATGGGAATGTTGAGTCAACACATTGTCATGTCAGTGGGCGGTGACTCCTGTGTTTACATTGCTTTAACTTGAATATGGATGATAGAGGCCAAATAATACGTCAGATCACATGCCACATCGTTGTGGACACTCCGCCTTAAAATTGGAGTCCTGGTATGAATGTTTTGTTCCAAATTTTCAATTCTATAAAATAGAATGGAAGATAACAGGATAGATTTAATGAAAGTACTGTCATAACATAAGTTTATGGCCATTCAAAGACTCACAATTTGTTGGCACACTGATATCCAAGCAACTTTGTTAACCTTTTGAGTTTGTGGTACGAAGATTGCCTAGTTTTAAGAAATGTATTGATCGAGATTCATTTAAATGGTGCACACATGAAGCATGCATCGAGATTTTTGTGATCATAAACCATCATGTAACATATACTCGATTTATTAGTTTATCATTTTTAATCATTCAAATGGAAAATTTCAACTCTTTCTTCCCTCTTTCTTTGATTTGAAAATTTTTTGCACCATGAATATAGTCAAGAGTGTCTTTCAAGGGAAATCACATCCCTTTCAGCAGGTCTCATAAATGATTGCTACATTGTTTGAACTCCTGAGAAATTTCAGAACTAAGTATGAAGCTTTCTGAGACAATATGCACTCAAAATCAAGTCCAAAATTATTGACTTCTTGGTAAATGTCAAACATTTTCTCACCGGAATGAGAAATGAGTGAACATTTAAAGATGACTTTGACAGAGAAAGATTGGTTTTACACAGAAATATGTTCATCAATATCTGTAAAACTAGAAAGGAAAAGGTTGTCATCCTGGCATCTGTGGTTGACTTTCTTCAGAAAAACCTGCGAAAGAACATGCTTCCAGAGCTGGTGAAGTTTGCTAGACTCCTGATCCTTTTGTCAAGCTTCACAGTAGATAAATCATTTTAAATTGGTGCCTCTGCTTACACTCCAAACTTAAGCCCCTTTTGAATCAATCACTTGATACTCCAAACTTAACAAATGTTTCAATCAGTCAATGGTGATGAATAATTAAAGCAAAATATGAAATATCTGAATCTCTACTCTCCCACCATTTTAAAATAGCCTCAAATACATTGTTGCACTTTCTAATAAAACATCAACTTTGAACACTTAGCTGGACATGGTTAAATGGAATATTAAAATTTATTTATTCAAGTTTGCCAAGTTTGTTTGAAAACAGGGAAATTTGGGAAAATACAAGAAAAAATTAGATCTTGGGGGAAAAAAGGGGGAGAGAATAAAAGTAAATTCACAAAAATTAGCAACAATACTGGAATGTTTGTGAATTAGGGGTACTGAAGTGCAAGCTTTAAAGAAATGTGTATAGGAAGACATTGTTTTGAATACATATCTTATTCTCGCCCCAACTTGAAGCTTTGAGTTATATATTTTCCCACAAGCTCAAATCATCTTTTTTTTTTTAAATACCAATTACATGACTCCCACAATATTCATTATAGTAAGAAATTAAATTTATTTCCTCCGTACTTCAATCAAACTTGTCTTGGACATTTGGGATCCCTTCTGGAAAACAAGAAATTTTTTGCAGTATTAAAATAAACTCTGTTTACTACATTTTCCAAAATATGGAATTAAATGTCTGGACACCAGGCTTTTAAGTGTGTACAGTCATTAAACATACAATTATATTTTTAGAGTAAAATACTAAAAATATACTAACCAAATTATATTGATGGTACTTTTGCAAATGTTGAACAGCTTTAGTGTGCTAGTATGGGTGTGTGGGCGTCCGTGTGTGTATGATTATAGGCTTGGATATGGAGCACCCATCAGAGAGCAGTGCCTCTTGGACCATATACAGGGACAAGGTCCTGGGACTTGACATCGATCCCAGTAGAACCACTGAAACGTCGTGGACTTTACCAGCTTATTGGATTCACACCAGGTACTACAGTCCATCACCCTCACACCCCAACAAATCTTTACAGTTTTACAAAACAAATAAGATGTTTTAATTCCACTTCCCATGTCTAGGTGGTCATTTTACACTTAATGATTCAGCTAACAGGATATCTGGATAGCTACCATGTATAACTTTGTGATACGTATGAATTAATAATTCATATTAAGCTTTAATTACTTGAGTAACTGAAAAGGCAAACAGATTATAATAGTTAGTATGTTTTATTTTAAGTTTTTGTTTTATGTACCAAAATATGTCTTGGGCTTAATTTATCTATAATGATTTTAAACTCGCAAATGTAAACAAAATTATATTTTTTGTGACATTTATTCTTTAAACTTTACTATACAAAATTATATTTTTTGTGACATTTATTCTTTAAACTTTACTATACAAAATTAATTTTTTGTGACATTTATTCTTTAAACTTTTCTATACAAAATTATATTTTTTGTGACATTTATTCTTTAAACTTTACTATACAAAATTATATTTTTTGTGACATTTATTCTTTAAACTTTACTATACAAAATTATTATATTTTTTGTGACATTTATTCTCTAAACTTTACTAAACAAAATTATATTTTTTGTGACATTTATTCTTTAAACTTTATTAAACAAAATTACATTTTTCATATTAAATAGGCCTGAAATATACCTTTTTTTAAATATATTTTTGAATTCGCAAAACCTTTGTATATCTATGTTTAGCTTTAATAATTGTGTAAAATAATATCAAAGAGCATAAACTAGTGTTTCTGTACTTACACCTGTTAGCTTGCATGGATAACAAACTAAATATTGGAGAATATGTAGTTTTATATGGTTGAGATGCTAAACCCTGAGTTTCGAGTAAATATTCTAACAATAAAAAGAATGTATATAAGTAAAAGTGTTTATCATGTATTTTTTCTAAGAAACAAATTACAAAAACTGGCTTTGGGTCTCACACAAACTTAAGTGTGTTTTAAGTGCTGATATATATTTATATTATGTCTAACCTCAATCCCCCTGCATTCATTAAATAATCATTTTAGGGGTCATTCATAAACCATGTAACACTGTTGTGGGACGATGACGGGGGAGTCTTATGTGTACATGGTGTTACTTAGGGGCAGGGTGGATACATAACAGATATTATGCTTACATTCTAATGTTGAAAAAATAATATTAGTCATGTTTTCACCGGTAATAAACATCCAAATATGTATTGTGTTGAAAATGCGAGTTAAGCACATACTTTTTGTTTACAGATATTATTAATGAAATAATTATATTCACCGTTGATTTGTAAAGTTACGCAACAAAGGTTGGAGGGGTCAGGACTAAATGTCTACTTGGTGTTACTTTATAGGGGCAGGAGGGAGGGAGGGTGAAGGTGGTGGCTTATGGATGATCTCTTAGTACATCTTAAAACTTTATTATTGCACAAGTCTAAATGTGCATCAGGGCCAATATATTCAGATCCATACACATGCTTTTTTCAATTTTCCAAGAAACTTTTAACCCATTTGTTGCTTCCAGAATATGTGTCAACATTTTATCGTGGGTATATTTTTGCCAACTATTGTTGTCAACAGAACTAATATTATTTGCAAATTATTGCAGGTGAAAAAAAATAATGGGATATGTGATAAAAATAAGGAGCTATTAGCCAAATGATATATTTTCCTCGAAAATTGACCACATTGGGAAAAACAAATGTAATTTTGTTGGTCACTCATGCATGTTAGCACTGCTCTTAGCTCACTCTCTTGATAAATTACTTGTGCAGTCCAACTTTCTTAGAACAAACACATTCTATTTATGGTCAACATTGATAACATTTCACTAAATTATTAGTTTGTTTTATAGGTATTGATAATATCTCTCAAATGTGAAGCTGTAGATTGCAGGGTTTGCTTTTCTCTCTGTAAGATAAGGCCCTTTTGATAAAAATTGGGCTAGCTACCCTCATACATGCTACAGTTTTTATGGTTGGACAGGAAATGTATTGTAAGATTGTGTTGATCTGTGTCAGTCCTGATTGGTCGGTCAAGATTGACCCGTTGCACCCTCTGTGTCCCTATGATCTTCGAGGAGCTTGTCGAGATGTGGAGTGTCAGTTCCAGCACATCACCTGGCTCCACTGATGTACCAGGAGTTAGGTATATGTGGTACTATGTGTAGCCTCGTACTCATTGCCGCTACGTTTCTGTTTCGCTTGTTAATTTAGTTGAATAATATCAACTGTTTGAAAAAATATGTATTTGTGTTCATCTGTACCTGATATGGATAGTAATTATAATAGTAATAATTTATAAGTTTGTATTTAAATTGTTGGTGTATAACCTTCGAATAGTTTTCAAGCTGTAATTGGTACAAATTAACTCAATTTTCTATTATTGTTTTGGTTGTATTCCTTTTTATCCCTTTTTTTGGTAAAAATCAAGAGATTACATTAATTTGTTTTAATTTTCTTTTAATTCTTGAAATTTATCCAAAAACTCAAGGTAATTTGATTTGATATACAATTTATGAAAATTTTACTTCTAATAAATTTGAAAAGGTGAGATTTTATTTGGACTCTTTAAAGATTGACTCACTTTTCACATCACGGCTGTTGGCAGTTGTACTCTGTTATCTTATAAATTAGAGTTCATGAGTTTTCAAAAAATCTTATAAAATGGGAAAAACTAACTACCATTTGCAATATTAAATGAATTTGATATGTTTCTTAAGTTTTCAAATTCTATTCCACTTTTGGTTTCCATTTAAGGTTGTGATAGCTTCATGAAAATAGTCACTGTTTTAAAATGTTTCAAGTAAACTTTATGTTATATACTAGGGGTGTGTGAATATTAGAAATTTGGGATGATCCAATAAATTAACGGCTGAATATTCAATTCAAAAGTTCGAATAGCAAGATCGAATAGTAGTATCATACATCTTAAAGTCCTGTCCAATAGTATGTTTTTGCAGCACAGAGCACAAGCAGTTGCGTGAAGCACAAGCTAATCTGGAAGTTAAAATACTCTGTCTTTGTTAGATCAGGATAGAATACTGATAGCACAGAGCCAAGGTTGTGGTCTCACTAATGGGTTTAAGAGAGGAGGAGGGTATACCTGCTGGAAAGAAAAAACAGTTGGCTTGTGCTTGGTCTACAAGGGAAAATGCGTTTGAGTGTGCCTGTCAGTCTGTTATTAGATAGCCGGAAGACAACAGGATATAGATTAAAGGGTGCAGGTCTAGATAAACATTTCAGTTACAGCCTGTCCTCTGATGAATGGGTGAAGATAGCCAGTAGTGGCTTGGCAGACTGATGTGCAATAGTACCTTCTGGGCTCTGGTGAGGAAAGGCAACAGGAAACTACCGCATCCTAATTTCCCTAGTACGCCTTTTTGGTGCTGCCTAGGCTTTCAGCTGACAGTGGAATTGTTTAGGATCCAACCAAACTTTGGGTTGAGTATACTAATCATCACACAAACAAAGTAGGCCCTACATGTTATAAAATGAGGACTTTTGAAATAATAGAACCGATGAAAGAATCAAAATATGACCTTATTTATTAATCACCCTTTCAAATAATATTTATAATAATAATTCTCCATGCAATTTTTAAATTTAAAATTCTTTAAAAAACTTTCGCAAAATTTAAAAAATTCGATTCAGGTGAAACCTGTTGTCTAAAACAAGGAGGAAAAGTTCTTCTAAATTTGTTGAAATTTTGTTTTAAATTTGATATTTTTTTATTAATACCAGCTCAAATAACAATGTTTTGAAGTATTGTTTTGCAATCTGCCAATACTGAAATATAAAACCACATTTTCAATAGGAATTAAAATGATTTCTACTATAAATGTTAAAAGCAACTACTATTCGATTTGTAATATTTGCTATTTGTTTGAAATTTTGATACTCTATTTGAAATTATTCATTTTGATAAATAATTCTATTTGCAAACCCCTAATATTTACATTCTTAAATTTGAACAAATTGAAATCATCTAGATTCAAAATAATAGCCTATATATTGTTGGGGGTGAGGTGAAAGGGGAGGTTCAGAAAAGCAGAAAAGTGACGATCATGTTCCTACTGCTTTCATCATTAAATAATTGATCAAACAGCAAAATTTAATGCTTTCTTTAAAAGTGTATGTATTTTAGTCTACTAAAGAAAAAGTTAAAAAAACTTGTATGAATTATTCCCTCTGAGTTCTAGAACAGGTTCTTTTGGAAAAAATATTTTACAATCAGGTCTCTTATTCTGCATCTCAACACTAGATAGTATCGTTACCAACAACAAGTAGTCTATAATATTTATTTGGGTGAACTGATAAACTACCTATAAGTCTGAGTACAGTGTTATACACGTGTTTGAAGGCCATATTGACAGGGTCCGCAGTGCAGTTGGTTACAGGGACAGGCAGATTGGTTGCTGGAGGGAAGGAATCACTGGAGGCAGCTGCGTCCATACTTCTCACTTAAGGTTAGTTCACTTAACCACTTACTAAGTTAACACCTATGCAAGGGTTGGGAAAATTTGAATGGAAGGACAAAACAGTCTTTTGTGTTTTGAATAAGGGGTCATTGGCTTGAAAATCATATTGGCTATAAAAGAAATTTAAAGTGAGCGTCTGAAGTACCCTCTTAATGTTGTTGCTGGCTTGTTCTCCATTCCTATGGGTCTACCAGTGCATCTATGAATTGAAATAATTTCTCTAGTGGAGCTGACAAATTTTCTCAGCATCATCAAATTGGGAATTAAATTCAGTTTAAGCATTCTCGCGTAGTTTTTTCAAACGAGACAGTAAGTTTTCAATATGTGAGGAACATTCACTTAAATTACTATTTACACTTTTAAGGATCTTTAAAAAAACAATAAGTTAAATTGTACTACCTTGTTCAAAGTCAGAACAAACAATTCTCTCTTAATACAACTCAAAAGTTGACGAGTTTAAATTGAGATCGAAAGTTTTGTATGCTCATCATTTTTGAGCTTCCATTGATGTATTTAATACTCTGCGTACATCCCGAACGGGTAGCAAGACGCGGTGCTAATAATAATAATAATAATAATAATAATATTTAATCTATTTTTAAAACAATAGTAAGCATAGTCTGTTTAATTGATATAAAATCAGAATTTCCACTTATAAATCATTCGGTTACTTAACGAATTTTGTTAAAAATGTTCACATTAATAACATAATAGAACTTTAAAACCACTTTTGTCTGGTAAATTTATTCAATATTTTCGTCCATTTTGAATTATACTTGATTAAAGTTGTTTACTTCTATTACCATGACAAAGCAATGAAAATAAAAATAGCTAAGAAGATTACTAAATAAATGAATGATTCTTTTTACTATTTTTACCTAGTCCCTTTCTAAAATAATAATTTATGTTAAATTAAAAATGTATATCAAGAATATATTATTATATTAAATGTTTTCAAACCTAAGATATTTAAAACTTGTATTAAATTATATGTTTAGCTACAAAACTAGCTCTAGTTTAGTTACTATTTAGTTATAAAATTATGTTGGTTAACCTGTTTAAAATCATCTTATTTATTGCAATACATATTTGACCAAACTTACCATATTTAAATTTAAAAAGCATTTACTATTTCATATTGTTTGCTAGAAATATTATTTTTAATTTTAAAGTATCAGCATCAACTTTTATAAGCATTAAAAATTGAATTGAAATAAATTTCTCAATAAAATAATGTTTAATGAGAGCCTGTACAACACGCATGTGCAGCTGCGCATAGAGGAATGAAAATGGAACAGAGGACATGATGATGCACGATTACACCAAGGAATAATAAACAAAATGCGAAACACTTCACATTTATAATTGTTTATGATTCTTACATTTTCTTATAGGGTAAATTAAGTTACTGAAGCATATATTGGGGAAATATTAGCTTATTAAAATGTCGGTTTTATTAACTTTTTATCAAAACAGTGTAGAAACACACTACAATAATGTAAAGTGATAGTGAAGGAAGCCAACCTGAAAGGATAGTTAGGCTAGGGCTAAATATAAACATACTTCACTATTTTATTTCTACACTTTTACACTTCCCACTTCTTCAAACTTCCACATTTGCACATTGTTTTGAATTTTAGGAAATATTTACTTTTAATATGAAGAGACATTAATGAAAAAGTAATATTCCCTAAAATTCAAACTAGTGTGCAACTGGAAGTTGAAGAAGTGGAAAGTGTAAAAGTTTAAGAAGACATGAAGAGAGACGTGTGTTTGTTCCTATCTAGACCTAACCTAACTATCCTTTCAGGTTGGTTTCCTTCACTATCACTTACTTACATCACTGTACAGTGTTTCTACACTGACTTGTTATACATTTCCAAGCCACCATGCAATTATCATTTTATTAACTTTTTTTATAATTGTTAGTGTAATTTATGTCCTTAAAGACATGAGTGTTGAAACCATTTTAATTATTTTTTTATTAGATTTTTATTTGAGTGGTGTTCTTATTTTTAATTGTGTTTTATAAGTGTTATTTCTAATTTAAAAACTGATATTTCCACTATTTAACTTCTTTTTTTTTTTCAAAATTATTTACTACTTATAAAAATGAGTGTCATTCATCTTTTAAGAACACGTGTTTTAATATACTTTTTAACATTTTAAAATTATGAATATACACTACTCGAACTTGGGAGCGTACTCGACTCGAATGAAAAAACCCAAGATCGCAGACCCATAATACTAGTATAGGTTACTATTATTAGTTCTTACTAATGTGACATCCAAATGGTTGATCAGTAAATCTACTGGTAGGAAGGATAGTTTATATAAGGTTGAGGCTAGAGGCTTGTCAAGATGTGTTGCTATATTGAATATTCTTGGATGTGAGCTATCAATGTATTTCAGCATGTGACGGTACAGGTTTCTTTCCTTGTTCTTGTGAGATGTTCAGTTACTGACTCTTAACATTCTGATGACGAGATCTCTGTTGACAACTCACTTTAACTGCATATTTTACAAATACCATAAAGACAAGTAGATAGAAGAGTAAACTATTAGTTGTAATCCATCACCAGAAACACAATAAACGAAAAATAAATAGCCTTTACAACAAGTTTAAAATTGTCGAGCCCATAAATGTCAATATTGACTTGGGCTAGAAGGTTGAATACTTCCATACACCTTTACATTATATACTTTAAATCACATTTTGGCCATTCGAGTTAGGAGCTCTTGGTGATCTATTTGTTAAACATCATTATCTATAGAATGTTACTGAGTCAATAAAACCATTTACTATTACTAATTATAGAAAGTAATTTGCTTATGCTCTGATTACTTGTTCAAATCTGTGTTGATAACCAATTAATCACAACTATCCATTTCTAGCTATTCACATTTGATACTATAACCTATACTTAATTTGAGGCTGTAGCCAACATTTTCAGGACTGATGCTATGAAACTCGTAAAACTCACCCTAGGTCATAGTGGCCACCATCACCCTCAAAGTAGTTCCCTTCCGCACATAGACACTGGTCCCAGCAGTTCTGCCTTTTTTGGAATGTTTCCTGGACATTGTGTTCAGTGAGTGTCCAGAATCCCTGCAATTCTCTCTGGATATTCTCATTGGTGTCTAAACAATAGTCTTTCAGCTTAATATTCATTTTTGGAGTAGAAAGAAGTTGCAGGGGGCCAAATCAGGGGCGTAGGCTGTGTAGGGGATGAGTCGTTTCTTTTTGGCCAAAAAGGCTGGGTGAAAAGGAAAGCAAGAGATGGGACGTTGTCATGGTGCAACAGCCAGTTCTGTTTTTGCCAAAGTTCGGGGCGATGTTTTCACGCAGTTTCACACAGCGCTTAAAACATCACAATAAATTGCAGAATTGACTATTTGGCCTGCTGGGACGAATTCTTTATGCACAATCCTCTTGATGTTTATGAGTATGCTCTTGTCTGTTTTTTTTTTGTGCTTTTCCATTTGGTAGGATTGTTGCATGGTCTTGGGGTCCTACCTTAAAATCAAGCTCTCATCACAAGTGATAGCCCTTGACAAGAAGGTTGCACCGTCAAAGAAAACCTGACAAAGCTCATTGCAGATGTCAACTCACTGCTGCTTGTGGTCAGCTGTCAGGATTCTGGGCACAAATTTGGCGGCAAAACATTGCATCCCCAACTCGACAATCAGAATTCATTAGCATATCCCATAGTCAATTTCCACCTCGGCAAGGTCGTAAATGGTCTGACGCTGACCCTGGCGGATGATCTGCTTAAGTTTGGCAACCTTTTCAGGTGTTGTGCACCGTGTTTGACAGATGGCCTTGAACTGTGCATGTCATTGAAACACATGCTTTTTTCCCCAAACACTTGTTGAATCATTGTCAGGGTCTCTGTCACTCTTTTCCCGAACTTCACACCAAATTTGACACACACACTCTGTTCCTTTTTCAGATCATAGGGAAAATCTCTCTAAGCCACAGACACAATTCCTAAATAAACAGATGAAAAGTCATCACGAATACCCAGCTGCATGAAACGAGTCTCTTGTAGCTTTTTATCTATTTCAGCAAACTATTTTTAATTATCGACAAAAATAACTATGCAAGGTTTGGGAGATTTTTAAAACTATTTATAGGAATTATGAACATCTTAGCTGGTCATTCTTTTATGTCACTTGTGTTTTTAAATCTTTTTCAAATTTTTAACAAGCGAGAGATGTTTTGAGTATTCCTGGCTAATATTTATAAGCCTATTTAATAAATTTATGAATAAGGGTATTCAATTAATTATCCAATCGAGCCACCTCAAAAAAATCATAATTTTTGGCAGGACATACATTTAATTCTCCTATCGAAAACTTGAACTCCACTGAATATCCAGTAAAAATTAAAACACTTGTGTGAATTTCCGTTTCACTGGAATATTCACATCCAGGAAGTTGTCTCACAAAAATTTCAAGCTTTCCGCATAATTTTTTTATAGGTCGTCATTACTCGTATCACTGGTATGTAAAAGGATGTGCCACCCTACCATTAATAAACTTGATTCTAATGTTCAAATTATTTCCAATAAATTGTTTGTTTAATAGCTTATGTTAGAACAGGGAGTGTTTCTTGATGCTGGGTTGTTTCAGATGCTGGAACAAGCTGACCTTGAACTGGCCATGGATTGAGACGCCTCCAGTGGTAAGAGAAACATTATTGATGGGTTTAAAACTTAGGCCCATCAGACATTTTTACCAAACTAGTTCACTAGCAAATATTTCCATTCCCATTATTTATTTTGCCCTAGCTTAGGGGTGGGCAACATATTTTTCAATATAGCCACAAATGTGACGAATTAGAAGTGAAATTTGCCACATTATGTAAAAATTAGAAATAATGTGTTCAAACAAATGTTTAAAACAACACACTGTTTGAACAAGAGTATTCAAAATATGTAAACTTGTCTCTTCATTTACAATTATTGGTTTGGACACAAATGATTAAAACCGTCAAATAGAAAATGTAAAACAATTTAATGGAAATTTGGCAGCCCGTTTTGTTGGCAAGTTGCAGAAACATTTGCGTAATATTTGAACTCGATGCACATCTTAACTCTGCCTCCTATTGACATCAACAAGTTGAGCTCTGTATTTGGATTTGATGAATCCATCTTAGAGCACGTCGATTCACACACACCCACGTTTATCCAAACATGAACAATAATTTTGAAATGCCTGATTTTAAAGTTGGGGAATTGTTGTCAGTCAGAATAGCCACATATCCACAACTGAAGTCTGGTAAATTTTCAAGTGTTCCAAACTGTGAAGAGAAATCAAATCATATTCAAGCTCTCACCTTTCCAAAGACAGAAAAGGGTGGATATGTCTTTGATTGCATTTGTAATATCAAAGTGGAATGGATCGTGCAAGAATTCAAATGTTAAATGCTATATATACATACATACCTAATCCCACCATTCCTTTATGGGATAGGCAAGAAACTGTGAATATAGCTCGAAAAACAACTTTGTACTTAATCCATCCTCCCTAACTTTCTCCACACTTCCCTTAACTGCAAATTCTGCACTTTTTGGAGGATATCACTCTTATTCACCTTTGCTTCGTAGTTTTACAACAGTTTCTATCACTGTGATCAGAATGTCTCTTACCATCTCAGCATTGGAAAATGGTTTCTTTTTCCGAGCCAACTAGCTATCATCACCGATTAATTCAATGAAAGAAACTGCTTCAAGCTTCTCTTGTGATCTTGAAACTGTGATTTCAAACGAAAATTTCAATGACATGATTACGGCCATCAACTGGAAATTTATTGTTGAATCACAATGATTATTGAAGTACTTCTTCTCACTCTCTGCTCATTCTCACAAACTTTTTTTGTACAGAAGGTACATGGTATTTTCATTTTCTTGCATCACTACAAATTTTAGCTCCAGCTTTCTTTAAAATTTTCGTTCCATTCTCTCTCTTTCTATGTAAATGTGACTACATTCCCTCTAAATGCTACCTTTTAATTGCTTTTCAGTGTAATTAAATACCTATGGCCTGAACACTTAGTACAAATATATAGCAAAAAAATGTAGTTTATTCTTCATTCATTCTTGAGGGGGAGCAGGGGGCACTCTCATGGGACCCAGCCGAAGGAGTTTTCCCAACTGGAAATTCTGACAGAAAAATCCTTCGAATTTGAAAGTAATTTAGAAACTAATTAGGGAAAAAAATTTAAAAAATTAATACAAGTTCATATTTTTTTTGTTAATTAAATTATATGTTAAAAATGTAAGTCAATCAATTATTGGCAGTGGGGTGACCTGGCAGTCTAGGGGTAAGGTGTCGGACTTCTGTGCTGGGGGTCGTGGTTTAATCCTCGATCTCGGCACAGATTTATCTGATTGCCAATCCCTTCACCTCTGACTAGACGTGTATTAATCACAACTTGTGAATGTGTGGAATGCCAGGCTTCCACCGTGGTTCGGATTCCACGTTAAACTGTAGGTCCTCCATTTCATCTCACAATCCCCTACATTGCACATAGCGTAAGTGTGTACAACCCGAATGAGCAGTAAGACGCGGTGCTAATAATAATAATTATTATTATTGACACTGATTCACACGCGAGCAACTGGCTAGTGAGATATGACACTACAACTAGTAGTGACTATAAAAGAGACTCAATCAGTTTAATTCAGTTATTTTATATTTTTTATGAGAATTACAAAATTTGAATACTACTTTTTATCTTCATTTAATTTTTTTTTCTGTTAAACTGACTTAAGCGTAATTAGTACATAAGCGTATAACCTGAATGGGTAGTAAGGTGCAGTGCTAAAAAACTGATTTTAACTGCACATATGAAGGTTTTCTGCATTAGAGCTATATGCACTATTTCTTGCCTACTCTGTAAGGGAACGGCGTGATTAGGTATGTTTGTATGTACTAAATTATGGCTTAAATTGGAAGGATAGCATGGCCGAAAGTTTATCATTGGTAAATGTGGGTTTACCCTTTCATAGTAATGAATTAATGGCCGGGGATTGGATGTTGTGCCTATACTAGTCTTAAGTTAGATCACAAGGCATATGAAGCTAGGACAGGCCTAGCCAGCGAGTAGTGGAAAATATATGGCTTGAATAAAAAAACTGACCTAGGTCACAGGCTGGAAACGGTAATGGATGTAAAGTAAAGTTTCTATTCAAGGATCACAAGGTAAATGTGCCAGCTGTCCCTCCTAATCTAAACCAGGGGTTTTTAATAGTAATTTTATTTGTATTTTTGAGCATGTTAACACCATTGTAAATACTTGCATGTGAGAAGATATGTCATCCATTTACAAAACTGGTATAAACGTTCCTCACAACTCATCCCACTTTCAACTGTGACTCTCATTTGTGTAAAGCAAACCATATTCATAAATATTGGTTAATATTGAATGCCCACCCAAACATGTATGTGCACTTATTTATCAAGCATCCTTTGTATGACTAATATTAGCTTTTTCTTATTGGAGTTAAGTTGATTCAGAAAGGGCCCATATCAGGCTCGATTATAGTATTAATACAGGAGGGGGTGGACAAAAATATAATTAAATAGACATATCTTGCAGCACAAGAATTAATATTTTATTATCAAAACATATTTATCACGATGAGGACTTTGGCGAAACATGTGATAACTTCTTGTGGATCAATATCTTTCTCAATGTGAACAGACATGAGACCTGGTTTTCACCAATCAAATTCAGAAGGAATGTCTTCATCTTTCTTAATGTTTAAAAATAATGATTCCATGGATTGGATGCTGTTGAAACAGGAAGCGTTGAAAAATGTGAAGGATTTTTATATTAGGGAAAAAAATTATCATTGCATTCAGCAAAATCTACTATGACAGTTGTGGGCCTAAGTTTGTTTCTATTTTCTCTCACTTTTTCTTTCGTTTTGAGAATTCTGCTAGAAAAGCTGATGCATCGGGAATAATCTTTATATAAATGTTCCTAATATGTGTGTGTGCATGTGTGTTTTCCACGACCTTCAGAAGCCCTTAGACAATGTAGAAAGCACACTTATAGTATAGACCATGGAACTAGACCCAAACCAGATTTTAGGTTATTTGATATTTGAATATTTGATTACCAAAAATTTATATGGTGGCCCCCAAAATAAGAGTGTTACCAAAAAAACAAAGTTGAAAAAAATCTCGAAGCCCTAAGAAGCTGAAACTTTGTATGCAGGTAGTCTAACCCAAAAGGGTGAAGAAATACCTTGTGACTGAAAATTACAAACTTAAAAAAGACTGGACATCAAGTATTATAAATCACCAATGGTGGTCTTCACAAACATGCGGGGGAAATGATGTGGTTCTCATTGAAAAATTCACCTCAATTTTAAATTATATCACTGACACCCACAATGCTTTAAATACTTAACTTCCACCCCAACCCCTTTTTTCCTCCACTCTATTAGTTCGGCATATCTGTATAAAGCACACTTATTGAGTTTAATTCATATTATTATTAATTACACTAGTGTTTTAATGATGAGCAATATCTAAAACAGAGGAAATGTACCCACATTTCTGTGGAGAGACAAAGGTAAACCATTTAAAAAGATTCACCCTTTGTTTACCCATTCAGGATTTGAACTCTGACCACCATTCATCGTTAAAATAGATGAGCTTTGTGTTTAAATCAAGTTAAGGTTAACTTTAAAAATGAACCGATGGTTTAGTTCGGGTCTAGTTCGGTCCCGGGGTGACCTGGCGGTCTAGGGGTAAGGTGTCGGACTTCTGTGCTGGGGGTTTGGGGTTCAATCCTCGGTCCCGGCACAGATTTATCTGAATGCCAAACCCTTCCTTCACCTCTGACAAGACGTGTATTAATCACAACTTGTGAATGTGTGGAATGCCAGGCCTCCACCGTGGTTTGAATTCCACGTTAAACTGTAGGTCCTCCATTTCATCTCACAATCACCCTACCATTACACATTAGCGTAAGTGCATATAAACCTGAACGGGTTGTAAGACGCGGTGCTAATAATAATAATCTTTTCATGCCTACATGCTCACCATGGGATTATTAATAATTACGTGTAACCATAGTTTCCCACACACTTGCACTTCAGGTCTATTTTAGACAAGTCTGTAAATTATGTTTGATTTAGTCAAATGGAATGAAACTCTGTTATCCAGAAATTAATCACATTCAAAATAAAAGGTTTTTAATATGCGACAGGCTTAAAGTTTGAAATTTGGATGTAGCAACAGTGGGGTTCCAGGCCAAGTGAAGTCAGAAGAGCCCTTTTCCTTGTTTATGGTCAGAATTGTATGTATAATTTTCCTATTTCATGAGACCCCACCATTATTTTGTCATCTTTTAGAAACGAGAGAAAGAAAAGCAACCACGCCAGATCACTTGTTGTGCAAAAATACTTAAAGGACCTGTGAGCTTAAACTCAAATTTCGGTGATATTTTAACTCTGAAGATCATTTCACACAAACTATTTAACAAACAATATGAAGTGTGAGTGTGGTTTAGTTCTAAAGATATGCAGCTCGGAAGTTTCCAGTCGTAGGCCAGCTGCAGCCTAGCAGTTACAGTGTGACTTTTCTACTACGCACACATTACTATTCTTTGTTATTGTTTGTGCTCTTTCTATGTTACACTGTAACAGACATGGATGCAAATATCAAATCATACCAGTTTGAACCTGAAATAAGACACACTGAGGATGATTCATTTACCGGTAGTGACAGTGATGAAATTATTCTAAATAAGGCAGTATGATCTAACTCAGGAAGTTAGTGTTTGTGTGGACTGTGTTTAAACATGGTAGCGGACGAGGAATGTGTGTGTTGCTGTGGCTGTGAGGTTGACAATGTTAAAACTGTTAAATCAGATCACTATTAGTGCAATGCATTTCATCCTTCATTTAACAGACTTATCATAGACATTGAAATGCTAAAAGTGACACAACATAATTTAAGCCTGAAAACAAAAAACACCCTCTCACTTCAGACAGTCCCATAAACAAAACTTGGCTCCATACTGCTTATAAGCAGTTTGTCTCCTGGATAAATGCATGGACTGCTATCGTTTATAGAAACTGTATAGTAATTCCATCTTGTGCAGTTAACACAGGAACAAATATTCCAAACATAATGGTATTTATAAAGGATTAAAACTTAGAGGTTAAGGCTGCATGCACTGCATATTACGTGACAGACTTTCTATAAATATTGACAATTTTCTGTATTTTATATGTTTTTCATAATACATATATTATATAATTTAAAATACTACATAAAATACTATATAAATAATTAATCAATCCATAAAACACTTGTAATACTATACAATAAAATTCAGTCCCAATGCTCTGAATGAATAAAGTTTTTAAAATGTCAATGTTTACAAACATTACGAAACCTTGAAAACTGATTAATTTCACCTAAGGACTATGGTCGAGGTACAGGAGCAATACACCTTGGCAGTCAGTCGCTCTGTCTGGGCCATCGTCCATCTTGAAGCAACGGCTATCTCGTACTGCCTCCATTACCAATGAGAGAATTTTGTTTCTCCAATCATGTGTTTTTGCCTTGTAAGTGTTTACACCAACCCATTTCTTTAATGGCTTAGAATAATTGAGTTTTCATCCAGTATGGGTTTTTTCTAACTTAGAATTGAAATCCAGTGTGGATAATACTGTATGTGAACCATTCCATCATAACTGAAGTGATTTCTTTTAGGCTTATATTTTAGCACAACGCTGTGGAAAGATTCTAATGTGCTGGTGTGACATTAGTTTTTTGTCATCAGAAATAATTTTGGAAATAACATGGAAATTTTCTTTAGACTTTCTAAACCTTTTATTTTCTTTCACTATCACGAAGTTCTTCATGTGCACAGCCATTTATACATCTACCACCGGTCCAATTATGGGTGTCAGTGATATATTTTAAAGTGGAGGTGAATTTTTCAATGAGAACCACATTGTTTCCCCTGCGTGTTTGAGAGGACTACCATTAATGATTTATAAAACTTGATGTCCAGTCTTTTTTAAGTTCAAACTCACTTCCTGCTGCTTTAAGCTTTTTTTTAAAAAAAGATTTGGAGGTATGCCATATGTAAAATTCATGAATTATTGTACTGAACTTGAGTATCAATTTCAGAATGCCGCGATGCCGATAAGTCACAAAAAGCATGATTGTGCACTTTTTTAATAACCTGACTAGTAAAATTTAACATTCCTGTTTTTCCAGTTCGCCTGCTACTTGCCCCTTCTTTAATACCACAAAGTCTACAA
>JAVRXN010000004.1:59690308-59911010 GCA_033556935.1 Timema podura
ACAGGCAGTGAATCCATTCCTCGTATCAATATAAATAGCCTGTCCCTCCAAACCACCGCAAGCTCTAGGGATTTGAACTGCCACACACAGTTGCAGGCTAGAAAAATGTCCACACTGCAGGATATTATTCTAGCCACTAAACAAGGATTTTATCCTAGCCACTATATATTGTCACCCGAGAATGCTCCAAAATTGATAAATTTGAGATATTTGGTGTTTACGTTTATTTAGAATGCATATGATTCACCTGCGGTGAAATCGAGACTACTATATAATTACTTAAAAAGATACAAACTCGAGTTGTCATCTAGTAACATTGGTTTTATACACAAAGTCAAACTTCAATGCTCTTTTACACAAAAGTGAAAAATTGGACATAGAACACTTGCATTCTCGGGTGACGATATGGATATTATCTTAGCCACTATAGGGTTATTCCACCAAATCAAACAATAAATAATTTATTTTGAACCTTGATGTCTCAGATTTCTTTGATTTTTGGTGTCTGAGATGTATATATGGTCCATATAGAAAATAAAAATTTTGTTAATTTTTTAAAAGTTATTTTTCACCATTAGTTTTTGAAAATCGAAAATAATACCTAAATTACAGTGAATTCAATGTACAAAATAATTCCGCAATTACTACTGCAATTATTGGTGCTATAGAGCTGATCCAGGGCTTGTTTTAAAGCTCTTTTAAAGGGTGTTAATTTGATGTGTTGAAAAACTCAGTAAGGGTGAAAATAAGCTTGACTCATTTTCAAAAATTTTATTTTTGAAAATCTCAAAAACACCATTTTTAATTTGGAAAAATGTATGCTACGAATACATGTTTCAAAAAGATATTATGTAAAATTTCAGAATGGGATGACAATAGGATCATAACTTAAAAAAACTTTTTATAGAGCTTGCAATGAAATCTGGGGTATTCTATGCATGAAGGTCAATATTTTTGTCATTTAAAGTAGTTTTTTATGTGTGGCCTATCACACCTTTGTTATCTGTAGAAAATGGCTGGCTTGCAATCAGTGAAACATGATAGTGTGTCTTGAGTGTTGAAGATAAGAAGTGGACTGGTTTGGGAAGGAACACAATCTTATCTTATCTGTTTAAGGGTAGGCACAGTTAAGTCTGAACATGTGTGTATGCTTGCTCATGACTTGTGGGTCAGTTGCTTACTATCCTCTGGAAGAGTAACATGTGTTCTGTGTTTAAGTGATTTATTTTTCTTGGTGGTATTTGTGTGATATACAATAGTTAGTGTTGCTAATATTCTTAACAGTTCAGCACAATTATTTTTCCATATTATGAGAACTCTTGTCAATAATGGCAGGCATCAAAAAACAAAAAAACTGGTCAGTGTATTCAGTGAAATGCTGCAATCCCTTCAAATAAGAAAACCACAAGGCTGATATTAAATCTTTAAGAAATGTAACTTGATGGATGTGTTTACTGGATATTTTTATAATAAAAGAGGGTATGGAAATTTGTGATAGATGTAGGAAAAGACCAACTCACTGTTACAAAACTAAAGAAAATCTTGGGCAGGAAGATGTTGCAATAGTAATGATGGAAATGTTGAGTTTGTTGACCCTCACACATCATTAGATTTTCTGAACAAGTCACTGTCATTTGTAGGTAAGTCACCCATTTACAAGAAACAAAAATCAGCCACTCATCAGAATATGCAAAATAAAAAATTGATAAAGTTAAAGTTAGCCTAGAAACAAAACTATTTGCAATAAAATTTATCAGAAAAGGTGGAAGAAAAGTCTTATTATGAAAATTAGAAGTTGACACAATTTAAGGAAAAATTTAAACATTCAAGTTCACGAAGTGAAACTCTTAGCATTCTTTCAGTCTAGCAAAAAAATTGGTCTGTAGCAAAAATTCAGGACAAATTTTTTGTCAGCAATTATAATATGGCATGAAATGCTAAAAAAATTTGTGGTCCGAAAGGTATTTGTTATGCCAGGGAAAAAATATGTTTCTATAAAAGAAGGAAATTCTCGTATCAACATCCAGAAAAGGCTTGTTCTGGAAAATTTTATTGAAGTTTATCAGGCTATCAAACCCCAGTCCGCAGAACAAAAAATTAGGTTTTTCAAAATTTTGTGAAATGCGTCCAAAACATTGCATTTTGGCTGGGAAAAGTGGGACACACACAGTTTGTGTTTGCACTACTCAATAAAATATCAAATTAATGAGGAGTGGAGCTCATTTTGATGATATAGAGTGAGATTCTGATGATTATCCACTCAAGTCCTACAAAGCGTGTTTGGCCAAAATAATGTGTAATCTTGCTCATCTAGAATGCTACTTGGATGAGTGCAATAAATGCCCTTAGTCTAAGATCCGACTGCAGAATTAGTGCACTCATCGAGTGTTTGCTAAAAATCAAATTTTTAGGCATATTTATGATTAGGAAAATATATATCTACCAAGGTGCCTATAAAAATGTGGCCGCTACTATTTTTAACTAAATTATTGCAAATTGATTTTTCGGAAAAAATTTCATTCGCTGGTTTTTTAAATAAAATATCGTCCACTTTACGGCAATATACATGGAAACTGTGGAAAATCACGGTTGCCGTTGCGCACTTGGCCGCACCTTTTCGCAGCCAGGTCTAAACAGGTATGATTTTGATACGTTTATACGTTCATAACGTACATTTATTGTTTATATATCAAATTAAAGCTAATTTTTTTCTGCTTATTATGATATACGGTTGCTTAATTAAATCTGGCCGCAAATAAGGGTTACTGCATATTAAAGATGGTAAATATTTAAGATAGAGTGAAAGAGAGCTAGCGCGTAACATCATTAGTCAGACGAGGATAGTGATTGCCAGCTGGACGACACTTTAAAGCCGTTGCGCATGCGTCGAATGCTAGTGTTCTCAACTGAACAGCTGCGAATTTTCATTCTAACATAAAAACCACGCTGTTTTGGAGTTCGTAATACAAAACGTTATATCTATTGTTGTTTAATTTTGTGCATCTAAAAATTATCAAATTAATTAACATAAAATAAAATCGATAAAGATGAAGGTGTGTTTTCTGTGTGACAAAAAATTCAATGTACTTGATTTTAATAATACATCATTCAAAAAGTGTTTACTAATGTTATTGTTTCGTCGTAAGAAAAAATATAAATATCATGACACTTTATTGACAGTTGAATCTACTGATGATTTTGGATATCATACAGAGTGTCTAAAAAAAATTACAGTTCTGAAGCAAAAAGATAAAGAAGAATTCGAAGATTTTTGCAAAACACAAGCTGTAAGTAAAATTTCAATTGAACTTAAGAATAATATAGGTTATAGTTACGATATAAATAATACAGTGCTAACTTTGAGGTTTTTTGTTAAGAATTGTTTTTTTTTTACGTGGAGCCAATGAGAGCATTGTTTTACCTGATTCATTGCGTAAAATACTGGAGGGTTATAAACAGTTCCGCGAAACAACACTTCAGGGCGGTCATGGAAAGACAGCTCAATATTACTTACAGTATACTGAACTTATCAACATATTTCTTCGATTTTCTAGAAGTATTCGTTGCAGTAATTTTGAGCTCTACTTGGATTCTATCTTCGAAATGTGTGGTTACTTTTTTGCATTTAATCAACCGAATTATGCCAAATGGGCTGGTATGTATTTAAATAACTTAATCAACCTGAAGGTAGAAAATTCAACTCTACTTAAAGAATTTCATGAAGGTGCTTTACTGCTGTTTGAACCGGTGGTTGAGAACACTAGCATTCGACGCATGCGCAACGGCTTTAAAGTGTCGTCCAGCTGGCAATCACTATCCTCGTCTGACTAATGATGTTACGCGCTAGCTCTCTTTCACTCTATCTTAAATATTTACCATCTTTAATATGCAGTAACCCTTATTTGCGGCCAGATTTAATTAAGCAACCGTATATCATAATAAGCAGAAAAAAATTAGCTTTAATTTGATATATAAACAATAAATGTACGTTATGAACGTATAAACGTATCAAAATCATACCTGTTTACACCTGGCTGCGAAGAGGTGCGGCCAAGTGCGCAACGGCAACCGTGATTTTCCACAGTTTCCATGTATATTGCCGTAAAGTGGACGATATTTTATTTAAAAAACCAGCGAATGAAATTTTTTCCGAAAAATCAATTTGCAATAATTTAATTAAAAATAGTAGCGGCCACATTTTTATAGGCACCTTGGTAGATATATATTTTCCTAATCATAAATATGCCTAAAAATTTGATTTTTAGCAAACACTCGATGAGTGCACTAATTCTGCAGTCGGATCTCGTACTACCTGGAATAAATGCGCTCAAAGAAACGTTGATACGAAAGTTTGAAGATTCATTTGTCAACCAAATTACTTAAAATCAGTGGGTGACTGTTTATCAGTGTACAATGGAAACAATAGTTAAAGGAGTTTATGAATTTAATGAATATTTTTGTAAGGGACTGATAAAGCTCAAAGCCCACGATTTCATTGCATACCAACAGAAATCATAATGTAATTCCCTCCAAAGTTATCTGAGTTAAGAAGAAGCTATTGTCACATGTGACTTTGCGAAGATTTATTCCTTTGTCTTACAGGATGAAGTCCAGGCTTACCATTGGACAAGTACACAAACAACAATCCACACATGTGTTGTGTACTCTAAAGAAGATGCTCAACTGAAATACATCAATTGTTTTCATTTCAGATTGCTTAAAACATAATAATAAAGCTGTTTGTACATTTCAGGAAAAACTTATCAGATTTCTTACTGCTAGAATTCAGAATCTTAAAAAAATCCACCATTTCTCAGGTGGCAGTGCGGCTCAATACAAAAACTGTAAAAACTTCTTTAACTTGTGCCAACACAGCCAGGATTTTAACATAGATGCACAGTAGAATTTCTTTGCCACATCTCGTGGCAAGAGTGTGTGTGATGGCTTAGGAGGTACGGTGAAGCGCCTTGCTACTAGAGCAAGTCTCCAACGCCCTTACCGTGATTAGATTTTAACTCCAAGAGGACTGTGAGTTTTCATAGCAGACAATTAGGAGAATCCATTTTGAATTCTCGACCAATGAAGAATATATGACCAGTGAGAAAGAATAAACAGCGTGATTTAAGGATGCAAGACAAATCACCAGTACACTAAAAATTCATTGTATTATACCTTTATCAGATTCTAAAGTCTCATCCAAGCTGTACTCGAGCAGCAGAGAATAAACCCGTGTCGTTTCTGAACGTGTGCAGCTCCAACAGTTTATTCAGGCTACATAACTGTTTAATATGATGGTGCTTGGTGGCTGGCCTGCATTCTTGCCAGGCACAAGAATAAATCACAACTTAAAGTCAGCTTTTTCCACCCAAGAGGACCATCTCCTTTTGCTTTGCCATTCATTCAAGATGTACAGGATATTCCTACAAGTTTTGTACCTATGCAAGTGGAACCTGTTACTCAAACTGGGAGTGTCTACACACTGAGTAATAAGGATGATGTTCAAAGGTCTTCAACCTGTTAAGGCTTAACCAAAGAGTCTAACAAACTTTACATTTCCTGGACAAAACCATCGACACTTTCTTAAGGTCTATTTGTGCTTTTTTTGTGTAATGTGATGACAAAACATTTTATGTTAAATTATGATATAGTTATAAATAATGCATCCAAGAAAAAGAAAATATATAAGCTTCACAACTAATGAAATGTCTAAACTTGTGACTAAATATGTTATACTATTAGTATGAATAAAAAATTATCTTTGTTTTTCATCACCAGACCTTTCGAACATGGTCAAATCACACACCTACTTTCCTACCCTAAAAAATATGTTATACTCCTTTAAAATTATTTATAATTAAAAAATATGCCACAAATAATATAAACACAGATATGAACACTTTAACAACCACCATAACAATTTTCTTACAGTCCCACAGCAGAAACTATTACTAGAGAATAAAAAAAAATTCTATACAGAGAAATGACACCTGATTTCATTGCGATGCTCTATAAAAACTTTTTTTAATTTATTGTCCCATTGTCATCCCATTCTGAAATGTTGCATAATGTCTTGTGAAACATGCATTTTGTTCAAAAAAAAATTAAAAATCGTATTTTTATGATTTTCAAAAACAAAAATTTTGAAAATGTGTCAATTTATTTTCACCCTTACTGGGTTGTGTGGCACATAAAATTAACACCCTTTAAAAAAAGCTTTAAAACAAACACACTAGTATTAATGGTTGAAGAGTAATTGGCATTTTTGTACATTGAATTCACGGTAATTTAGGCATTATTTTTGATTTTCAAGAATTAATAGAAAAATAATACTTACTCAAAAAATCCAAGATTTTGGGTTTATCATGTGGGCCATATATACATCTCAGACACCAAAATTCATAGTAATTACAGACATCAAGGTTCAGACCCCTGGTTGACTTGATACAAGGATACAAGGATATTATCCTAGCCACTATATACAAAGCTAGTTTTCCTGATCTGTGTCCACTTTGTGTTTACATGTACACTCCATTTCCTTGACAGATTGTAACAAGTTACAAGTAACAGGACAATAATTATGTGATGTTACGCTTACCCTCTGGCTCCATTGGACTATTGCTTCTCCACGCCCCAAAAAAAGAGACGGCCACTATGCTACTGCTTGGTAGAATGATCTCGCCCTTTTTGGGTCCTTCCCTTTCCTTCCCGAACTCCGAACTCCTCTCTCTCTCTCTCTCTCTCTCTCTCTCTCTCCTCCTCTCTTTGAACATGTGAACTGATGTTTGATACTATTTAAACCTACGTCTAACTTAGATAGTTACTCATTATTCCGCTGTCTTGCAGAAGGTAAACAACTCTTTTCTGTTAGAATTCAGATATTATTAGTATTCAAAATTCTCTTTCGGCGTAATGTACTCTGCAGTTTCAAAATTACAGGTTCAGAATTATAAATCCTTTTGGCGTGATAGATCTTTGATTCTCAAAATTATTTGTTTCATAATATTTAACTTTAATGCAACAGTGAAGTAAATTTATTGTTTTTCTGGCTAGTGTAAAGCCATGTTCCACCTTTGCTTTTTCTCTTGAGGTATCTTTACCTTGAGCTATAATTAGTATAGTTCCTGTTTCCTCTTCTTAACGGTTAGTTCTTGGCGCAGCCATGTGGGCTGCGGCCATCTTGCATTTGGAAAGATCGCGTGGGTTACAGACTGGACTTATTCCAATTCAACTAAGTTAGTCGCCGCTAGGTGGCAGAAAACTGTAATGTCATTGTATACTTCATATCATAAGTTTTCTAGGTAATTGGCATTGCTGCCGTCAGAGGGTTAACCTTTTGATAGTTATAGATAAGTACTGTAACTTTCATTTCATTATTACATTTATATTATTGCCACAAGTTGGTGGGACACTTTAAACCTAGGGTCAGTTTGTATATAATGTTTGTTGGGATATTAGTTTATAATTTGGTTTAAATATTGAAACCTTCATATCTTTTGATTAAAGGATTTGTTATGGTCATTAGTTTCTAATCGTTGCATTGAGATAATTTGTTCATGGTTTAGGAAGGCCACGAGTTGGCGAGATGTTGAACATTGTTAAAGTTTCGCTTCAAGGAACTTGTATGTTAAACCATGACGTATCACTAGGCGAGTTAGGAAAACTCAGACTTGTGTATTGCTGTCAGTTTTTGACGGTTGTTCTCATAAGTACACTTTAAGTATTATAGTTTACTCATCGCCCAGATATGGTCAGATGGTCATATTTTTGGGGCAATATAGGTACTTTCTTAAAGTCGCCTAGAAAAGCGACTATTCCCTTTAGTGTTAAATTTGGTTTGTTTATATCAAGCAAAACTTTGGATTACGCCCTTATGGCACTTGTACTTTGACTATGTCTTTCATTGTTTGTTTATTGCGCATTGTATGGCAGTCTAAATTATTGTTTGGCGGTCTAAATTATTAAGGTATCCTGGTTGGCCATGTCCTAAGTTGGGCTGACGCTCGTTCAAGCTAGTAATTGGCTTGATCACATGGAGTTATTCTGAGAAATAAAACACTATCATACTAACTCTTTCTATTAAGTTCCTGTACTTGTACTTTTATATTGTTGTGCATACAACCCGAACAGGTAGTAAGACGCGGTGCTAACAACAACAACAACAACAACCATAACAACAATAGTAATAATAATAATGATGATGATAATAATAATAACAATAATAATAACGATAATAATAACAATAATAATAACAATAATAATAACAATAATAATAACAACCATAACAACATAATAATAACAATAATAAAAATAATAATAGTTTTATATTATTACTGAATAAAATATATATTCTTGTTATCACCATGCCTATTATTCTATTTACAAGATTATACTTTTGTACTATCTTATAGTCTGACATAATGTATCCACACAAGGCAAGCCTGTTCAGGGTGAACAAAGGGTACCTCTACATAGAATAATGAAATTAACCAATATTTATTATGTATGTGATGACTATTGTATTTTCACCAAACTGATCAAAATGAGCTATTATCTGTCAACTGACCATAGCTGAGTCTTGCCTGAGCCTGGCGCACCACACAGCTCTGTCAACGATTGTAGAGGAAAACCTCCATCTAACATATCATCCACAGACTGACAGAAGGTTACAATCCTTCCAACACCAATCTCCTCCTAGAACACAACATATCATCCACAGACTGACAGAAGGTTACAATCCTTCCAACACCAATCTCCTCCTAGAACACAACATATCATCCATAGACTGACAGAAGGTTACAATCCTTTCAACACCAATCTCTTCCTAGAACACAACATATCATCCATAGACTGACAGAAGGTTACAATCCTTTCAACACCAATCTCCTCCTAGAACACAACATATCATCCATAGACTGACAGAAGGTTACAATCCTTCCAACACCAATCTCCTCCTAGAACACAACATATCATCCACAGACTGACAGAAGGTTACAATCCTTCCAACACCAATCTCCTCCTAGAACACAACATATCATCCATGGATTGACAGAAGGTTACAATCCTTTCAACACCAATCTCCTCCTAGAACACAACATATCATCCACAGACTGACAGAAGGTTACAATCCTTCCAACACCAATCTCCTCCTAGAACACAACATATCATCCATGGATTGACAGAAGGTTACAATCCTTCCAACACCAATCTCCTCCTAGAACACAACATATCATCCATGGATTGACAGAAGGTTACAATCCTTCCAACACCAATCTCCTTCTAGAACACAACATATCATCCACAGACTGACAGAAGGTTACAATCCTTCCAACACCAATCTCCTCCTAGAACACAACATATCATCCATAGACTGACAGAAGGTTACAATCCTTCCAACACCAATCTCCTCCTAGAACACAACATATCATCCATGGATTGACAGAAGGTTACAATCCTTTCAACACCAATCTCCTCCTAGAACACAACATATCATCCACAGACTGACAGAAGGTTACAATCCTTCCAACACCAATCTCCTCCTAGAACACAACATATCATCCATGGATTGACAGAAGGTTACAATCCTTCCAACACCAATCTCCTCCTAGAACACAACATATCATCCATGGATTGACAGAAGGTTACAATCCTTTCAACACCAATCTCCTCCTAGAACACAACATATCATCCACAGACTGACAGAAGGTTACAATCCTTCCAGCACCAATCTCCTCCTAGAACACAACATATCATCCATGGATTGACAGAAGGTTACAATCCTTTCAACACCAATCTCCTCCTAGAACACAACATATCATCCATAGACTGACAGAAGGTTACGCGACTGACAGAAGGTTACAATCCTTCCAACACCAATCTCTTCCTAGAACACAACATATCATCCATAGACTGACAGAAGGTTACGCGACTGACAGAAGGTTACAATCCTTCCAACACCAATCTCCTCCTAGAACACAACATATCATCCACAGACTGACAGAAGGTTACAATCCTTCCAACACCAATCTCCTCCTAGAACACAACATATCATCCATGGATTGACAGAAGGTTACAATCCTTCCAGCACCAATCTCCTCCTAGAACACAACATATCGATGAAGGCGACAAAGCTACACTCAATAAAGGACCATATTCTGCTACTAGAAATATATTAGAAATGTATTTGGAAGGTGCAGAAAAGGTGGATGGAAAGCATAAAAGATAACAATCATAATTTGGTTATTACAATTAAAAGCAGAACACAGTTCATACTTTACACTGCTGCAACTGGACAAAGAGGTGATGGCCCAATCCCCAGACCTCGGTTCAATTCAATATGAACTCATCAGGAGGGAGTGTGAAACGCGCAGGGTAACCTCCTAAACGAGGAAACCAAAAAACACAAAAGGGAGAAAAAGGAACTTGCCAAATTATTTTATTTTATTTTATTAGACTGCCAAAGTGAGTGTCTTGGACAATAATAATTTTAATAACTCTAAGTAAAAATACAGTAGGCTTAATGAAAACAAAGACAAATTGATATATAGCCTATGTTAAAATTAAAAACTTACATAATCTTTTCCATATTATTGTGAACATGTATTTTGCTAGACAAGATATTTATGTTTGATTCATAACTGTCTTCAACAACACACAAGAAATATTAAAGTACGAGCAACAACTGAATGACATGGCTGGCAAAATATTATTGAATCTAAGAAATTATACCATCTTTTGTTTAGTGTTTATTACTTTCTCTCAATACCTCACAAACCGGCCCCATGGTGACCTGGCTACAATTCTAGAAGTCCCAGGTTCGATTCAAGGCTATTATTTTGAGTATTTTTCCCTTAAGTATAATAAACCCAACGGTCACCAGACTTTGGTAAATTAGGCTTAGGTTAGGTTAAGACTCACCCCAGCTGCACAACATTATTGTGACGTGTAGACAACCTCCTGTGGTGTACCCTGGAAAAGTTTTGTGCCGCCAGAGAGGCTAATAGTCTATACATAAGGTGACCGAACTTAGATGTCAAAGTCCCTCTCGGTCATATGTGCCATATGGTATAAAAAAAAAAGCACCTCGGGGAGAGAATTATTGTGATTGTTATAAAACAAACTTGAGATTGTGATAAAATGTTTTTGCGATGCCGTCTGTGTGTCTATCTTGGCCTGGAGCTGAAACCATTTTACTGTTCAGGCTTAAACTTGGGTTTTCACGAATCTCTCCCAAGGAGTTTTTGCAATTATAGATCCAACACATTGGGCTGGTTTAATGATGGACAAAATAAGAAAAAAATTAATTTCCTCCTAATTCATTCTAACGATTTTGATTACTGTTCTTTCCTTGTTTGTGGACTAGGGAGATACCGTATACCGAGATACCTATGAAAGTGAATGGTGGTGCATTCTCATTCGAAGATCTGTATGAATACCACTGGTTGAAGCTCTTCTAGTCATATGATTATTGACTAGATCTAAGCCTAAAGTTTTCAGGAATTTCCTTGAAGAAATATTTTCTCCGTGTTGTTTCGGAAAATGATTTGAGTGTTGATTGCGCCGACATCAAGCAAAGTGAAAAATATTCGAAGAAGCCATCTGTAGCAGACCCTTGCCAGAGTATATTGAGCTTTTAACTTACATACCACATCTACACCACCATCTGTAAGGTTGTAGAAGGTAATAGCACTTGGTTTCCTTAAGTCACCTGTAGTTTCATCAATGTCATCGGAATCATGCATCGTTGAAATGAGTATTACATTTCTGTACCTCTTTGGTATATAGGTCACTAATAAGGCATCTTCACCAAAAGCAAACAAACTTGAAATTTCTGGTCTTCTTCGAGAGTTTACAACTTCTGGTGGAATTTCTCGTTTTTTTTTCTTATTGTACCCACCCCATTTAGATTTTGTTGTCTAACAAGTTCATTCACAAGAGAGACCGAAAAGAACCAGTTATCTAATGTTAAGTCCACTGAATCTAATTGATTTATCAACCTTTTTACAACCCTAGTTGGTTTATTTTTCAGAGACAAATGGACCATCTTGTTGAATACCAACTTATACCTCCATTTTCAATGTGTAAGACATCCGCAAATCTACCAATGAAAATATCTTGAGCCCATATTTTGCCGGCTTTTTAGACATGTACTGCCTAAAACTACACCTCCCACAAAATGACTCCAAAATCTCATCATTTGCGACATATTCTCCAATTGAATAATAGTCTTGAAAGCGCTGAACGAAACTCTCGAATAATTCCCTGATAGGAGCTAATTTATTGATGGCTTTTCTTGCGGCTCTTGTTTCCACGTTATCAAAACGAAGAGCCCTTAGCAACAGATAAAATCTTCTGTACGACATCACAAGCCGAAAAATTGCAGGGGCTTTCGGGTCATTTGCCCATAAATCTTCTACAATATGATGAGATGATTTCATTTTCCCAGTCAAGTATAACAAACCCATTAGAGCTTTAATTTTGTCAATGTTACTATCCACAACATCACTTTCTATTTTTTTTTTATGTAGCCGATCATTTGTGTAACGCACTATGTCTTCTAACACATTATCTAAAAAAAAAGATCCCAAGATTCAAAAAACAGTTTTAGCATGTTGAGCAGTTCTCTTAACTCCAGAAGGACTTATGACAATGTTTCTTTGTCTCCGGTGGCTGTTGGGAGGAGGGGGATGAACGTTTCACAAAGTGACATTATATTGCCCAACATAATGCGACCCGGAATATTTGGGTTTATCTTGACCTATGTCATCCCCAGATACTTCAGAATTACTGTCATGTTCACTGTTGGCTGGTTGCTCTATGTCTGAATCTTCAGTCATCTTCATAAAGAGAAATATTGAGGTCTTTGTCCTAGTCATCTAACAGCCATTGATTAATTTGGCCTTCCTGCATTTTCAATCAAACAATCACCATAATTAATAAAATATAAAAACATACTACAGTAAGATTTTAAGATTAAATAATAACACGGTCTGTTGAGGGTGATCGCCGTGCCGTGCTCACTAATATGACAACGTTCACAGAATTACAGTATGACACAGACTGAAGGTCTCGCGTCATCTTTTCTTAACCATGTCCCCACTCTAAACATTCTAATGGGCAGCTATACTGGGATTCATTGTTCCTATACCTCAGTTTTAGCTTATGTGGTGCTGACTGACAGTTCACAGCTGACTTCTGACGGCTTTGAAAAGCTACCAGACCAAATTATGTATCCCTACGCCGAACCATATGATCTGCAAAAAACATGTCTTTAGCAGTTGTCACTTCTGACATTCAAAATTTAGTTATATACCTAAATGTTGACTGTCAGAAGTCAGCTGTGAACTGTCAGTCAGCACCACATAAGCTAAAACTGAGGTATACACTGTTTCATCATAAATGCTAGACAAATAAAAAAATTAGTGAGCGCTACGCTCCCCCTTGACCAACGAAGGGTTAGTGAGAGGTATTACTGTTAGTCTTTTTCAGAAAAAAAAATATTAAAAAAATAGCTATTTCACTAAATCTTGGAATAATCTTTAAATATTGTTAATGTATGATAGCTTATTTCTGTGACTTATATAAATCAATCAAGGGTTATTCATTTTGGAGGTTTAGAGTTTAGTTGCTTTTATGTGGTTATTTAAACACTAAGAAAATGAACTTTCTTAATTTTGGTGAAACCCCATTTTGGACTTATTGTGCTAATTTTGGGGCATGTATAGTTTCTCTATTTCACATTCGTTTGCAAGCTACCTCAGTGGCCCAAGCTATACTCATTGTTGAGATTGTATTAGTATGTTTTTCTTGAAGATATAGCCCAGATTTAAACAGATCTTGTTTTTTATGGATATGTTTAGCACATTAGCTATTAGCAGCTTAATCTAAATGGGTAAGGATACCAAAGGTAGTTAAAAGGTGGTGGGCCCACTATAGCATAAGAGGAGGATTGGAAAACCAGCCCCAATTCACCCTACTGAGATTCAAATTTTGACCTCCCACTAAACATTGGTCGAGTGCAATGTGAGAATAGCACATTATTTCACTCAACCACTGATGCTGGTAATAGATCTTGTTAAAGTTTAGCTTTGATGTGGCTTCCTTAGGTTATAAAGACTCAAACAATTATCAATAGGGATATAATCTTAGTGGCAAAGATTCAAAAAGTGCGAGGTGGAAGCGGCAGAGGAGATATGCGGAAGAACTAGTGGACAGAAATGATGGAAGGAAACTCCATGGTGGAATGAAAAAATAAATGAGGCAGTAGTGAAATCCAAGAACAAAACTTTTAGCGAATGGTTCACAAAAAGAACTAGAGAGACTGAGGATAAGCATAGGGAGAAAAAGAGAAATGCAAAGAAGATAGTAAGAGAAGGGAAAAAAACATGGATGGAAGAGTGGACAAAAGTGCTACACACTGATGTGGAAGGAAGCGAGAAGATATTGTTTAGTTAAGTGACCCAAAGGAGGTGGGGAAATAGGCTGCTCATTAATAAAATTAAAATGTGTTCCTTAATTCAGGGAAAATAAAGGAGGCCTACATCACATTCTTAAAAGAGAACCATTCTGATTTGAAGGCAAAATTGTTCATGAGTCCTGTCATTACGAGGTGAAATAGTTGCTTTCACTCGGGGGTGTATTTGAACAAGTATTTTGATGCTTGGTTTCATTTTTCAATGTATATAAGTCCAAAAATGCAAGTGTAGACTTTATTTTAGAGCAGTTTGTGGACAATATTGGCACACAGAAGTTAAAAGTGCAGTTGCAGTTTGTGGCGGCTGTGTTCCTTAAGTTTGTGCACTTGATTGACACACTAGAAGGATCTAGATATCCTTACGGCCACTTGTTGTGGGAGAACTTGAGTAATTTGATTGTCTCTCTGAAGAGTCTCGGTGATGGTGTTTTCCCAATGAACACTCAATCTGCTTTAGATAAAGTCCAGAACCTAGCTACCAGAAATAAAATTAAAAGTTAATTGAAGGAATTTGCTATAAAAGCTCAATGAAATGAGCTATGCACTTGCCGAACCGTCAAGATAACTCCTGCAACCTTTTTTATGAGTAAGTTGGCAAGCTCTTTCAGCCGGCAATTGCAAGCCAGAACATTTGTACCAGCGATAAGAGTCTGCTAGGCAGCCCAAGTTAAGGACGGAGTAACTGTTGACCTGATACAGTCCATGAGCACAAAGAGTTGCAGTTCTGATGATGATCTGGGCTACAGTGAATAGTGTAGATGCAGAGCATTTAATCAGCACAATTTATCACCACCATGAAGCACACTGTGGTAGAAACCTGTGCCATTTTATATTTTGATCAATCAAACCAGCTGCTCTTAACGAACTGAATTCCAGTGTATATTGTACAAGCAAGAAGATTTTTAGTATATTCAAATTAAGTTTTAATTGTAGTGATGTCCGTTGTAGTGCCATGTAGTGCTGACAATTTGCTATATAATGCTATTTTTTTTAAATATAAATGCAATTTTTCAAAAACAAAAATGCTATTTTTACAAATAATAGATGCTAAGATACATCGTTTTTAATTATTAGGCATAGTTCACTCACTGTTTCACTTAAAAAGCTTACTTATCTGTGAAAAGAGATTGACTAATTTGGAGAGTTAGTTTTTGCATCTCTTTGTTTGTATGTTCAGTTTACAGCACAGCAAGTCAACATCATTGTGTTTGCATAAACACAAAATAAGTTTCACTACACCATTTTCACACACTTAACTTAATGATAATAAACCATTGTTCTTTCAGCCCACCAAGGACTTGATAGAGCACAGCACACTTCAATTTCATCACACCACCATTGCATTAGTATAGTATCTTCCCTAGTCTAAATCGATGGTCCAGACACACTTAGAGCAAGCGGGCCACAGCTGACATCTAGCCCAGCAGGTGGGGCGAGCCAGCCTGCGTTATAGACCGGCCGGCCATCAGGGGGACATGTGGAAGTACTCCACAAAGAGAAGAGGTAGCTGTTTCAAATGTTGTAAAGTTCCACAACAGTACAATAGGAATCCTAAACAATCTCATTCCAATGGTGTTAAAACCTCTCCTGCCTCGTGTTATAGTATAATCACAACATAGCACTAATAAAAAGATTTATTAAAAATATGAATGCATGTACCTACTTGCCATATGTCCAAGGCTGACTGTGTAACACATGTTGTGGTATTAATAAAACTAGAACTCCCCAACTTAAATAGTTCAGTTAGATTCTTCTTGGAACCTGTAACATGTCAGCAGAGTTAAGCTTGGAGCACACACAATTTGATTTATTGTTTTCAAAAATTACTAAATGTCACTCAAATTAGCTAATTAAGGCCTATACTTTAATGTCACTATTAATTTCTAGAGTTGATTTAAGAAAATGTCAAACATGTCCATTGCCCAATAATATTTTGTGTGAAATTTTGAATATTTTTTATTTGTACTATATTAAAAATTAAAATTGTATTTTTTAAACAACATCACATGGATATTTTATGTATTTATATGCCTAGCATCCTATCCACCTATTTCAACTTTACTGATTTAACATGATTACTTCCAAACTTTAAATTTATGACTCATTTTGAGAATTTGATCTTGAAGACAAACAAAATTGTCAGCTTGATAAATTTTGATTAAAATAAATCAGAGGTGCTAGCCCTGTTATTTCGGGTTTAACTAATTATTTATTATTTGTGTCTTGTTTGAAAGACTAACTTTGGCCAATTACATAATAGAAACCATTACAAGAAATAACAAAAATAATGTTAGTGTTTTTCTTGAAGATGAAACATTTTAACATTATGTATACCTACTGTACATTATTGTGATGTTTGTGAAGGGCGGGAGAATAGAACCTTTGGCTGCAGGTAAAACGAGCAACATTATTATTGGAACCGAAAGTACAAATAAAATGAGAAGTTGTCCTAATAATTGTAACTACATGTACATTGTTCTGTCTCCTGGAGAGTTTAAAATTGTTTCTTTATTGTAACATACATTGTATTATTGATCTAAGCAGCCCTATACAGAATTAGAACATTCAACCTAAGCTACCCACTTTTTGATAGTTGCATTGTACAATCCTGAGCTAACTATGGCAGTTACAAGCCAATCATGGTCATTAATATGTTAAAATAAATGAAATATTTGAGATGAAATATTATCTCCACAAACTGAACATGTACAAACACAATCCATTAACAACACAATATTTTCCTATGCACGATCATAAAATAAGATAAGCGAGCTAATATACAATGTTACAGAAATATGTTGCAAAAAAAGAGTCTCACACTTTACCAAAGAGCATAAATAAATAATATACTCTGTTACAAAAACATAATGAATAATAAGCAGCATGGTTTTCCAAAAGGTACCACGGCTCACCGAGCTATGTCGCCAGAATTTGTTTATTTTAATTTTTATGTCACTTCTAAATACACTAGAACTTTTATCGTCATATTTAGTTTACTTACATAGTTGTCAAATTTCAGTTTTAAACCACACTGAAAAAAGGTAACATTTTCTATATTATTTGAATCGATTTTAAGGTCTTCCGTTTCTCGGACTTCAATTTTAAAATTTCATATGTTCAGACATTATTTAGTTCTCCGGGCAGGTCTATCGACTTACACGTCAAATTACATTTTATATTAAAACAAAAAGTGTTTTTATATTAGTCATGAGGGGATCCCCCTTCATTTTTAAATTCAAGGATCAGACCTGAACGGTTGTTTGGAAACAAAAAGCTTCCAATAATACTTTATTATGGATCACTGTCTAGTTTCTCTTTTCTTTCATTAATTAATCGAAGCCTGCTTTGATGGCCACATTGCGACACTCTTGTGCTAGACTAAACTGCCTATGACAGGGATATCGAGATTCAAATCCCAGTCAGGTGTGCTGAGGGTGGTTTTACACTCTCCCTCCACACAAATATGGGTACACTTTTTTAAATTTGAACTTACTCATCCTGAGCTCATTAGCTTAATGAGCACCTATTTGTATAATCTGAAGATGCGGTACTAAAGGACAAATAATGTAATTTTTTCCCGCCAATGTGTCCACATGAGCTTCCAGTCTTTAAATCATAGGCTTCCTATGAAAATCAGAGTATAATTCGTAAAACTCCAAGGTAAATAGCATGCAATGAGGGTGTAATTATTTCGCTCGTTTATTATAGTATATGACATTGTTTTGGTTGTGTCCTTGCATGTGTAGATGGTAACAAATATTTTATTTAATATAGTATGACACAGAAAAAGTGAATCATAGGTGAGAGGACAGACAGTGTTACCAATATAAGACACTGTGTTTTGTGTCAAATCATTATTTGATGTTCAAGATCTTTTTTACATGACAGAGTTCTAGCTAGACATTTGTTGTTTCTTTTGCAAGAGTTGGGTTTGTTGTATAGAAAAAGGTAAAATGTGGTCGCTGTGGACCATTATTGTTTGGAATATAGTTTGAGGTGTGCCATGTGCTTGCAAGTTACAGACGCATGGGCTGTATGTCTGAATAATCTGCGCACTACAATTGTGCACTTTACTGCACACTAAAATCAAACATATTTGTAGTGCCCTGAAGTGCATGATTTACATAGAACTTTTTGAACAGCACAGTACAGTTAAAGCTACCTAGTGACTACTTCTAAAACATGTTTTATAACAAGAGATTGAATTCTGGCTTTTAGTAATTTAAAAAATAAATGGTACGGCGCACCACACAGACTTTCTCTCTCTTTCTATAAACTCGTAAGATTTCTGAACGGAATAATGTACATTGTATCATCACCACTCCACATAAGAACACGCATAAAATAATATACAATGATATATAATCAATGAGAAAAGAGGCGCATCTTTGTCCACCTAAGAGCATTTCAAACAGTTTAATGTCTTCCACAAGGGTCAACACTTCGTATTAAAATTTCGATTTCTGGTTAAAATTTTAACATTTTATATGGTGTTGCAGATCTTCAAGTCATCGCATTGATATTTAATTATTCATTTATACATTTTGATCAATAAAAAAATGTAAATATTGACTATTGAGTCTAAAATGGAGATAGATCATTGCTATGCAAACATTTCTCCTAAAGATTTAAGGAAAAATAACATACTATTTTAGATACTTATATTTAATTACTCTATGGCATTGGAGAATTATTGCGTTAAGACTTAAGTAGTATATGTTTACAGCTAAAGCTCACAAAATTGTATTAATATATTTGCAAATATCTCAGAAACTGCTGCTTTTATAAAAATATATGTCAAATAAAAGTTTTTTATTTCTAATAGGCCTACAATTTTGCAATGATAAGTTGTTTAGTTTCTCCAATAGTTGTGGAGATACGGAAATTAACGCTTCTGTAATGTACCCTAAAAATCATTTTCATAGGAGAATGAAAATAGCCAGTTTATTTATAATCTTAATCAACGCCTAGATACGAATTTTAATCAAAATCGTTTGAGCAGATTTTGAGAAAACCAAATTTTTCTCTTTTCGCCCTTCAGTAAACTACCCTTAATTTTAAGTTTTTATAGACACACAGACAGACGGCATTACAAAGACTATTTTTTAGGGTTCGGGGGGTCATGAGACGTCGACATCCATCAACATTTCAGGTTAGTTTTTTTTTACGGTCGCAATACTTAAACTTTAATGTCCAAAAAGTTAAAAAATTCATATAATTGCGTATAGATTGAAAGTTATTGATTTTATAAAAATGTTTCGGATAAAATATCTGTATTATAAATATATATACATATTTGTAATGCTAAGTAATTTATATCTCAAATAGTTTCGGAGCTATTATAAAAAATGTTAATTTACCCATTAGACCGGAGCCCTTAAATCGATTTTGCCGAAATATTGAGAGTAGCCATTTTGTTTGTAATATTTATTAATGTTCATAAATGAAATTTAATCAAAATCGTTAGAGCCGATTTGAGAAAATCGACTTTTTCTCTTTTTTCCCTTCAGTAAACTACCCTTAATTTTAGGGGTAGATATCCAATTCCAAAAACCCCTCGGGGCAACCCTATGAAAACCCTAGATATCAAGTTTCAGCTCAATCGGTAAAATAGTTTAGGCTCTAGTTGGAGGTACAGACAGACAGACAGACAGACGGAAATTCAAAAACCACTTTTTTGGATTCAGGAAGTCATGAAACGTCAAAATTCATCAAAATCTCGAGTTCGAATTTTTTGACGATCACCATACTTTCTCTACCTGTAAGATAGAGAGAAAGTAAAAATTAGACCCCCTCAAATCCTTAAGGATATTCAAGATTCAAGACTCAAATCCTTAAAAAGAAAACTCAATTTCTCAAGATAGATTTGTTTTAGAGCTCTAATACAGCTTATTGGTGGCTCAAAACCAATACAATTATAGGATGAACTTAACAACCAGGCCCCAGACCAGTAATTTAACACTTAACTGATTGTATTAATGTTATAATGAATGAATTATAAGAAATAATGTTATTAAATAGTTACTATTTGTATTTAATAATATTCTATTAGCCTATAGTTATTTATCATTTTTTAACGATTCAGATTAAAGACTTGAAAGTAATGTGGAAATTCAGATTCAAGATTCAAATTAGTAAAATAGTGTAGGGCCTATTCGACCCAACTCGAAAAGCTATGCCTAGAAGTAAATATAAAAGTAAAAAAACAATTAGAAATTTTATTTACGGTTTAAGTAGGGTTTATTATCGTTTTCCAAATAACCACCAAAATATTACTCCATTATCTGATGATAAATTTTATAAATAGGAGCATAACTTATATAGGCCTAGTCTAGAAATTTTTTTAAACTACCATACACTTACTTAATTTTGTTTTAGAGCATAAATATATAGGTCGACCTATGTAGTTTTGGGGTAAAATACTCGCCTCAGGACCCCATGTTTGTGAGTTCAAACCCAGCCAGGGAGCTGAGCTGAGCTATCCAGGATTTTCAGAATATGATATCTAGATGGAGTCATTCCCAATAATAAGCATAAATAATAGCTCTGGCTATTAATTCTTAATATATATGCAATCCCGTACAATTATAATAATTGTACAAATGGCAGCAAAAAGCCAACTACCGAGTCACAGATGGCTGCGTTATCTGATAGCTCGTGATATTAATATAATCACATACTTGTAGCCGACGATTTCCGCTAAGTCGATCATAGACTCTGCCTTAAAATATGAGTGAAGAATGACCCTGGGCATGGGACGATTTCTGGATAGCTCAGTGGTTAGAGCATTGGCGTACTAAGCCAAAGGTCCCGGGTTCGATTCCCATGTCCAGGTGTAATTTTTCAATTTTCAAAATATATCTAGATGGAGTAATCCTCACTAATAAGCATAAATAATAGCTCTGGCTATTAATTCTTAAGAAGCTGGATGGATTGAGGTAGCAAGTGGATTTTCTAACAGATGGAACTTTCCACATTGTGTTGGGCCAATGGACAGAAAGCACGTTCAAATTGTTGCACCTGAACACATTGTCAGTATGTTCTTCAATTAAAAAAACAAACTTCAGTATTGTTCTGTTAGCTATTGTTGATGGGAATTAAAACATCTTGTAAGCCGATGTTGGGTGCCAAGGAAGAATCACTGATGCGGAGTACTGAAACAGACTACATTTTACCAAAAAATGATGGAATAAAAATTAAATATGACAGAATTGCAACCACTGCCGGCGGCAGCAGCCGTTTGTGTTTACTACAGATGATGCTTTTTCTTTGCTGCCAAATGTGATGAAGCCATTTTCAGGAAGTTTGAACCCAAGTTGCATCTACAACTATAGACATTCCAGGGCTCACCGAATTGTGGAGAAGGTATTTGGAATATTATCGGCTAAGTTCCGAGTATTCCTAAAGCCTATGGCTTTAAATCCAAGCAAAGTTGAAATGGTCGCTCTTACATGTGTTTACCTCCACAAGTTTCTTTGAAGAAGTGTTGAGAGTATTAACAAATATTATCCTCCAGGAACATTTGATGTTGACGATACTGACAACAATGCAGTCATCCCTGGATCATGGAGGGTAGAAGTTCAAGACCAACAAGGGTTAATCAACTTACAACATGTGGCTAGAAAATCTGGAGATTCATCCAAGGTAATAAGGAACAAGTTCAGAGACTATTTCATGAGTCCACAGGGAGCTGTTCTGTGGCAATATCACTTTGCACAAGTATCTAAACTTTTGGAGGATTACCCCATCCAGGTGCATATGTAAAGTGGAGTAAAAATTGTGGGTGATCATATTTGGGCGGGGGGAGGGGGGGGGAACAAATAGGCCTAGATAAAAAAATGTTATATATATATAATATTATTATATATCTAGTGCCGGTGAAAATAAATATAAAAATCACAGTAGATTCTTTTAAAAAAATATAAAAAGCCAATAATTTATTCATTGATATAAAATTAAGTAGTTTTGATTTGTTTATTTCATCCTTTTTTATTTTCATGATTTTTCATAAACATTGGAACTTGTTTGAATTTGCTTATAAATAGGCTACACTTATTTTTGTTTTTCCTACATAGCTTCAAAACAATATTTTAGTGACCGTTGGACTCATGTTGTAATGTAGATGATAATATAGCTTGGTTTCCCTACTGAACAATGAATCTAACTTCTTTTATTAAACAACATTGTTTAAGTGTCCTAGTTTTGATGTGATCAGACTGTAGGCTTGCAGCTGCAAGAGCATCTCTCTCTGTCCTCTATCGGAACTGTGCAAAGGACGACTACTCGCCGGTCACGTTTCGGGAGCAATTTAACATACAATATGTACTTAAATTCAAGCTAAATTGCCCTTTAGGCTACACAATATAATGATGATGATGATGATGATAATCACAAAAAACCGTTCATCTTTTATTCAAACTCAACCATTTCACATATAAAAATAATGTTTAGCGAGTGTAAAAACCATATTTTCTAATGTACATGACACCACAATGTATGTAAGTTTATTAAGCCAGTCAAATGAAAGTTGAGTCTAATGAAGCTGTTTCAATGTCAATGTAGGGAGAATATAGGTAGGGCCTAAATTGTTGCACTATTTTTCCTAAAAAAAAAACCCAGCAGAAATGGGGGGGACGATGACAACCCATGCCCTCTCCCCCCCAGTCCCGGCACCTATGGGTACTAGTTGAATCATACATTATCTTTCTGTTTTATGGTGCTTCAGTATCTTCAACATCAGTACTCCGCGCTTACCCTCGGTTCATATTGGTGTAGAAGGAACAATACATTTTGAAACCCAAACCACTTGAGTCTTCTTTGGTGAAGATCCACTGAGTTTACTGTCCTCTAGTCTTTTGTATTCATGACGAAACTGGGTTTTTAACAAATTAATATTTTTTTCAACTTCCAGTGGACTTACACCGTAAAGTTAAGAAATACATTCATATGTGTCCACTTTCTTTGTCACACTCTTGCAATCGATGCACTGCACTGCCCATAAGTATGGCGTGCTGCGCAAATCCTCTATCAAGGCCAAGGTTTTTAGAAAAATCCCACATTGCCATTGTCCGAGACACAGAAGCATTAAAAACAGAGTGAAATCCGAAAAAGAGTTGTTCAACAAGGAGTGGTCTATGTCCGCGACTGCCGTCCACACTTGCGTGTGTGCGAGCAAATGTTTGTGTTTTTTCCATCCTCAATGAAATAAAAATACACAGAGACATTTGTCTGCAAACATTTATTTCTGTATGTGGACAAATGTCCAAAACACTTTTCAAACAGTATTATACAGTCTTTATACATTTGTCGATGTGTTTGTGGACAAATATATGCAGCCTAGGTTTGGACTAGGCTTAGTAGAGCTCTGGAAGGTAGGTGAAACTACCTCTTCCAGCAGAATTGGTGGGCCCGTTCACTCTCGCTCATCGAAATTCTTGTGTGCTGATATAATCAGTCAGTTCAGAAAGTGAATGTTAAATACCTCAAATAAATAAAATTAAATAATAGTTATATAGGTCAATAGGGCTTTAAAAATGAATTTACTTAAATGAGAATCTTTTTGTTTGAAGCCATTTTAAATAATTCAAATCACAATTAAAATTCTTCAAGAGAAGATCAACCAGGAAATAAACTGTTTAGTTGTTAATCCATGCCTAAGGTCAACCACACACTAGGCGACCTGGTCGCCTGTGTCCAATAAGAATGCTTATGGTTAATGGGACAACACACACTTGCAGTGGCCAGTTGATTGCAGTGGCCCCCAGGAAATGGGTGGAGTGCAGGTGACCAGACGATCGCCATGACAGAATGTTTACAAATGATAAGATGGCAGGTAGTGCACTTACATTTGAATAAAGAGCGGCCAGTTGTCTCCAGAATATTGCAAACAATCCCTTCTAATAGCCCAGCACATTTGTAACATAAGATGTACCCACAATTTGTTCTAGCTTCTGTAGCACCATTTTCTCAACAAGCATCAAAATGCTGCTAGCTTACTTGCTCCATGTTTATTAAAAAAAACTCTATGGCATAAGCTTAGGTCATCAAAGTATATCGACAAAGTGGCTGCCGTCGTTAGTGATGATAGTGCTAACATTTGTGAATCGAGGGTATCATGTGGTCAGCACAGCAAACCCTTTGAGCGTTTCTCTCGATTTTATAGACCAGAGCCACTATTTATTTATTCAAGTAGCCCCTCATTTGTCCTCACAATGCTGAGTTCGAACTTGTTCCAAACCCACTGCTTCACAGAAAAGTTCCTGAAGCACCGAGGATAGAACCAGGGACCACTTGATCACATTTTATGAGTGAGGAAAAAATTAAAAATGACCTGGTTGATACACGTGGGAAATCACGCTTTTACCTATAAGTGCATGATAAGGGGCACATTGTATCTGCCCTTAAGTTAAATGCGCTGTAAGTAGTGCAGCAGCACACTTGAAAGAGAATTGGCTATAGTGTGATCCAAGGACGGGATTCTTTTTTTTCCTGTCAAATCGTGAGAATTTTTTCAAGCACCTATAGGCCTATACACAACAATATTCTGAAGTTTTCAATAATAACAACTCAAACGTGATGAATAAATTCTAAATCATTAATTTTTTTTTAGAAAACTCATCTAATTGGTAGATTTTAAGCATGAATCTTATAGATAGAAAATAAAAAATTTTATTTATCCCCACAGGAAAAGTTATGTTAAGCTCGTTGGTGTTTTTGTCTTTTGTAAAAACATTATCATCACACACCAAAAGATTTCCTAGGCAGATGGTGATCTACTCATGCTAAGCGCAGTTGAGATCTGTAACATAGTAACGATCTGATTCAGGTTGTTTCGTTGGAGGATAAATACATAAAAACACCATTGGGCTATAATCTAAGTTGTCTTAACTGTTATACGAAAGTTTCGTTAGCACAAAGTTTTGTTCCGCGCAATGCTACGGTATATGGAGGAACGTGACCGTCAATTAGGTGAGTTTTAGAATAATTATTTTAAGTTTAGAATTTTTTGACAAGATTTGTTTTGCTACACTCAGAAACTTCAGATTATTGATGTATGTAAAAGTGTTGGAAAATATTTTATTTTATAATAATTTGAAACTGAAGAAAAATAAAGAATCCTGCCCTCGTTTCATACAATCCCTAGATAATTCAGACATGGTTTCTAGTCTATTTGTTATAATAAAAACAACGGTTAATTAAAGGTACCTGGAAACGAACATAAATCTTCACAGTAAAGAAATCCATTATCTTGCAACTTAGATATGGTAAAGGCAGGTAAAGGTAGCGTCCTTATGTGTCTGAACATTTTAGTCTACCAATCCTGTAGTCATTGTAAATAATATAATTATTAATTATTTTACTTAGAGCCTGAATAGCGAAAATTTTAAATGTGGCAGACAATATGACCAACTCACAATATAAAAATTTCACCAAATGAAAACAAAAGGCTCTAATTTCTTGTAGGAGTTGAATTTAAAACAGATTAATATATAAATTAATATTCTATATTCTAAAACATAGGTGTGTTCTATTAAATTAAATAAATAAAATAAATTCTAGGCTATTATGATTGTAGTCAATACATAATTATTCATTAACTTATATAAATAATTTACACCATGTCATAAATATAACTTTCCTAAATGTATGTAACAAGTTAGTGAATGAACCACGCATACATAAGTATGTTTATATGTATTCGAGCCGATTTTGGCTCATTTTTATAAACAATTTCTGAATAAATAAATAAATAACTAAAAAAAAGTTTTCAAATTTTATTTTATTTTTGTCACGGGTTTTACTTATTTTTATTTCATATACTAATTGGGTTTTTTTAAAACATAATTCTGATATGTGTTTCTATTACCGGTACCTATCAATATGTTTGATTAACAACAACTCACAAAAACATATTCTGCCAACTAAGGGTGTGGGTTTGAATATCTCGACTTAAAAAGAACTGTAATAATTGAATCATTGACTAATGGTTTACAAATACAGTATTATAGCCCAAAACAAGCTAGGAGTAGGGGAAACGTAGGTACAGTGAGACCATTGATCTCTATAATATAACTGGATGGACATCTGTGGCTGAAATTTTCGAGCTGTCGTCTGCATACCATTGTGTAAGAGAGAAAGAAACTTTCGGGTATCTCTTTCTCTCTTACACTCATACAAGGCAATGTGGCAATTTGACATCGTTCATTAATTTGATTGAATATATGAGATACATCAATGTGTGAATGGTTAAATTTAAAAAATATGTCAGTTAAAGCTTTGAAGAGCATATAAAAGTTCAAAACTGGCTCGTTTTTTCTTTAAATAAGTTGGTGTAGCCTAATATATACGATGATTTTTGAAGGAAGCCCGCTCGTAAGGCCTTATCTCGTACCAGAATCCTACCCTATAGTTGTATTTAGTCAGCATAAAAGACCTTCCAGAAGGAAATTTCTACTTACGTTCTAAATTGCCGTTTATCCTACCAAAATATTATATATATGATAGTATTCTGGTACTAAATAAGGCCTTACAGATTGGGATTATTACTAAAATCAGGGTTTAGTAGATACTGTACTTCCTACAAGCCAATAACCTAAATTATCATTTGAACGTAAGACTTCTACACAAAGTGTGTCATGCAAACAAATGTAATACAGTTTTTAGCTAGCTTGTTTCATTATAGTTATCGAAATTTCAACATAATATGGTTTCTGAAAGATATGAGCCAACTTAAAAAAACAGGTATTATAATAATACTTTCCACAAGCCTATAACCTAAGTGATAGTTTGAATACATGGCAACTATACAAAGTTTGTCATTCAAACAAATGTAATCAAGTTTTAAGATACCTTGTTCATTATATTGATCGAACTTTCAATATAATATTGTTTATGAAACCAATATACAAGCTAATAACCAACTTTAAATATAAGTAGTCGTGGCAGACTGTAAACAGCATTGATGACAACTACATACAAATTGAAATATCTAAGGTTTTATTCGTATTTGTACAGTATTACCTGTAAAACTGAATTCTATATCCTTTTATGTAATGTTTCTTCAGGTAAGTGTGGTATAATACTTCACTATTGTCAAACAATAACACTTTTATTCATCAGAGACATGTTTTCGCATAAGAACATTTAAAGAAACCGTTAAATCTGTCCCCCCCCCTCTCAGTATAGCAGACGATACACTTGAGCGTCACGCCTTTGTCCTTGGAATGTGCATGTGTATGTCCATCCAGTTATTATATAGAGATCAATGAGTGAGACAGGTAAATTTTAGGGGAAATTACATCTTTAGGTTAGCAGTTTTGTATAGTTTGCTGTGTTTTGATGTGGAGGTGACTTTCAGTATTTTTAAGGTAAGAAAATATCATTAATATTGTGTTTAATTGAGGTTGAAGTAAAATTTTAATATTTGAAGTTTCTTTTGTGCATTTTTTTAATAATCATCTAAATAATCTGAAACCAAGAACATCTGCTAGGGCAAGCACTTGGCTAACCATGTTGTAAAGTTTGATTATGTTGTCTTTGTGACTTGAAGGTGGCAGCCATTTCTACAATAAATTGGCAAATAGGAACGTGAGACAAAACATGGTGAGGAACAGTGAGACTGTCTTACTGTACCACATGTTGAACACTGAGATAGTCTCACTGTTCTACTATGATATGCCTCATTGTTCCTAATAGTTTTTTTAATAATGGCTTCATCTAAAATATAGGCCCAATGCCAAAAATTACTTTTATTACGGCTTAAATAGCTAAACTTTTTTTTTTTTAGCATTTGAGGTCTATATAATTTTTATCTCTCTTTTTTTTAACTTTGAATATCAGCTGAAGTGGGAAATTATGTAATACAGGATTTTTTTTTTCAGAATTAAGTTGCCGCGAAAGAAGTAAACCGATAAAATCATTGGAAGAACGCCACCAGAGACCATGAAGGCTGCTGTAAAACTGGTTATTGAAGAAGGAAGGAGTATATGTGAAGCTGCAGCCATGAATTCCAGACATTAGCCAGATATATTAAAAAATTTAAAAGTGATCCTTCATCAAGAATGGCTCCAAACTATAAAGTGAAACAAATTTTCCCACCAGAACTTAAAATATATCTCTGCAATTACATAATAATAATAATAATAATAATAATAATAATAATAATAATAATAATAATAATAATAATAATAATAATAATAATAATATTTAGCACAGAGTCTTACTACCCGTTCGGGTTATACGCTTAAGTACTAATTACGCTAATGGATTGGGAATTGGGAGGGTTGAATTTAGAGGAAGTGAACCCGCATTTGCGTGGAGGGAGAGTGGAAAACCATTTGGGAAAAACCACCCCCAGTTCACCCGACCGAGATTCGAACCTTGATCTCCCCGTCCTCGGCGGTCGAGAATTACATTATAAAATGTGCTAAAAAGTGTTATGGGCTTTCCCTGAAAGATTGTCGGCCACTAGGATATAAACTTGCGTCAAGAAATAATTTGGAAATTCCCAACAGTTGGAATACTGATCAACTTGCATCAGAAGCTTGGATGAAAGGATTTCGTCAACGTTTTAGAGAACTTTCATTAAGAACTCCTGAAGAATGCAGTTTAGGCCGAGCCATCGGTTTTAATAAGGCCAATGTAGATTTATTTTTTATGAAATTAAAAGAGGCCATGAGCCGGCACAGTATTTTTGGTACTGGCATGCGTCTGTACAATTTGGTTGAGACTGGAACCATGACGGTTCAATCGTATCAAAAGGTTTTGGCACCAGAAGGTGCAAAACAGGTCAGCAAAGTTATTAGTGCAGAGCGTGACACTCTTGTCACAACATGCTGTATTGTTGAGGCATCTGGCATCTCTGTACCATTCACCTTGATCTTCCCTCGAGTCCATTATAAACTGAACATAACAAATTATGTTCCCCCGGGATCTCTTGGACTACAACAAAAGGTGGGTGGATGAATTCGGAGAAATTCGTTGAGGTCACCCAACACTTCATCAATAATACCCAATTATCTACAGAAAATTCTACACTACTTATGGACCACCACGAGAGTCATCTTTGCATTGAGGTGCTTGATTTGTGTAAATCCAATGGCGTGACAGTACTGACAATCCCACCACGCTGTACTAACAAGCTACAACCACTAGACGTAGGATTGTTAAAACCATTCCACACATTTTATACCGCTGCTGTAGATTCGTGGATGATGTCTCACCTTGGAGAGGTATTTTCAATTTACAATGTTTCTTCATATGTTGGAGAAGCTTATCCACGAACCATGACCCCTCTAAATATCGCAGCTGCGTTTAAGAAATCCGGGATCTACCCATTTAATCGACATGTATTTACAGAAGAAGACTTCTTACCAAGTTCAATCACAGACAAGCCTGCACCTACAGCATTGGATAATCTTAATAGAAGTTCATTATCTTGCGACAACTCAGTGATAATTAATGTCCCTACAGAAAGTTCTGTTATGGATCACCTTCATGATGTCACTACATACCTGAGTAGGCCAGAATCAAGTAGTCCATTGTGATTAAATTGTTATTGAAATTTAAACTTTAATATATATTGGGATGTTTATTTTAATATGAAAGTGGAGGAAATATATATATATATATATATACATTAAGCATTTATCTTTACAAAATAATGTGATTACAATATTTGGGTTCACAAATAACATTTATTTCTTACTACAATTAACTCAGGGAAAATAAAACAAACCATAATACTAAAAAAGACCAAAATTGAGCACGGGACTCTCTCAGGACCTCTGGGTAATGTTGGAAAAAATATAACCTTATTGTTTAAATGTGATTATTGAACGAGCCACTATTTGATAAACAATTTGACTTCTTTAAATATATATACAGGGTACATTTATATTAAAACAATTAACAATAGATAAGGTGATTGCATTGGACGAAGTTGCTACTTTGGTCATTAAAATTTAGTTTTAGCATTAAGAAAGGATATTCTGAAAATTGAAAAATGACACCTGGACACGGGAATCGAACCCGGGACCTTTGGCTTAGTACGTCAATGCTCTAACCACTGAGCTATCCAGGATTCGTCTCGTGCCCTGGGTCATTCTTCACTCATATTTTAAGGCAGAGTCTATGATGGACTTAGCGGAAATCGTCGGATACAAATATGTGATTATATTAATATCACGAGCCATCGGATAACGCAGCCATCTGCGACTCGGTAGTTGGCATTTTGCTGCCATTTGCACAATTATTAAATTGTACGGGATCGCACATGAGTGAAGAATGAGTGAAGAATGACCCAGGGTACGAGACGAATCCTGGATAGCTCAGTGGTTAGAGCATTGGCGTACTAAGCCAAAGATCCCGGGTTCGATTCCCGTGTCCAGGTGTCATTTTTTCAATTTTCAGAATATGATATCTAGGTGGAGTAATCCCCACTAATAAGCATAAATAATAGCTTTGGCTATTAATTCTTATAATGTGCGATCCCGTACAATTTAATAATTGTGCAAATGGCAGCATAATGCCAACTACCGAGTCGCAGATGGCTGCGTTATCCGATGGCTCGTGATATTAATATAATCACATATTTGTATCCGACGATTTCCGCTAAGTCCATCATAGACTCTGCCTTAAAATATGAGTGAAGAATGACCCAGGGCACGAGACGAATCCTGGATAGCTCAGTGGTTAGAGCATTGGCGTACTAAGCCAAAGGTCCCGGGTCCAGGTGTCATTTTTCAATTTTCAGAATATGATATCTAGGTGGAGTAATCCCCACTAATAAGCATAAATAATAGCTTTGGCTATTAATTCTTATTAACAAAGGATGCATCACCATTAACGTTCGTGTTTATATCACCTCAGGTCAACGGCGTCTGGCATGCAGTCTCCAGCGTTGAAGAGGCTAGATGATAGCCAAACAAGCAACTCACAGTCCTGTTTTGGTAACAATCAACGTAGTCCCAATTCGTTGCACCATCCTGCACTGACCCGACTGTAGGGCAATTGGCATTCACAAAACTCTGCCATTAACACGACACTTTCTTCAAAAACCAAACAAAAAACCAACTTCTATTTCTTTTTCTTTCAGTCCACGTCCCTCCTTTCTTTGTTATTTTTTTTCTTCAACAATGCCCAGCCTCGCTTCTTCCTTCCTCTCTCCCCTTCCCCACTGTTGGAGTCAATTTCCTTCCTCCTTGTATAGGGCGGCCATTACGAATCTCTTAGAGGATGACAAAATATTTTACCCTTGATCAAGGTGGGTTTTTTTTAAAACGGGGACGGAATTATTTGGACAAAACTCCAGTTAAAAAAATAATAATTTCTTGATAAAATAACTGTACTGGCATTATTATTAGGGGTTTCCTTCGACGCAATGCAATGACCATTGAAAATAATAAGTTTAAAATAAATAACCACTTAAGAATAAATTAAAGCTAAATAAAAGTATACCTTGATAGAATTAAATTTTTTTACACCATTCTATCTAAGTCCAGAAGACACAAGAGGGTTTCCCAAGAAAAAGAAGGAAGAGACACCTAGAAAGGGAAGGTGAAGAGGGAAAACCATGATATCAACTGACACGCCAGAAAAATAAGAAATTGCCAACAGAAAGTGCCTGAAAAAACAACCTCAAGCAAAACTAAAACCATTAAAAAAATTGTTTGAGGATGAAATTGAAGATAGTGATGAAGATGGAGTTCATCTAGAATATAAAGAATCTTCTGATGAAATTATTATTTTCTGAGCCAGAACCTAAACAGCAGCTCTTCGGCAATCTTCATTGTGATCCAGAACCAGACAACTTTGTGCTTGTAGAATTCAAAGAAAAGGGGAATAGGTGTAGTGCAAATATTTACTATTGTGGACAAGTTTTAAAAAAGATGGGCGATAGTGCATTTGAAATTAACTTTCTCCGTTAAAGTATGAAGTATCATGGAAAAACTATATTTCCTTTGATTAAGACATAGCAACAGCGGAGAAAAATGATATCAAAATGATCTTTCCCGACCCACAAAGGCTTGAGGCAACTAAGCGATGTAACGTTAACTTACAGTTAGTTACAATTGGATCCATCCCATTATAATGTTGATACGTAACTATCAAGAATTCATACCACTCGCTCAATAATTCCGACCCAAATAGAATCCCTACAATGGTACTATTCTCTGTTGTAGTCCCTGTAGGCTAATACGGAAAGATAATACGACACAGTATATTTCATACAGTACAATCTTCTGTAATATTACACTCATAATTGTTCAGGAACTTACCTTTGAAATCTTCTATCACTAGCCGCCACCAAAGCTGACCTACTCCGTGCAGCCATGTGGAGAATGGGCCGAGCTAACGCAAGTCTACTGTCAACACGTGATTGCTCTCAGTATAGTCAGATAGAAACTGAGGCGTAACGACAGGGAGTTCGATAGAAGACAACAATCCACCCGCCCCCTGATGGCTGTTTGAAGAACTACCCCAAACATCGAATGATCGTCGACTTGTTCTAATATTCTGATGGAACAACCCTACAAAGTGCCTACGTGACCGAAGACAGCTAGCAACTACCTGCTAGAATTACCTCCCCTCCTTTCCGTGTAACGAAACTCACTATATAACAGGCTGTATGTGTCTGCAAAAAAGTCTATCTATCATTCCGCGAACGAGGACGGATCATTGTCATGGACCTGGACAATGATCGGATACACCTTCATATATACTAATTGGAAAGTAACTATGGCGTCTACTTTTCATAGACTCTATTTATTTTCGGCTTATAAATTTGTTGTATTAGAATCATTATTTTGTTTTTAGTGTAATATTTAACTTTTCTCTTTATCTCAGTCGCTTAAATTTAACTGTTATGTCGCCACTTAGGCGCGGTATCAAGTTGGTTAGTTTAGTTTGATTTTCACCATTGGTAAATTTGTATTGAGTAAATTTAAATGTAAAATGTTAAAATGTGTGGACTTTTGTATTTTGCTATTTCACGCGACTGTAGAAATAAAATCATGCTTGTTATTTTTTTTATATAATTTAATTTTGTTCTAAATTTCAATTTTTAGTTTTTTCTAAGAGATAGTTAGTCCCGGGAGGTTTTGACTTGAGTCTGGAAGTCAAACTCTCACGTTATGTTTTGTAAATTTCATATTGTAACTTGTAATTGTTTGAGGAGCCCATCAGGCAAGAATATTTAATGTTTGTTTCATTTTGTGTATATCTTACTTCACTTCACTTTTGATAGTTTAACTTCTCTGTTGATGTTAAAATCTACGTAATTTTGTGTCTCTTAAAGACGACCTGTAATAAATGTAAACATGGGATGTTTACATTCTGCGCTTCACGTTATTATTTTCAGCATTATTCAGAATGATATAATGAGACCACTGTACTTTGCTTTATCTACGTTTATACTGAATAAACCATATTTTTGTTATATTTTTAATTCTGCTTATATTTTCCCTTATGTAGTTTCACCTTCTCCCTTTTATTTAATTGTGGTCGTTAAGTAGAAGGCAATGGAGACGGTGTAACAGCGATAGCAAGCATTTATTTCATTTCATATTAAATTAGATAATTGTAATGTTCGTTTATATTAACCAAATACTATGTTATAGATGAAAATTATGTCTCACTGTACCACAGGTAAGAAGAACAGTTAGACATTTTTACCGTTTTTATACCTTTTTGTTGTTTAAAAATGTACATATTGGTTCTATTTTGTATTGACTGTAGGTTTGCACCGTATATAAAATAATCATTTGTCAAACATAATTTTTCCTTTTTATATTTTGAAAATAAAATACTTCAAAAATCACCTGTCTCACTGTACCTACGTTTCCCCTAGTAAAAAAATTCCTGGAGGTTGAGTTCATTTAAACTCAGATTAGTGGGCTAAAATTATAAAAGATTGATGTGTGGATTCAACGTGCACCACTGCCACCCCACTTAAGTTGGATTTACACATGACGCTATGTTATACTTTGCTACGCTATGCAAGCGTAAGATGTCACTCTCATGATAGTCTGTATTGTGGGTAACATAAAGTCATGGGTTTGAATCCTGACTGGATGATCTGATGGTGATTTTATGAATCTGATTTATATTTTCTCCATACGCAAATTTAGGTGCATCTCCTCTAAAATATCTATCTTTCTCACCTCTGCCATGTTAGTGTGGTTAAAATGAATCCATATTTGCCAAATGAGTCGTAAGATGTAGAGCTTCAATATTGTACTTACTTATGAGGATTTATCATAAATTAGGCTGTAAGACACATATAGGAAACTTATATGCATTCTAAAATATGTAATTAGTTGTATATTTCCGTTCCGGGTTGCACGATGATACTTACAATCATTGCCTCCCAGCTTCTCCCTCCCAGTTCTCCCCGGGGAACGCTAGGCTAGGGATTCTGACGACCGTCCAGTGGTTATCATCATCATATTCTTTGTTCGGTCGCACAGTTCGGCTTCTAAATCTGACGGAATCTCCATTAAATCAGTGTCGTATCAAACCGAAATATGTGACAATGTTATCATCTTACTTGTTTAGAGGTTATGTGGGTCAGTGTTCAAGTCCCACAACCAAGAGGCTGCTGTCCACCCATTTTGAATTTGCCAACTTGCACGATAATCTAGAATTTTCATAGGATCAGTATAGAACCTTGTTTAGTATGAATATATCTACCAAACCAGCTGTGCTTTATTCTTTGTTTAATTAATTATATTCATTAGCACTAGGTGTCAGCACCGCATTGACCCTTCTCCCCTAATGGCTCTAGGCTCTCATACCCTGCTTTTTCTTAGTATAACGGGAAAAACTGTGATAAAAGCGTCTTTTAGGTCTTGGCGTACACCGCCATGAAACTCTCTCGTATAAAATAATTAACAAGTGCTCAATAATAATAATAATAATAATAATTAGCACCGCGTCTTACTACCCGTTCGGGTTATACGCTTAAGTACTAATTACTCTAATGGATTAGGAATTAGGAGGGTTGAATTTAGGGAAGTGAACCCGCATTTGCGTGGAGGGAGAGTGGAAAACCATTTAGGAAAAACCACCCCAGTTCACCCGACCGAGATTTGAACCTCGATCTCCCCGTCCTCGGCGGTCGAGCTCAACACGACAAGCGCATTAGCCAACTACGCCACCGAGGCGGGTAACAAGTGCTCAAGAAACAAGATTGGGACGCCCCAGCCATCATCTCGTCACTACAGGTATTCTCAGTCTGCAATCACAAAGGTAGGCTCATAGTTAATTAATTGTGTTTCTCTGTGTTTGATAATTTTACAGCTTGTGTGAAAAATTGTTTGTTGACACTGCACAAACCTTTTTAACGCTGGAGAAATCGCGTTGTTAAATTTCATGTTTGTTAGGAATTAGTAGATCAACATTGTTTGCTAAAATTTAAAATTTTCCTCTTAAATACAAAACTGTTAGGCGTCTGACGGGGGTGGGTGGGCGTTGTTAACAAGTGGTTGGGGGAGTCATGACTTAGAATATTCCACCATGTTAAAGATTAACATGTTTTAAAATGGGACGAGCTACGCCAATGGAGGGCGATACAAATACCATATATAGAACGACTATATATTTTTATATAGCTTACTATAAAATCGTATAATTTACGCTTGGAAAGCATTTTTTTTCCAAAATAATAGTTTAAAAACTTAAAGCTGTCCAAGCCTTTATATTTATTACTTTTTATTATTTTATTGGACGACTGAGCTATACTACGTATCAAAGATAAAGAATCAAATGTTTTACTTAACATAACCCTGGTGGAAAAGCAAAGAGTAAACCATAGTAAACCAGGGAAAACCGTAGTTGGTTTCGTATGGCTCTTTAAGTTTCAAGGAAAATCAAGGAGATCCAGACCATTACTCATGTGTGGGCTGCTATGGATTTGTCAGGTTCTCCCAGGGACAGAATATAGCAATGGGAACCAGACATTGTCTGGAACGCCCTAGATCTGGGGTCTGGTCTGGTTTTCCTTGGGACAGAACTAACCAATACAAATCAGACTCTGTCTGGAACACTTCGGTTATTTGGTTTGTTCTCTTTGGGATAGAACAAACCAATGGAAACCAAACTTTGTCTAGAACGCTCTTTGTCTGTGGTATTATCTGATTTTCTGTGGGATAGAACAAACCAAAGCAAACGAGACTTTATCAGGAACACTCTTTTTATGCGGTTTGGTCTGGTTTTCTATGGGACAGAACAAACCAATGCAAACCATACACTGATTGGGTAAATCTGCAGCTGTGATTTGGTCTAGTTTTCTTTGGGACAGAACAAACCAATGAAAACCAGACTTTGTTGGGAACACTCTTGATCTGTGATTTGGTCTGATTTATTATGGGACAGAACAAACAAATACAAACCAAACTTTGTCTGTAACACTCCAGCTATGTGGTCTGGTCTATTTTTCTTTGGGACTAGACCAACCAACGCAAACTATACTTGGTCCTGAACACTCCAGGTATGTGGTGTTGTATGGTTTTCTTTGGGATGGGCCAAACCAATGGGGACCAGACTTAGTCTGGAATGCTCCAGGTCTGTGGTTTTTCCGGGTTTTCTTTACAACAGATCAAACCAGTATTTGTCTGGAACACTCCGGGTATGTGGTTTTGTAAGGTTCTCTTTAAGATAGGGATGTGTCGATACTAGTTTAACTATTACTTGGAACGTAGTCTCACTGTGGAACGTTTTGGAACAGGTACAGCTTGTCATTCCTTACCAGTACTGGTAAGGAATTCTCTTCTTCTCTCTCATGTCTTCTCACTCCCTACCACACACCCACCAGTGCGCACTGTTCTCCACGCATTGCCTACCTCTCTTTCTTTTTACTTCCACTCAGCAGCTCCCAAATTGTAACTGTGTTGGACAATGTCAATACCGATACTAACGTTCCTAAGCCATTACAGATCCATATTAACAGTTCCAGTTGCACGAGTATCAATAACGGAATTGTCATTCGCATATTTTCCTTACCGATACCCTCACCCTTAGGTGGAGCAAGTACAAAGTAATATCACACCACGTGGCTGGGCTGGCTAGCTCCAGACACTGCTCAGGGGAAGAAGGGTTGGGGGGGGGGGTGTGGGGGGTGTTACGTCATACGTGTAAACTGATTCAGCAGTAATAAATACTTATCCTTTATTATTGTGATTTGCATTTGCAATTCTCTGACAATAATATCATTGATTTACAAGTTAAGTTAAATTTAGAAGACGATTAAAAATCTAAATCTTAAACTATTTACTAGCGATATCAAATAAATAGTTTATAAGAAAATCACTAGGCTATTATTTTAATTTATTTTATTTGTAACGGGCTAAATTGGATTAGCCCTGTTCGATTGGAATGTGTGAGAATGAACTGATGCAAGCAAAACAAAATATATTACTTTAATACTAGTGTCCCATACTAGACTAGTAACTTGTATTTGTTTTCTTTATTTACTCACTCCGCCGAGTTCTGCACCTAAGCCGAGGCCCCATTGGAAGGAGTGAAGACTGAAAACCACTCCCCACTTGGAGCTCCGTTCTCGTTGAAATCAACAAACCGACTGATAGCGCCTCTACGGCTGTCAGCTCATGCAAGTCACATTTCCAGACGTCTATCGAAGCTTCCCCCACCACTCATCGCTGGCTGTCCTGTCAGTGGGCCTTCAGTACTATATATTCATCGGTGAACTGGGTTTAAATATTATTGGTCCTACGAGCTGGGTCGGGAGCGACTGGTCAGGGTCGTGGTGAAGGGACTCCTGACTCGGACAAGCCCTGACGACATCCAGGAAGAGCTGGCGGAGATGGGTTTCCCCGTGAAATCAGTCTCCCAGATGCTCTCCCAGTGGAAACGGGACCAGAGGACCGGAGAAAGGCAACGGTTGCCGAACTTCGTTGTCTCTCTGACTCCCGGGGAGCAAACCGCAAGGCTGTACTCCATATCAGTCCTGTGCGGGCTCCGCGTCAAGGTGGAGAAATACAAGTCTCCCGGAGGCCCGGTGCAGTGCAAGAACTGCTTCCGGTTTGGGCATGTGCGGAGGGATTGCCGCGCTAATCCTAGGTGTGGGTTCTGTGGTGGTGACCACGAGAGGGGCGGGTGCCCGGAGGAGAGACGATCTCCTCCGAAGTGCCTGCACTGCTCAGGAGCTCACTCCTTGGCTTGGCGTGGATGTCCCACGTACAAGTCCTTGCGGGCGGCAGGGACAGTACGGGCTTCCAAGGTTAGCGAAGGGAGGACGGATGGCCTTAGCGAAGGCCAGAAGCCCTCGGGGCACGTTGCGGTACGGAAGGTGACCGTGACTCCAGCTCCAAAGCCAAAGCCGCTGGTGCAATCTTTCGCCAGTGCGCTGTCAGGGAGACCAACCCCTCCATCCCAGGCCGAGGCACCTGCCAAAGCCACTCTACCTGAACCGGTCGCATCCGGTTCATCCCTATCGGTCGAGGACCCGTCCAAGACCGCTCCTCTCCCAATCCCTTCTCGACCCACCCCCGCACCCCGCACCACCCTCCCCAAACTCCTTCACCCTTCCAACCCCTTCCTACCACTCCCCACTCCAACCCCTGTCAACCTTGCCACCCCCACACCCAACCCTACCCCTGAGGATGAAGCTACAAAGCTCAAAATTTGTATTGAGCTTCTCAAGGAGATTCCGGGACTGGATCCTTGGGACTTTTCATCGAGTCTCTTGAGGAAGGTCCAGGAGTCTCCGAGGAGTAACCGTGGCCACCTGGTCATGGAGCACATCATCCTCTACCTGGTCTCTCATGGCAGTGCACCCGAATAGAGGACACCCAGTGCTGAAGGAGCTCACGGTCGCACTCTGGAACGCAAACGGAGTCGCGGGGAAGAAGGCTGAGCTGGAAAGTTTCCTGGCAAAGCATCGTGTCGACGTAATGCTGTTGGGAGAAACCCACTTGCGCTCCGCAGTGAGGTTCTCGTTGGCAGAGTTCATCTGCCATCGGAGTGACCGAGCGGGGGATGTGGGAAGGGGTGGGACGGCGGTCCTGGTCCGGAGGGGCCTTGACCATCACGTCGTCTCTCTTCCTCCCCTCCAACACATGGAAGCGACGGCTATCCAACTGGTGACCTCTACCGGCCCAGTGCGTCTTATCTCCATCTACTTCCCTCCCTACCGCCGGTTCAACCAGGCCACGAGGGCTGACATGGAGGTGCTGCTTCGAGGTACCACGCCTGTTTTAATCGGTGGTGACTTCAACGCTAAGCACCCGTCATGGGGCTCTAGGATTATGTGCGCTCGTGGCGGATTGCTCCGCGACGTCATAGATCTACACGGCTTGGTGGCTTCCGGTCCCCCGACCCCTACCCACTTCCCTCTCAATCCCATTGGCTTCCCGGACGTCCTCGACTTCGTTGTCTCCAGAGGGATCAGAAGGCGGTTGGTGCTGAAGTCTCTAGCTGAGCTAGACTCGGATCACAACCCCGTTCTTGTGAACTTGGGACGCGCGGTGTCCTTCATAGACCCCCCCGAAAAACCTGACCTTAAGCGCACTGACTGGGACAAGTTCACGAATGTGTTGAGAGAGAGGTTGGGACCCACTCCTACCTTTCGAACAGCAGCAGAAATCGATCGCGGTGCGGAGTTCATAACTTCCGCCATCAAGGGGTCGCTCGAAGCTTTGACGCCGAGGCACCGTCCTAAGAGGGCGCCACAGGCTTCTTTGCCCGATTCTATCCTCAGGCACGTCCGGGAGAAAAATCGGCTGAGGAAGGCTTGGCAAACCTCGAGGGACCCGGTGGACAAGGCCAACTGGAGCCGCAAAGTCCATGCGGTTCGCGAGATGGTCAAAGAATACCGGAACAGTGTCTGGGAGGACAAGATTGAGAGCTTGTGCGTACAGGACAGGTCCCTGTGGCGCATGACGAGGAACTTGATGCGGGTCCCCGCACCAAGGCCGCCTATTGTAGGTCGTAACGGGGTGGCCAACTCCGACCAGGAGAAGGCCGATGCTCTCGCTGAGCACTTAGAGGCGCAATTTGTACTGACTGATAACCCGTCAGACCCGGTGCACATTAGGCACGTGGATCAGGTCATCGCAGCGGTCTCGTACAGACCCTTGGTTGAACCGGAGCCCACGGAGGCGGCAGAAATGTCGCGGGCGTTAGCCACTCTAAGATTAAACAAGGCCCCCGGACGCGACGGCATCAATAACGCGGTCCTCCGAAAGCTTCCCTTGGAGGCGATTAACTTCCTCGTGGAGTTATTCAACGCCGTCCTGCTCCTGAGTCACTTCCCAGAGCTCTGGAAGCACGCCAACGTCCTCTGCTTTCATAAACCGGGTAAGGACCCGGCCCTAACTTCGTCTTACCGACCGATCAGCTTGCTCGACTGTTTGGGCAAGCTGTTCGAGAGACTACTACTGACGAGACTGACCCGACATGTTCGCGAGGCGGGCATCTTGGTGGACGAGCAGTTCGGCTTTCGGGCGGGACACGCTACGTCTCATAAACTTGTCCGGCTCGTGGAGCAGGTTACGAGGAACTTCAACATCAACAGGCTGACTGGTGCTGTCTTTCTCGACGTGGCAAAGGCCTTCGACCGTGTTTGGCACGAAGGTCTCCTTTTCAAACTCCTCTCCTTGAACCTTCCCTTCTACCTAGTTAAGATTGTTCAATCTTATCTATCCAACCGTACCTTCTCCACTACCTTTGGGAACGCCACATCCCAGGTCAGAAGCATCCGGGCTGGAGTGCCACAGGGTTCCCTCGTGGGCCCGGTGCTCTTCAGTCTGTATGTGAACGACATTCCGAAATCCCCAGACACCAAGTTAGCACTGTATGCGGACGACACGGCTCTAGTAGCGGAGTCGTGGCGAGGGCAGCTGGTGGAGAGGCGACTCCAGACGCACCTGACGCAGTTGGAGGGGTGGCTGACTACCTGGAGAACGAGTATTAACGTGGAGAAGAGTACAGCAGTGCTCTTCACATGGAAAAGAAAGTTCTACAGGCCGGCCCCACTCCGGCTGTTCGGAGAACAGATCAGATGGGCGGACAGTGCTAAGTACTTAGGACTTACGCTGGATACCAAGCTGACCTGGCGACTTCACTGCACAGAGAGACTGACCAAGGCGAAGCAAAGGCTGGGAATCCTAGGCCCACTGCTTAACAGGCGTAGCGCCCTGTCCACAAGGAACGGTCTGACACTGTACAATCAGCTGCTCAGACCGATCCTCGACTATGCGTGTCCCGCTTGGGGCCACCTGGCGGACACGTATATGAGGAGGATGCAAGCATTCCAGAGTAGGTGTCTGAGGATCATTGTGGACGCACCTTGGTACGTTCGGAATGTGAATCTGCACCGAGACCTGGATATGCCGACCATCAAGGACCACTTCCGGAAGCTGGCGCAGTCCTTCTACGCCAGACTCCCCGGTGCCACCAATCCTCTTACCCAGGGGCTTGGGAATTACGTCATCGACCCTGGGGGGGCCCACCGACGTCCCAAAGCCCTGCTCGGATAAGCGAGAAGTGACAAACGTGGTCTGGGAGGCTCTCACACAGCCCCCCATAGAGTAGTGTCTCCGCACGTAACTCTAAAAACCTCTTAGTCGGTTCCAAAAATTTTTCTTTTATCTAATAATATTAATTAATAATATGCTTTTTGTTTGTTTCAGTTAACTTCGCGAAATGCGACAATCCGTCTGAGAATTTCCGAAAACCACACGGTGTGACCAATTGGTCGGTACGTGTTGGAATTTGCTCCCGTGCACCCCTTCAGGGTGCATTAGAGCATGCATTATGAGTCTGGAGTCTGGAGTTTAAATATTCAATATCACTGCTGTACCAGCCGAGAAACCTTGCGTACACCGCTGGGCAACGAAGTATACGTTACACCAAGGGACTTGCCGTCTAGGATGATGGATCCACCACTCGATAGGAGGAAATAATAATGATGGTCACACCGTACAAGAGAGAACAGCTATAGCCAACCTCTTGGTCTAGAGTCTAGACCTAGGTCGTATCATTTCTATTATTATTTAGCAGGGTTAATAAACCCCAGGGTTAGGGTTATGCGTTTCCTGTCTTTTATTGTCAGGAGTTACTCTAGGGTTAAGTTAGGGTCAATGTTTTGGTTGTTATGTTAGGATACTTTAGGGTTAAGTCATGACCAATGTTTTTGTTATTGTGTTGAGATAGGAGCGAACTTGGCTCCTAATCCCGCACGCGCCAAGCGCTTTTTCGGCCCTACATTTTGGGTAGCCGTTCTAAGTGTTGTATCCCGCACCACATACTATGTAACCATTGTGGTATTTTTTAATGTGGTTCGCGGGCAAGCAACGGTTCAGGTACTAGTGAGGACCTGGGAAGTATGCCTTGTTAGGCACTTTTGTTTGTACTCTAACGTAGGTTATGGTGTTCAACCTGCGGGCCGGCCTTGTCCTTCAGACGCGGCTCGTGTTTTGCCTTTCGAGTTCAGTTGCTTTCCCCTCAGGAATATCTGACTCAGGTATCGATTCTGCCCCTCAGGTACTGGCCAGGTTTTCTGTATCACTGGCTTTCTTTTTTTGCTGCACTCCTCTAAGGGTGCTCAACTTGTGGATCATTGCCGCCGACCCTGCTCGGCTCGCGAATTCTAGTGTTTTGTAAAATTGTGCCTTCGCCCGCTGGGCGATGGGTTCTAACCCAACCTAGCAGGTGCTCATTATACCTGAACCCGACCTTACCCAAGGCTAAGGCCACCTGTGAGCACACGGGCAAGAACTGTTTTTAATACTTTGCTAAATTGTCATTTCATGTATCTTGTGATTGCTAAGCCTTAATAGTTGTTATGTACACTATACAATCTAATAACTTATCAACATTCTTTAATGGTACTTATTGAGACTATGTGCAAAACTATACCTTGTGTCAAACTATGCTATGTGCCTTATCTCATTAAATCATTCTACAATTGATTCCCTCGTTTGTAATTTATTATATATTTGTGTTTACATGTCCCGTTACTCCTTCCTTATCGAAAGCTACTGTAATTGCCCCATTAAGTAACCCCAAGGAAGGGGGGTCGGGGCAGACTGCGCCTCTCATTAGCACGTCTCATTAAGTACTATTGACTATCTATTATTTTTTGACTAATATCTGTTGCCCTTTTTGTTGCACGCTTCGTACAACACCATGACTAGCAAAAATCCTGTCGGCGAGGAAGAGCTACAAGTCGCAGAGGAATCCACAGCTTGGGTGGAGACCCTGGGAGCTCTACATATGGCGAAAGGTGTAAGCTTGCCTTTCGAAATCTGCAGAGGTCCAGGGCTAGGGTGGCTGCGGCTTATAACCGCGGGCGTATGCCTTCGAATGTGCTCATTAATGACAGAGTGTTCTGCCATGACTTTCCTCTTAGCTCCGCGGCCGACAGGATCTCTGATAAGCTGTGTCCCAAATGGAATGGGCCATGGCAGGTGAAAGCATTTCTGACTCCTGTCACTGTGCTGTTGGAACATTGTGAGGAAAAAGATCGAACCCGGCGTGCCCATGTTAGCCATCTTAAGAAGGTTGTAATTAATGCTAATTAATGTAATACTTTGTAATGTAGGTAAGTTTTTCTAATGACTTTTTCACTAGATCTAGTGAGAAAAATAAATAGTAAAAAAGTTGGAAAAATTAAATGGAATATATAAGAAAAAATTTAATGAAATTATTAGAGTTAAAAAAATATATATATACATATATACCTTTTTTAAACCAATGACCTGATTGGTTTAGGTCATCATATTCTATTGTGTGTTGTTGTAGTAAGTCTCTTAAAGACAATTGTTAGGTTAAAAGGGATATTAGGATTAGGTATGGTATGTTACCTTTGATATTCAGGTAACCCTTAGATTGGTCAAGTATTGTTACCACTTGAAATTCTTGTCATTTACATAATTGCTTGGTAGGTTAGGTAGAGAGCATATATCTAGCATTTAAGATAGTTATGGATAGGCCTCAAACAAAAAGCGGTGGCTGGTACTTCATTGCTCCTCCGAGAGGCTGTCTAGGGCCCCTTCTAAGAAAGTGAAGAGGATCAACTCCAATATTACTACTGACCATAGCCTGCCTCCTGGATGATTATTGTTCTCCTGGTGTTGAAAGGGTTCTTCCCTTGGTGGTGCTGCTTGAAGGGTGGGAGAGTTGTAACGGGCTAAATTGGATTAGCCCTGTTCGATTGGAATGTGTGAGAATGAACTGATGCAAGCAAAACAAAATATATTACTTTAATACTAGTGTCCCATACTAGACTAGTAACTTGTATTTGTTTTCTTTATTTACTCACTCCGCCGAGTTCTGCACCTAAGCCGAGGCCCCATTGGAAGGAGTGAAGACTGAAAACCACTCCCCACTTGGAGCTCCGTTCTCGTTGAAATCAACAAACCGACTGATAGCGCCTCTACGGCTGTCAGCTCATGCAAGTCACGTTTCCAGACGTCTATCGAAGCTTCCCCCACCACTCATCGCTGGCTGTTCTGTCAGCGGGCTATATATTCATCGGTGAACCGGGTTAAAATATTCAATATCACTGCTGCACCAGCCGAGAAACCTTGCGTACACCACTGGGCGACGAAGTATATGTTACACCAAGGGACTTGCCGTCTAGGATGATGGATCCACCACTCGATAGGAGGAAATAATAATGATGGTCACACCGTACAAGAGAGAACAGCTATAGCCAACCTCTTGGTCTAGAGCAGGGGTTTCCAACTTGTAAGTGCTCGAGGGCCACAGTCGAAACCTTAGGCATGTTTGCGGGCCGCACTTTAATAATAGGCCAATTTTAGTATAATTCTGCAAATAGAACAGAGTACCAGTATGAAATAATATGCATAGTTTAATTGAAACAAAGGTTTAATCATTTTAATTGCTTAAAACACTATTTTACAATTGCATAAAAGAGTGAAATTAAAAATAAACAAAAACTATTATACCCAAAACAATTGAATTTTGAAGAAGAGCAAGAATGTCAGTTTATTTGACTTCATATTTTACAAATGGCAAAAAAAACTAACCCAAAGTTAAACTGAAATTAATAATGTAGTCAAAATAAAACTTAAAAAAGGGCAATTTAGTGGGAGTACTGTGGTCGATCAGCTGCATCTACCAATAAACGAATGTCCACCTCCAGCTCTGTTGTTGCTAATTTCAAAAGATGCAGCAAGGAAGAATCTGCAAGTCAACTTCTGTACTGATTTTTAATGAATTTCATAGAAGAAAAAATACTTTTACATATGTACGTGCTCCCAAACATTGAAGTCATTTTTTAGTCCAAATTGTCTTAAGTTTGGGTATTTTTCGCTGGATAACAGTTTTAAAAAATGTGATCCCTTTTCTTTTCTGGTCTGTAGGAACGTATCGGCTTGTAGATCGCACAGATCAAGTTGTAGGTGTGGTTCTTGTTCCTCGATTGTAGCACCAATAGAATTCATGTAAAGCTGGACACTGCTTTTCAGTGTTTCAGTTTCCTTGAATCGTGTGTTGAATTCTTCAACAATTTCTTGAATGTGTGAACTGAGATCTGAAAAATCTATAGTTTCCTGGTATTTCTCCGCCGCTAATTGTAGACAGCAAGGGAAATGTGTCAATTCATTGTTTTCCAAAGCACGTATGAAAAAGTTTAACTTGTTTCGAAATCCATTTACAATTCCCACCATATCTGATACGACCTGGTTTCTTCCTTGAAGACTCAGGTTGAAGGTGTTAAGGTGATTTGTCATGTCTGTTAGGAAAGCTAACTGCTTTAAAAATTCTGGGCTTTGAATTTCTTCTTCTAGTTCAGTGGTATCAGATGAGACAAATTTATTAAGGAATTCAGGGATTTCCTTGCGAATAGCAAAAAACTTTCAAGGCACTTTCCTGCACTCAGCCATCTTACATGGTTGTAGAGCAGCAAGTCTCCATATTCTACCTTAATTTCCAGCAAAAACTGCTTTAGTTGTTTATGCAAAAGGGTTCGATTTCCCCCTCTTAAGATATTGATAATTTTAACCACAAATTTAAAAACTTCAGTTTTCTTCATTGATTTCCCACATAACGCTCCCTGGTGAATAAGACAGTGGATCATAAAGTCTGTTCAGCGTAGGAATTGTTTTCTGAAAGACCTTTTTCACTACCAGAAAGCTATTATATAGTAGGATTTTGGTAGGATAAAAGACCTTTCAGAGAGTAATTCCTACCGTGAATGGAGTATAGGACACGTTACGCCATTTTCTTTTAGCAATCCCATCAGACCTGTCTTCTCCCCTGTCATTGTTGGCGCTCCGTCTGTCACAATGGCTGAACATTTACTGAAGCCTCCAACTATGTCGACAGTTTTTTAACAGAATCATAAATGTTCCTCCCTTTTGTTGTTCCTTGAAGAGAGCACACATCAAATAGCTCCTCTCTACTGCTGAAATCTTCGAAGGTGGAGCGCACAAATATTAATAGCTGACTGACATCTGACTGGTCAGTGCTTTCATCAAGGCATAGCGAGAAATGCATGCTTTCTTTAACCAATCAAATCAGAGATTTTTCTACTTGTTCTCCCATATCAATGACCCTTCTTTGTACAGTTTGGTTGGAAAGTGGCACTAATTCAAATTTCTCAGCTATTTTAGCATCTCCAAAAGCCTTTGCCAAATCCATAGCACACTTTTTAACAAGACTGTCTTCAGTGAAAGTTTTTTTTGCCTTTGCAAGTTCAAGCGACACTGCGTAGGAGGCGTACAGGGAAGATGACTTATGTGGAAGACTTTACTAAACATACCTGTTTGCTGTTTTAATTTATTTTTGAAGTCTGCGACCAGTGCGTGTCGAGCTTCTTCCTTATATGTTGCATACTTGTTCTCATGCATTGTTGAGTAGTGTCGTTTAACATTGTTCTCCTTCGGTACAGACACAATTTTCATGCATACCAAACATTGAAGCTTCCCACTGTTGTTAGTAATTAAATAGTCACTCTCCCAGCTTTTCTTGTAAATTCTGTTTTCATTTTCAATTTTGCGTTTCTTTGAGTTTCCGCTCATTTTTTGTACACGTAAAAGACTCAAGCAGCGGTACACTTCACACTCAACACAAAACAAAGCCTTCAAAATGGACAGTAACTTGTGAAACTTCACTACACGTCAAGCAAGCGCTATTGAGCGTGAGTGGAGACGGGAGGAGTAGCCAGCAAGCCTTGCTGGGCGAGCGATGCAGTGCGTAACTTGTAGAACGGCTAACTATTAATTATTTATCAACTTCGTTTTATCATTTTTGCCGTATGAATATTAATACATCTTTTGAACAAGCTATGAAATATTTTTCATAACTTCTCTTGAGATTTAAAAAAAATTCTTAAAATGATTGTGCGGGCCGCAAAAAGTGGTCTCGCGGGCCGCATGTGGCCCGCGGGCCGCCAGTTGGAAACCCCTGGTCTAGAGTCTAGACCTAGGTCGTTTCATTTCTATTATTATTTAGCAGGGTTAATAAACCCCAGGGTTAGGGTTATGCGTTTCCTGTCTTTTATTGTCAGGAGTTACTCTAGGGTTAAGTTAGGGTCAATGTTTTGGTTGTTATGTTAGGATACTTTAGGGTTAAGTCATGACAAATGTTTTTGTTATTGTGTTGAGATAGGAGCGAACTTGGCTCCTAATCCCGCACGCGCCAAGCGCTTTTTCGGCCCTACATTTTGGGTAGCCGTTCTAAGTGTTGTATCCCGCACCACATACTATGTAACCATTGTGGTATTTTTTAATGTGGTTCGCGGGCAAGCAACGGTTCAGGTACTAGTGAGGACCTGGGAAGTATGCCTTGTTAGGCACTTTTGTTTGTACTCTAACGTAGGTTATGGTGTTCAACCTGCGGGCCGGCTTTGTCCTTCAGACGCGGCTCGTGTTTTGCCTTTCGAGTTCAGTTGCTTTCCCTCAGGAATATCTGACTCAGGTATCGATTCTGCCCCTCAGGTACTGGCCAGGTTTTCTGTATCACTGGCTTTCTTTTTTTGCTGCACTCCTCTAAGGGTGCTCAACTTGTGGATCATTGCCGCCGACCCTGCTCGGCTCGCGAATTCTAGTGTTTTGTAAAATTGTGCCTTCACCCGCTGGGCGATGGGTTCTAGCCCAACCTAGCAGGTGCTCATTATACCTGAACCCGACCTTACCCAAGGCTAAGGCCACCTGTGAGCACACGGGCAAGAACTGTTTTTAATACTTTGCTAAATTGTCATTTCATGTATCTTGTGATTGCTAAGCCTTAATAGTTGTTATGTACACTATACAATCTAATAACTTATCAACATTCTTTAATGGTACTTATTGAGACTATGTGCAAAACTATACCTTGTGTCAAACTATGCTATGTGCCTTATCTCATTAAATCATTCTACAATTGATTCCCTCGTTTGTAATTTATTATATATTTGTGTTTACATGTCCCGTTACTCCTTCCTTATCGAAAGCTACTGTAATTGCCCCATTAAGTAACCCCAAGGAAGGGGGGTCGGGGCATATTTTATGTATAAAACAAATAGTTAATACTGTAAGTAGTTTTAAACACACAAATTCTCCACTTCCTTCTAATAAATATTAATATTAATATTAACATTATTATTATATCATTAATAATATTAATATACTGTGGTTTACGACTGTGCAATATTAACCAAGTACAGTAGTAACTAGTTACCGGTACTTTTCCACTGCTCCCCCCCCCCCCCCCCAGGGAATAATATTGGGGAAAGGAGACTGGAAAATCAGGCGAGAATATTACCTGATTGTAACAATGTAAGATAGTTTATTATGAACAATAAAAAGGGTACATAATAAGTACACAGACACAATAATACCGCGTGAAGCGCGAATCTCTAGCATGTAAAGAAATACTTCCATTAAGGTATGGAATACATGAACGTTCCAATGCTAGAAAGCCTACAACAATGCTAAGTGCAATAAATGTAACCAACATACAAGCAAGATGGATACCATCATAAATCTTAAGTATTAAAATGTAAATAGTCATCAAGGAGGTCTCTGGCTCTAGGTTCTATGTCTCATGCCCCAACCAGCAGGATTGCACCTATTCCATAATTGCTCCTGACAAATGTTTCCACATTTTTACCCTTAGCGTTAACATGAGAAGTTACCATAAGTCGCGCCTTAAAAGCGAACGCAACCAACATAGTCACTAAACATAATATAAATATATACATAACTCCCAACTAATATGTTAACGTTACTGATCATAACAATAAGTTAACTTTAGATGCCCTCTCTAACAAATGTAGGTCAACATCATGTACAACAATGTAATAACGACTAGAACCTATCAGTGGACCAAGTCCCCAAATTAACATACAGGTGCCCCGTGCCCCACATTAGACTATAACAAGACAACCTTTTAACTGATACGTAAGCTAACAACTATAACAAGAGGCGGGTGGTAAGCCCGAGACGCAAGGTATCCCACGGCGTGCCCATAATAATCTATAATAATCAATTAAAGCCAAACGGCCTAGTTAAATCTAGTTAGAGCCTGTATGAGAAGGCAGAAAGGCGACAGCATTTTCAATGAACTGCGAGAAGCGCATGGAGTTCCAAAGTTAAAGTATAAAAATATTAAACAACAATTTTGACATAATATCCCCCATTACGCCAAAAGAGAATTTTGAATGTTATCAAAAGATCTCGCCCCTTAGGCCGCCGTTCTCACCTCGGTCAGTCGATGGTATAATGAGTGCCTATCCCCTATCTGCGTCCCAATTTATATACCAATAATAGAATCTACAGAGAGAGAAGGAAAGGAAAGAGACGGAAACAAGGTGGGAACAAAGAACAAAAGAAGGTCCGAGCAACAGCTAGGCCTTTCCAGACGGTTCTGCGGCGGAACATGTAACTAGATCCAGCCGCGTGGAACATCTCTCTTTGTTTCCGGCCAGTCATGGGTTCGATGCTCGCGCAGTGAGTCGGTTGAAAGCGCCGTTTAGTCTGTCGTGTAGTGTGTTGGAGAGCGGAGGTCGGCGCTCGAGCTCTTGTGTTGGAGTTCATCAAGGGGGGATCGGTGAGTGTTGCCCCATTTGTCATGGCTATAATTCGTGACTCGTTACATCCTAACTTGTAACTTGTTACACCACTATCAAGTTCAGATAGTGGAGTTTGAGCGCTGCCTGGCTGTATCGATAGTGGAACAGTGCCGGTAGCTTGTAACTGCCTTAACTCCTTCTCGAATTGGTGTTTCATTAGTTTTTCTTTTTTGATTGCGTAGAATTATCGCTCAGATCTTCATTAACTTGAAATTGAAGAAGAAATAAATACATAGAGCTAATAATGGTTGGAATATAAAAAAAAACATGGCTAAAAATTAAAGGGCGTAATTGGGTGGACCTCCAAACATAACAGTTAAAATAGGTCAGCAAATTGTTGTAGAGCTTGGTGGTCTTGGGGTAAATTGCCTTAAAAAACCATCACTTTAATTTTGGAAACATTTATATGAAGATTCATTCAAACAATTTAATGCATTCTGCAAGTCACTTTCCCTCTCGACCATTAATACGGCATCATTTGCATAATTATAACATCACTCTTACATTCGCATTGTCCATTTGCGTACCAACTGCTTCCTCACACGCATTCCTCATACACTTATCCTAAAATACATTAAACACCCATAGAGACATAATCCAAGCTCGTCCAATACCCTGCTCACTGTCAAACTATTTGCTCTGAACTCCATCCACTCTAACGCACGTTTTACTTCCAACATACACTGCTATAATTGCATGCATCCACACCATAATCTCTCACAACATTCCGCAAAATATTCCTATTCACCCGATTGTACACTTTCTCCAAATCGACTTATTTACAGTACACTTTCTTCTTTACTGCCATACATTTCTCAATCACTTGTTTCAACGCAAATATCTGGTCTATGCATCCTCTACCTGGCATGAAACCGCATTACGCACCCCACATTAATCTTGTCCTCAGTTTTTTCATGCATTATAATTCTTACATTCACTCTTACTGCCTTTACCTTTGTACAAAGGAACAATGACAGCATCTTTCCAATCATTAGGACTTTTGAAATTCCAGCACATATATTGAAAAGCTTAATTAATCTGGCAAAAAGTACCTAACCTCCACACTTTATAGTATTTCACTTGTGATCCCATCCACACCCACAGCTTTGCCATTCTTTAACGCTTTCAACACTTTTAACACCTCAGACGGGTGAATGCATCTTTGAGAGTATTTGGGTGTATGCGGACTATTTCTAAGAATGAGGTAGTATAGAAACAGACTAAGACGGTAGTGTATGAAAGTGTGTTAACGCCAACTTTGCTGTATGGATGTGAAGCATGTGTATATCAGGAGAAACCCAAGAGAAAGTAGAATGCATTTGGGATGAGATATCTAAAAAAAAACTCGTATGGACTGTCCATAATGAATAGATGCTGAAAGATTGGTGTTTGAAAGTGAATCCAATGGTCAAAAGGAAGGAGTGGGCCATATTATATGTGTTTAAATTTTGTAAAATGTTTGAAAAAAAGAAAAATTTAATTTTTTTAAAAAAATTTAAGGGCATGCATGATTGTATATGGCTGTTGTAGAAGCAAGGGGAGTATGCAAGGATAGGGCATCATGGAGAAAATTAGTGTGGACCAATAAGCACGAAGTTGTTTTTTTAACTCATTTCTTGTCTACCCCGTAAGGGCTCAGCGTGACTAGATATGTGTGTAAATTGTGATGTTATGGAATTTTCATGTGGACCTCTCTTTTTTTTTTCAGATAAAAAGAGTACCTCGATAATTGTTTTATAGTTAACAAAAAAAAATTGTTTTGTTTAAGGAACAGCTCAGGAACGGCTCCTTTCTTTCACCATCGCCCACATAAATAATTTGTAATTTTAACCCTACCAGTGTTACTGGAAATAATAAGCTTTATCCTTACATGCTCAATTTTTCCAGCCAAAATTATAACAAAAATATATATATTTTTTAAATAGATAATTTTACTTTACTTGTGTGAAAATTAAGTCAAAAAACACAAATTTTATATGTTTCAATCATAATGTGGTATTATAAGTCAGCATGGTTTGTCAACATATGGGTTAATTTCCTCACATAATTGGTCTAACATTTTGCAGTCAAAGAAGAGCCTAGAATATTCTAGTGAGGGTGTATCCACATCAAAAAGGCTTGGCGTTATTATGAAAGGGTTTGCATCTTCACTATTATCACAGTCATTTTCATCACTAAGCTAACTGTCATTTATATTTGACAAAATATCCCGCACTATTGCCATCTCTTTATTGGTAGCCATGCTGTTTACTTACAATAGAAAATATAAGTTACATATTTTCATTCCAGTTGCCTGCTGCCATCTACAAAATATTCTGTAACTTACAGAAACACGAGTGTTGGAGGAATGTTCTGTTTTTGAGGCGTAAAGCATACTAAGTTTTGGTGGAATATATCGTAAATGACACTTGAGTAAATTTTAATTGGAGAAATATTCCGTAAATGACATAGTAAGGGTTAAAACACAGACAAATCAATTTATTTATTTTTTGCAATAAATTGTTTAGTGACGAATAATGAGATGAACATACTAGGTTTTTTAAAAATTGTAAAACAAATTATATGCATAATTAACCTTTTATTGTCTATCATAGTTACACAATTTATTTTTTATTAATCATAATTACAAAATATAACCATAATGCACCTTTTATTTTTAATCATTATTTAAAAAAATATTTAATTAAATTATCTTGTAAATATGTGTTTTTTTTTTATAACTAGATCTCAATTCTATGATTTGAACTTGTGAACCAACACAGACCAGAGAAACCCAGAAAGAACCAACCCAAACCAGAGTAAAATACCATAGCAACCCAGAAAGAATCAACCCAAACAAGAGTAAAATACCAAAGCAACCCAGAGAGAACCAGAGTATAGCAACCCAGAAAACCAAAGTAAAATACTATATCAACCCAGAAAACCAGAGTAAAATACCATAGTAACCCAGAGAACCGGAATAGAATACCATAGCAACCGAGAGAACCAGAGTAAAATACCATAGCAACCCAGAGAGAACCAGAGTAAAATACCATAGCAACCAAGAGAGAACCAGAGTAAAACACCATAGCAACCCAGAGAGAACCAGAATAAAATACTATAACATCCAATAGAGAGCCAACGTATACCTGAGTAAAATACCATAGCATCCCAGAGAGAACAAACAGGAACCAAAGTAAAATACCATAGCATCCCAGAGAGAGCAAACAAAAACCAGAGTAAAATTCCATAGCATCCCAAAGAGAACAAATACGAACCAGAGTAAAATATCATAGCATCCCAAGTGGACAAACCTGAACCAGAGAAAAATACCATACCATCCCAGAGAGAACAAATATGAACCAGAGTAAAATATCATAGCATCCCAAAGTGGACAAACCTGAACCAGAGAAAAATACCATACCATCCCAGAGAGAACAAATATGAACCAGAGTAAAACACCATAGCATCCTAGAGAGAACCAACATATACCTGAGTAAAATACTATAGCATCCCAGAGAGATATGTTGGTGATTAAAAAAAATCTTTTTTGAATTTACAACTGTGGTCGTGTCATGTAATTGTAAATAGTGTTTCTAATGTGATGTTTTATTTGTAAAGAAATATTTTCTTAAACTACAGCAGACTTCCTTTACTCTCAATGTAGCGTTTACATTGTACAACTTTAAAATAAATGATTGGGGGCTGGGGGAGGAGGCATTGGGAGGGTATCATGTAACAGGTGAACCTTAAAATTATTATTATTATTATTATTATTATTATTATTATTATTAGCACCGCGTCTTACTACCCGTTCGGGTTATACGCACTTACGCTAATGTGTAATGGTAGGGTGATTGTGAGATGAAATGGAGGACCTACAGTTTAACGTGGAATCCGAACCACGGTAGAGGCCTGGCATTCCTCACATTCACAAGTTGTGATTAATACACATCTTGTCAGAGGTGAAGGAAGGGTTTGGCAATCAGATAAATCTGTGCCGGGACCGAGGATTGAACCCCGGACCCTCAGCACAGAAGTCTGACACCTTACCCCTAGACCACCAGGTCACCATGTGAACCTTAAAAACGCCTACAAAATTTGGTTGAAAACTGCTTTTCATGGTTTTTGATTGAAACTTACTCGGACATTGTATCAGGTAATTTCTTGCTTGCACATGAGGTATGGTAATAGCTTCAAACCATACGATACTAATTTAGGGCTAGGCCTGTACAACTCAACATATATAATATATAACAGGTTGGATGAGAATTTTCAGTCAAAGATTTGCAGGCTATGTCGTGAGAATTTACAGCCAGAGACTTGTTTTTTTTATCAGTATGCTCGCAGCCTGTAGGTTAGAAAGTTGAAGTACATCGCCATTTGCCTGTAGTCCTTGTGCCAGCCTACTTTTGTGGGTAAAAATGGAATTGGTGAAACTTCTAGGACATGATTATTGGGCCTCATAGAACACAAAAGTAGGTGATAGCCATCTGGGATGCGTAGCTATCCAATATGGTGGCATTTTAAAATGGCGACCAAAGTGCAATTTTCAAAGCTTAATATCTTGAGAACTGCACCTTCAATTTTGTTTTGTTTTTAAATTAAAGTTACTTTCTATGACTTACTTTTTGTATTAATAATTTTTCACGTACCGCTTTTTGTTTTCTCTAAAAAGTAGGGAAACCTTTTTTGTTTTGCAATTTTCTTTCCTATGTTTTGACCTGTAGCTCAAAAACTGTTCAAAATTTGAAAATGGTTGTTCAATAATTAAATATTCCTTGATGTATGAGCTTTCCAACGGTAACATATAAAGACCACTTTTGGCTAAGCATAATTGGACAATGGACAGCCCCTCAAAAACCTCGGAGATTGCGAGCAGCCCAATACTATAATAGCCTAGCCTTACCTAACTTCCAGTCACTTTTTGAAGAAATAGATGATATTTACAGAATATAAGGTATAGATTATATAGGTTAGGAAAACATGGGATATTCATCTATAAATAGCTGCTACCTAATAGGGCGACTAATAGGAGCTACAGGAAAAATGTCAAGGCTGAGCCTTTATAATTATATCTTATTAGTTAGGTATAATTTGTTTGCGAAATTGATCATTTGGATGAAGCTAGTGAAAATATAAAATCTCTTAATCGTTTGTACAAACATTTTGGAGTTTAACTTGGAATTGGTTAACTATAGAGAAAAAATGTTTGACACACACATAAAAAGCATCATGTAAATATATAGCTATAAGGTTTAATCACACAGAAATTAGCATGTAGCTATAATACTTCGAATAACAAATGGTACATAATATAAGTTTTTAAGATAATGTTTCTTTGTTAATAATACACTATCAATGATGCTAATTTATATACTCGAAATGTTCTTAAAATTATTTCCCACAGAACCATGTTTAATATTAATTTCACAATTCTATGGTATGTATGTACAAGAAAATGATCATACTTAACATAACACGTCTAATAACTTGGTAATTACATCGAAATATTATCAATTTATATATCACTAGCATCAGAATAGTCACTATCAGATTAATTATGACAATTTTAGCTAGGTACATCAACAATCGTAATGTTGATCTTTTTCATTTGGTAATGTGGACTTTGGCTTTGATAAACTTTATGAGACCAATAACCAAAATTAATACATCTTGTCACGATGTGATCTTAAAGACAGTTGTCTGAGGTTGGTAAGTAAGTATTGTATATTTTAACCACATTTCATATACATTGTATTTTCACAGTATTTTATCTCGAAATTATTAACACTCATGTTTTATTTAATAATCGAGAAAGTCTTTGTTTTAAATTGGGTTCATTTCAGTTTGAATAGGTATTCACAGATTAATATAATAAAGAAATTGGCATAATGGCACACGTGTTTCTGCACACGTTCATTATCAATCAGAGCCGAGAATAAACAACGCAATGAAAAAAGCAACACCAATTATCTAGCTAGGACTCGCCTTGATTACTGAGAGATGATGGGCTCTAGCGAGCAAGATCAAAACTACTACTTGGAAAAAAAAAAACCTCAAGTAGGCTATTAAAAGCTATTGCTCTCTTTCTTGCACCCACCCTGAGAGGTTTGACCTTGAAATGTTGTGAGGGTTGAAACAAACCAACTGAATGTTCCTGACACATTTACAAGCTATACGTGTGTGAAAACTACCTACAGACAGTACACTCATTGACAGATGAAGCCCACACTACCTAATGTAAATATCCTAGCAAGCATGGCAGTAAACAGGATCATTACAATTTGTATCATTTGAAACTCCCAAAATTGATGGCTAGCAAGAACTTGCGTGATTTGCATGTGATATCATTCTAGTATCTTCCTCTTCCTATGACGGAGCAAGGTCTGCAATAGGTTGCGAGCCCTCAGCTGTGATCTTGAGATATTTATCTTCAAGTGTAACAAACATTTCCTTGTTACTGATGAGTTCCATCTTCCTCCTGCCAACTTTCTGACATAAGTATTTAGAAATTAGTCCTACTTTCACTGTTCCTCAGGAGCCTCCTCCAGTTAATGATCTTGTGGCCACCCTTTATTTTACTGAAATTTATCCCTTTTTATGATCTTCTCTGTAGGCGCTCAGCTGATTTAATAGAATATTTTTGATACACATAAAATACAATGTATATTCTTTCATTATCGCTGACCCATCTGGATTAGCCAGATTCCAGGACAGTGGTCCCAATGGATGGCAAAATATATTACTCATATAAAGGGACTTGGTTTCCACAATGAAAATAATTGTGGCAAATATCTGTTAAGTACCACCTCCTTATTAGAAGTTCTACTTTTGATTGTCCTTTTTGGCTTAGCTATTTTCAAGTTTGTTTTCTTGATAGGAGCATGGACATGTTTCCCCTTTTTCAAACGAAGCTTACGGAGGTTTATGTGTGATTTCTGACTTATATCGTTTTATTTTATTAAGTAGCCACATATTCAGATACTGCCACTTCCGTTGATAAATTTACTATATCTGATGGATTGTGGTTGAAAGGATTAGTCCATTCAGTACTGAGCAATTCAATTAATGAGGATACATCTTTATCACCATTTGAATTGCAAGAAGCCTGAAGATCAGGATGATAATATTTCTGTTTGGCAAAAGACAAAATATCATGAAGATTTCGCAGAGATGATGCTCTGTATTCTGCATTGGCACAGTAGTGTAATGAATTTTTTAAATCTTTATTTAACCAATTTCAAGCTAAATTCCAGAATATATGTATACAAGATTTATAGATTTTATATTTTCACTAGCTTCATCTTAACGGCCAAATTTACAAATAAAATATATCTAACTAAAATATATAATTATAATTAGGTTCAGCCTTGAAATTGTTCATGTGCCTGCTATTTTGAAAAGTCACCCCATTAAACAGCAGTTATTTTTAGATGATTATCCCATATTTTCCTAGCCTATAACTTATATTCTGTAAATTTCATCTACATCTTAAAAAAAATTCCACAAAAAGTGACTGAACGTTAGTTAAGACTAGGCTATTATAGTATTGGGCTGCTCAAAATCTCAGAAGTTTTATAGAGGCTGTTCAATTATGTTTAACCGCAAATGGGCTGTATATGGTACTGTTAGAAAGCTCATAGAGCAAGGAATATTTCATTATTGAACAATCAATTTCAAATTTTGAGCAGTTTTTAAGCTGCTGGTCAAAATAAAAGAGAGAACATTGCAAATAAAAGTTTCCCTAATTTTTTGAGAAAACAAAAAGATGTATGAGAAAAATGATGAATGCAAAAAGCAAGGGATGGAAAATACCTTTCATTTAAAAAACAAACCCAAAATCAAAGCAGTAGTTCTTGAGATATTAAGATTTTAAAATTTAACTATGGTCACCATTTTGAATTTCCACCATATTGGGTAGCTAGCCTCCCAGATGGCTATCACATATTTTTGTGTTTCATGGAACCCAATAATCATGTCCTAAAAGTTTCACCAATTCCCCTAATTTTTTCCTAAATTCCTCTTTTTAGACCTCTGGCACATGTACTACTGAAAAGAGTATGGAAAAAACCTTAAAATCTTGGTCTCATAATAGAAAGGGGCTTGGAGGTGAAGAGGAGCACTATTATATGGTTGGGTGTTGTTTTGCAAGACTTGTAGGTTAATGTATATTGACTAGGTTAAGTGTACTGACATATGTCTGGAAAGAGGATAGTAAAACACCCTAAGTCTTGAACTATGCAGAAGTGGATGGTTAGAGTAAAAGAAGGGGAGGGTGTAAAGAGGATTATTCACTATTATGGGTGCAAGTAATCGGGAAAGAAATCGATAAGGAATAAAAAATAAGGAAAATTGCAAAACGGTTAGTAGAGAAACTATTGTTATGTGGTCTGGTGTGAGGTAAAAAATAAGTAAATATTAAAAGGGGTTAAGCGCGGGAAGGGACTGAGATGCAGCCCACCAGGACAAAACTATAAAAAGGGTTTAAAAAGTGTTAAAGTAGAGAACGGTGGGGGTGCGAGGAGAGGGGAGGTGGGAGTAAGTGGCTGAGATGCAACACGCAACGCAAGGTATTTTTGTGTAATGGTATGCTATGTCACATATTTGAAGAGCTCCCTTATGTATTAACCTTATGGGAAATGGCTGGGGGAGTTAAGGTCCTCTCATGTATTGGTATGCTATTACTATAATACTGACCGAGTCCGGTAGTACAAATTACGCTGCACCAGCCATCACGAAAGCTTGGGTTGGGATGCGCAGACGTCAAGTTCTGCCAGTTATCACGGTCGTGGGTCATTTCTTGGTAACTTTCAACGGTCGCTGTTGCCAGGTGAATATTGGAAGAATCACCTGAGCCATCCTGCCAATTATGAGTTATGATTGGTGCTTGAAGATGTCATTCTACAAATACCTCCTCCTTTCATTCCTATTTCCTCCCCTGACACACACGTCTATGTAGCAGAGGACAGAACCCAAGAGAGATACATTTCTCCGATAATAATGTTGTACTGGAATCGACGTATCAAGGAATGTGGAGTGTGGACTTCTCGGGGGAACAGGGTGATCCTGGGGATAGTGAGGGTAGGCATGTGAAAAAGTATCGATACTTAACTAACATCGATATTTTCCTTTCAATACTTTTTCCCTAAACTTTTACTGATATTTGTACTCACACTCCGGTATCGGATCGGTATCAAAATAAACAACTCTTTTGTTATTTTTACTCATGCTAGGATTAAATGTGTACTAGGGATGACTTTAGAGAAAGAACAAATTAAACTATTTCTCTGTAACAAGTTACATTGTAACAGCTCAAAACAAATGGCACAACACTCGCCCTCCGAACCACTGGACTGTAACTCCGACACAGGCTTGGCCGCAACTCCTCCCTTCTAACACACTATCTGGCTGACTGTTGGGAGGTGGGACTCGGCACAGTCCAAGAAAAAAATGCTGCACCCATGGCAAACAAATGAAGGCTGCGTTGCGCGCCTAGTTGTTACTTCCTCCACCTGACTTGTTCACGCACATGTTCTGGTTTCGTCATGCCAACAAAGCTTCGGTGAGCTTCCACAGGTTTCTACACGCTTCGAGGTATCGTCCCTTCCGGTCCCCTCTCCCTCTTGTCTCCCCTACTCTTTGAGAAAATGTGGTCTGGTGAGCTTGCTATACGTGGCGATGTTTTGTAGACATCATCACTAATTGTATCATAGGCTTACTAAAGGTTAGTGCGGCAAATTAAGCTGAAAATTAATTCTATCCTTCAAAATTCTCTTTCGGCTAAATGTGTGGGAATTGTTTTAAAATTATTGATTTGGTCTTATAAATTTAAATTTTAAATTATGGGATAGGTTTTTGGTATCAACGTGGTTAATTTGCAAGCGCGCTCTCATTTAATTAACCTTTTGGAGAAACTTAATCTTTGCTCAAATGTAAACGTACTTTCTGTTTTCGCAGCCAGGCAACTAGCTTTTGATTGCGCTCTTACCGACTTTCTGATTAATTGCTGGCATCGTTCGCTGGATAACGAATTTTAGGATAAATTTAACTTTGATAGCTCCTATTAACTTTTATTAGTGTGTGGGAAACGTACACTTAGTAGTCTATAATATACTTGTAACATCTATAGCCTTGTACTGCCTTAAGTGGTTAAAGGGGAAGCTGACCGCCCTTGATTTGTATAATATTTTATGATTCTATCTCTTTGGGATTCATTGCTAGGTAGGAAACTTATATTTTAACGCTGTACAATTAATATTAAGGTGCACGCGAACTTATTTGTTGTTGTAAGATATCTTCTAAATGCCCTTCTTTATATCACGTGTCCTTGTTACGTTGTAACGGGCTAACCAGTTCAGCCCTGTACTGCCTAAATCTGTTGCACATAATCATTGCTCAAGAATATATATTGTACCTTAATTATATATACAGATCTATTAATGTATATCTCCATGTGTTACATAACACGCTTCGGAAACATCATTGAACCAGAACGGCGCCATCAGAAGTGTTAGCTACTCTCGCAGTTCTGCTAATACTCCACTTGACTCGTCGGAGCGATCCAAACAACTGACTGGAGTGGGAGATGGGCGGCCTACGCAAAGTTTGGCGCGGCTGGTGCCTACGTGATATTTCCAACGTAGAGGAATGTCTCCTCCTTCTTTCCTTCCTTTGGTTCATCACGATCAGCCACTATAAAGCTCCACGGTTCGCTGGGAACCACACACAATAATACATCACCAGTCAAATAGTCTACCGGTTCGACGTCTCTTCTTCCAGTCCACAGTACAGAACTTATGTTCGTGACGATGTTGCCGACAGACAGACCAGACAGACAGAATTCAAAGACCGTAACTTTCAACATTCACATTTATAGGGAGTAGGTGGCTCAATAGCCGGAATGTAATTTTAGGGATATTATTGTACCTGTCTAGAGTATTAGCCACTCTCGTCTTATTTTACATGGTATTTAGGTTATCCTTTTGATTACATGATTTACATACCGTGGAGTGTTTTTACACTTCACATGTTTTCTGCTCCATCCATATGAGCAGCGGTTTGAATAGGGATGATTCCCACACCCTAGCCTGCGTGACCATGTTAAAGTCAGCAAGGCCTTTGTCCGGGAAAGGGGCTATTTAGATTGTTACAGGCTTGATGGATATACCTAGTTAGGTTTAGGTTTGATTTTCTGTTATTTAACTTGTGTTGTTCACCAGTTTGCGGTGGGTTTTGGTTTGGGTCATTTCTGCCCATCTGGCATGGTTCGCGCTTTGTATGTTATTTAACTTGTGTTGTTCACCAGTTTGCGGTGATCAACTTGTGGGTCATTTCTGCCCATCTGGCATGGCTCGCGTTTTGTATTTTATTTAACTTATGTTACTCAGCTTGTGGGATTTTTCTGTCCCTCTGGTGGGGCCCGCATGAAACTAACTTTCACGTACGATTACCCTTTGGGAGATTTTGATAGGTCTTTGTATATTGCAAGCATTCCATGGATATGTTTTAATGCTTCTGGCTTAGACCAGTTGGTTGTGCGCCAGCCCATGATAAGTCAAGGCCTAGAACCCTGAATTGGAACATTATGTGCAGCGGAAACAAGCCTCCAAGCCTGGGAATAATCCAGATTCTTGGTTTGGAGGTAGTCCGAAAGTGGTGTTGTAATTTTGAATATTAACAGAAACATCTTAGCTACCATTATGGTTTCAAATGAAAGAAACTTCTGGAGAAGTGCATTAGCCTCATTGTGTACCTTTGGGTTGAACTGTTGGGAGTTTCCAATCATCAAAGTGTCACAACCAGTTCTACAAACACTGTTTCTGATTGTGATGTGTTATTTGTGACTTCAATGTTAAACCAGTAACAGGAACGACCAAAAATGTTGGTTGTTGCATCGCTTCTTGAGCTCCATCTAGTGTCTCCAATGTCTTCTAGACGTACTCTTGGATTCTGCTGTAAGTACACAGATAATCTCTTGTGTGAGTCCTTGAGAAACACTTGTGTCTGCTGCAGTAATCTGAAAAATGATATGGTTGCTGGTAAACACTGAGCAGTATCTGACATTACAAGGTTTAACACATGCGCATAGCACCAGATATGGAGGTGGTTTGGTATTATATGCTTGAGTCTAGATGAGACCCCACTATACTCGCCGCTCATATTTAAAGCACCATCAAATGCATTTGCTACGCAATTTTCGACATCAAGTCCTGTACTATTCAATGTTGAACAAAGATTCCCCTGTAGTGGACTGGACACATATCAACCCTATGACCTTCTCCTTCACTTCTTTTTCCAACAGATACCTAAGTACTATAACACACTGGTCATAGCTTGACACATCCATAGTTGTGTCCATTAATACAGAAAACATTTTTGCTTGCTTTACTTCATTCGCAATTTCAGTCTGTATTGCAAGCTTGATAATGTTTATTATTTTTGTAACAGTCATCTTACTAAGAAATGTGACCTGGCTGCCTCTTCCCTTTTTTCCAGATTTTCTTCTTGTTTCAAGTGCAGATTTACTCTTCTCAGTCACACTCTACACATGCTTGGCTAAATTCTCATCATAATTAGAGAGCAGGAGAAAAATTTCCAAAAAGCTTCCATGATTGACAGAAGGGTCATCAAGGTTGTAGGCACCTTCTTCCTTCCCTTTAAAAGCCAGACCCTGCTTCCCAATCAACTTGATTACGTCAATAACATAGACAAAACTTTTCTGCGTTCCATTATTTCTTTCTTTCTTTTTTCAAGTTGTTTTTCAAAGAGCAAGGTTTCAATTGATCTTCCTTGTTGGTGTGCTATGTAAGTCTTCACTGATTCTATGTGAGTATTTGATTTCTCATGTTCCCCAAGTGTTTGGCTCAAATGCCTATATTGGTCAAAGCCTCGACACAATACTGAGAACCCATCAGTGAAAGAAAGGCAAACACTACAATATAGCTTTTGGTTATTTACATTGTAGCTTAGCCAGTTTCACTTGAAAATTTGATCATCACCATGTTTTACATGAAAAACCTTATTGTCAAATGACAGGAGGGATGCATCCTTCTGTTGTACTGGTTGGACTGGATGAAAAGAAAAAAAAGTCCAAGTTGTTCTGGCAAGGCCTTTTAAAAAAATCAGCAAGTCCTAACCCTTGTTCCTTTGACTCTGAGTCCTTACTTCCTGCAAGATCCACATCCATTTGCTGCAAAATTTCATCTTGTATTTGTTCTTCAAAATTATTTTTTTGTTGAACCTTAGTTTCTAAATTCTTAGTAGCAACACTTTTAATATGTTCATCTTGGGCCAAATATGTTTGAGGTGTAGCAGTGCTTTTATAGCTTTGTGACTGTGACACACAGAAAGTTGTTATTTTCGCACATGACAGGGCAGCCTGTCCTCTCTGCCGAGCCTCTTTCTCTTTTCTTAAATCATGGCCTGACTTTCGTTTTTTCTTTATCTTTTCTTCCATAATAACTTTTAAAAAATCAAATTCTAAAAGTCACCCAATTTTAAGTCATTTTACTTCAAAATAATAGTAAGATTTGCCTAGAAAATCTCGGAATGAAAATAACTCACCACATACCATACCCTCTTCGTCTTTCACACTAAAAATAAATTCCAATCAAGCGTACTACCCCATAGAATATTTCAATCATATAAATCCTTTAACAACAACATCCGTCCTGAGCAAACTGGGTTCGTCTTGGAAAAATGAAGGGTCGACATCACCCACTACCCCCAATTACTTCAACTAGACCTGACTTGTATCAGCGCTGAATAAAAGTCCCTTCCCACCTTCTGCTAAATCTCAACTCACTCTAAATTTAATTTCGCCTCCGCAACTTCGCTTTGTCTTGATTATTCAAATATTATTTTGAATTTAACTTAATTTAACCTTAATTTAAATTTAATTTGACTTAGTATCATAGTCTGCCCTGACGCTATGACCCTGCTAACAGTCACTGATTAATTTGAGCTTCCTGATCCATTTTTAACAAAAAATTCACCGTAATAAATAAAAATATACTTGAGTAAAATTTTAATATTAAATATCAGTACGATCGGTCGGGGATGAGCGCTCACCAAACAATACAGGGGCACCCGAAGGATTCAGGGAGGCCTGAACCAACACGATTTTGGAAGCCCATTTAACACAATATAATTTATTTAATTTAGCTATTTTTTATTAAAATAGATTAAATAGCAAAGCTATTGTATTTGTTAATTACGGTTATAGCCACATCTAAATTTACAAATGCCACCTGTACACGGGAAGGGAGCCAGGGTATTTGGCTTAGTTCACCAATGCTCTTACCACTGAGAAATCGAGGAGTCGTTCCATGCTAAGGGTTCACTCATATTTTAAGGCAAAATCTCTAATGGACGTGTGAAAATTGTCATCTACTATTAATAAATCAAATTACCGCGAGATATCAGATAACGCAGCCATCTTTAACTCTCTAGGGTAGCACGTGACAAGGCCTTAGCCAGGAGGAGAGAGTTCTCCCCCCCTTCAAAAATTAACATTTATTTTTTATAATACAGCCTTATTTACGGTTAAAACAATATTAAAATTTAAGACACGAGAAAATAAATTTGCCACTCGCCACCATTTTGATGTTTAAATTATATATATATATATATATATATATATATATATATATAAATTGGGATTCTGTACATTGGTCAGACAACAAACCGTAACTCCCCCTTCCCTCCTGCCAATAAAAGAACACCCTTTTCAACATAGGCACCAGAGCTAGGGGGGTATGGGTACATCCCCCCCCCCATATCTTGCAGAGGGAACAGTGGGGGGCAAGTTTTAGGGAAAAAAAAAGATTTTATCATAATTCTCGCGACCAGTAACATTGAAAAGGCTTGATTAGTCTCATCCTTTATTTGCATGGTTTAATATTTCTAATATTTTATACACATGAATCCACTGAGTTTCTAATATGTTTTAGTTGTTATGTAGGACAAAGGAAAATACAAGCAAATCTTTAATTCAAATAAGTTCCGATGTTTTGATCACAGTGTTACTTTATATTTAAAGTGAGTTAAAAATGAGCAATAGAGATCATGTTTAAATAATGATGACTGTATAGTTATTATGTTCATGAAATTTGAATATTATTGGTAACTAAATATCACTTTTCTAAGACTTAGACCGAGAAATGTTCTTTACTTTGTTTTTACTTTTCTTAAACCTTTTTTCAACTTTTCTATACACATAAATGTTATTTATATATAAATGTATATATACATACACAAGAAGAGCCTATCAAATAGAGTGACTCGGTGGTAGTGGTGAAGTTACGATCACATACTTTTTTACATACCTTTTTAATAAACCTAGATTAGAATCGACATTAAACGTCATTTTGCCCCCCCCCCCTCCACCCTTCCGGTCAAAAAAACGTTCCGGTGCCAATGCTTTTCAATATCGCTGTATCTTATGGATATAAGAGTCAATCATTTGGTCAGATTGGAATTTTTTTAAAGTGTATTGAGTGCAATTTTTAACTATGATGACGGGGGTAAACCGAACTTTTCCCCAAGTAATAGTTTTATCAAATCTCATGCTATATTAGGGAGAGATGAAATAAATTCTAAAATAACCCAGGTTGAATACACCTTAATTTAACAAGTTCTTTGTGTAAATTTTTGGGCTTGGAGGGAGATGCAAGCTATGAAAGCTTATTTATTTAGTACCTCCCCTAAATTACAAAAATAAAATACTCAAGATAGCTTTTCTAGATGCATGTCATTTTTTATTAAATTTTCTTCACCTCCAAACGCTTCCCTCCCCTTTCCCGTAATTTTGTCCTGGCTACAGCATTGGGTTTGGGGTAAACTTGTACTAACCTTATTCCACTTCACTTGGTCCTACCAACAATAAACAAATAACACAGCCCAATTAAAATAATTAAACTATTATGCGTGAGCAAACCAGTCTCGCCAACTGACAAACAACACAGCAATACCACAACTGAACTAATCTTAGAGCAGCCCTTGTCCGCAAGACTGGCACACCCATTCTACCCCTCCGCTACCCCTTACGCAGTGCCTGAATTAAATAAAAAACTCAGTTTAGAAAATAGCTTTCACTTCCTCTTTAATTGCAACCTTAACTTCACCACCAACAAGTGTCAAGGGGTACCCTACCATAAAAGCCTCTGCTGTTGCGCTAATGTAGAAACTACACATTTAGGTTTGGGAAAGTATAGTGTAATAAAACAAAATATGCATTTACTGCTATAAAGGAGAATTTTTGGGTGGACTGCCCCATTCCCTGCTCCCCCCTTTGGGCGTGCCCGATAAAACAACAATAACATAATGAAATTATGACAATGACTAAAGGTCTCGCGTCATACCTTCACAGCCCTTTCACCACTCGACAACAGTCTACAGCCATTAGAGTAAGAGGGCATTATGGTAGTAATATTGATAAAAGGTTCAGCCGTTAGAGGAAGAGGTCATTAGGATAGTGATATTGACAACAGTCTACAGCCGTTAGAGGAAGAGGTCATTAGGATAGTGATATTGAAAACATTCTACAGCCGTTTTAGGAGGATGTCATTAGGCTAGTGATATTGAAAACATTCTACAGCCGTTAGAGGATAAGGGCATTAGGGCAGTAATATTGATAACAGTCCACAGCCTTTAGAGAAGGAAGAATTAGGGTAGTGATATTGTTGGGCAGAGTAGTGACCGAAATACACTATATGTATAAACTACAGTTCGCACAATTTATGGCACGACCGGTACAGCGTTTAGCTGGAACATGACTAACGGTTTATTATTTGAAAAACTCTTTTAAGACAATTCGTGAGACATATGTCGGCGTTACAGTGAACTACAAATGTAAACAAACATGAACGTTTTGACGGTAATAATTGAACTCCAAAACCCCCCCTCAATTTTGAGTCCAAAAGGTCTATAGGTAACAATCAAGCACGTAAACCCAATTCGTTGACACATTTCTCGTGTTTGGCTCCAGGAAGAGGTTTTGTTAAGATGTCAGCTACCATATCCTCAGTGGATAGATATTCAAGCCTTAGTGGGTGATCTTGGAGAGCTTGACGAATAAAATGAAACTTTATGTCTATATGTTTCGATCTTGAGTGGACGACGGGGTTATGTGCCAATTTTCCAGCTGATTAATTGTCATTGAAAATGATGATGTTCGACAACTCCTTTAAACAAAGTTCTCGCACGAAGGTCATCAGGAAGATTGCTTCCTTCGCAGCTTCGGTGAGACTCATATACTCTGCCTCGGTTGAAGATAAGGCGACGGTTCTCTGCTTTCGTGAGCACCATGATACCGCTGCTCCGGATAAGGTGAAAGTGTAGCCTGTATAGGACTTTCTGTCAGTGTCACAGTTTCCCCAGTCGGCGTCCGCGAAACCGGAAATGCCTTCATCATCCCTGGCGTAGACCAACCTCTTGTTGATGGTTTCTTGCAGATATCTTAGGACACGCTTGGCAGCTTGCCAGTGAGTTTAGGTGTGACAATTGTTATATTGACTCAGCATGTTGACTGCGTAAGCGATGTCAGGACGGGTACCGATGGCGATGTACATGAGGGCTCCAATTAACTCTCTGAATGGATATTGCTTTGTTTCTTCTGTGTTAGTGGAGGAAGAATCAAACTTGACCCCGGTTGATATCGGTGTCTTCGCTGGTTTGCAGTCATCCATCCCGAACTTATGTAAAACATCCCTGATGTAGCCACTCTGACACAACGTGACTTTGTCTTTGGATTGGTTCACTTCAATTCCTAAACAATGATTTATAACTCCAAGGTCCTTTACTTCAAATTTATTTGACAATTCACCTTTAATGTGTCTGGTTCGCTCCGGGTCTCTAGAAGCGATCACGATGTCATCAACATAGATGAGCACATAGACTGGACGTTTACTTCGACTATCGATGTACACACATGGGTCAGAGTTTGTGGGCTGCAACCCGATGGATTCTAATGTTGCACTTAATTTAGCGTGCCACTGTCGACCAGCTTGACGTAGTCCGCAAATGGCCTTTCGAAGTTTGCAGACTTTGTCACTGGATTCCAGTTTCTGAAGCATGTCTTTGGCTTTCCAACAATGCTGTCATCCTTTTCAGTCCTAATCAACTTTTGAAGTGCTTCAACAAGCAAGTCTGGCTGTTCCATGAATGTTAGTGTGTCGATATCACCATTCAGATAGGCCGTTGTAATGTCGAGCTGAGAGACTTGCAAGTTGAGTTTGGCTGACAATGCCATGAGCAGCCGAAATGATTCTATCCTGGCAACCGGAGCAAAAGTGTCCACAAAGTCGATTCCTGGTCTTTGGGCGAAACCTCTTGCGACCACCCTGGCCTTCCTTCGAAGTAACGTTCCATTAGGATTGTACTTGTTTCGGAGAACCGCCCTACAGTCGATCACTCTACCGTTGGTCGGTCTATCAACGATTTCCCAAGTGTCGTTGGCAACCAAGCATCTGATTTCGGAATAGATTGCATGGAACCATTCCTCGCGATCTGGCCCCTTCATGGCACTATCAATATGAATCTCGAAGGCATTCATTGCAACTGGGGCATTACGAAGTGATCCATCTTCCCTGTTACTTTGAACGTTGATGTGCTCCATAGTTTGTTGAGATGATGTGGCCATTGAGTGCCCAGTATCTTTACTGTATGGCGGATCATTGTTGAGAGCAAGGTTCTGATCGGCCCGGTTGGTTGCAGGCTGGTATATTTTAGTGGGACGACCCCTTCTTCCGGTACGCATTAACTTTGGTCTGCCAGGTCCTCGCTGCGCCAACATGTCAGATTCGGTGCTTGCGGCACCTTGATCTTGTCACTCTCCAATGTCGAGCATGGGGTCCTCATTCACTTCGAATCCAAGGAATGGTTCATCGTATTCCAGAGCGTTTGGACTAATCTCGGCGTCCTTGTGCGAAGACTCTTCTTCATTGAACCCCCTTTCTTCATGTTGACAGGATGTCTCTTCTTCTTGAAGAAAGTCTGCAGATGTGCGTCCGGGCCCAGGCTCGGCGTAAAATCTTACGTCCCCAGAGACATGGATCTTTCGTTCACTTGGTAGCCATACCCGGTAGGCCTCAGAACAGTCAGAGTAACCGACGAAGACCCCTTTCTTGCATTTGGGCTTGAACTTTCCTTTATTGGGAGACTTGTCGAGGATGATGGCTTTCTCCCCGAATATACGAAGATGCGAGATATTCGGCTGTCTTCCCAACCATCTTTCGTATGGAGTTCCTTTGGACAACCCTTTTGTTGTGCATCGATTTCGGATGTGAAATGCTGTCGCTATGGCTTCGGCCCAAAAAGACAATGGCATTCCAGACTCGAGTAGCATGCACCGAGCAGCCTCAACCAGAGTGCGGTTCTTCCTTTCTGCAACACCGTTCTGTTGTGGGGTGTGCGGAGTTGTTAGACGTCGTTGGATGCCTGCACGTTTGAGGATGGAATCCATTTTATCGTTGCAATATTCTTTGCCATTATCCGATTGAAGAGCTTTGATCTTATGCCCCGTCTGATTTTCGGCTAGATTCTTGAACTCGACGAACTTCTCAGTGACCTCCCCCTTGTGACGTAGGAAGTAGACTTGACACCATTGACTGTAGTCGTCTATGAAGGTTACAAAATAACGTGCGCCACCTTGAGATGCTTCCCTCATTGGCCCGCAGACGTCGGAATGGATTAACTTCAAAAGCTCTTTTGAGGTTACCTCTCGCTTGGTGAAGGGAGTTGATGTTATTTTTCCTTCTAGACAGGTGTGACAGTTTTTTAAGTCAGTTGATTCATTGAATTTCAAACCAATAACACATTGGTTCTTGAGCATATTGACCATGTCCTTCAAATTCAAATGACCAAGTCGAGCGTGCCAAACTTCTAATTCATTTTTCGGAACTTTTGATCCTGTGTCCATGCACGCTTGCTGATCGCTTCCACATAAGTAGAATAAGTCACCAATTCTATTCGCAACAACTTTAATGTCACCGTTTATGTCTTTTATGGTCGCGCGATCTTTCTCAAATGTCACTTTGTTGTTGTAATCAACAATTTTTGCCACAGAGATGAGGTTCATTCGAAGGTCAGGTACGTATAAGGTATCCTTCAATGTGATAAAGTCTGTCACACTGTTCACGGTGGTGATTTGCACGTCACCTTTTGCTTTTACTTGTGTGGCACTGTCATCGGCAAGTTTAAGATTCCCATGCATTTTCTTCACGCTCGTGAATGCATGTTCATTGTTGCATAAGTGAGATGTGCAACCACTATCAATGCACCAAAGGTTGTTTATGATGCTTGATTTTGTAATTTCTTTGTTGACAAAAAAAAAACAGTGAGCCTCGTCAGCTTTATTTGACGTTTGTTCGCTCAACTTCTTTTTAAAGAAACAATTGGCCTCCCTATGTCCTTTCTTTTTGTAAACACTGCATTTGTAGTTTAATTGTGGTTTGTTTTTTACGTTTCTGTTCTGATCCAACACTACTGCTCGTGCCACCTTTCGGCCTGTTTACGAACTGTTTTCCCGACTTGACAAACATGGTGGCACTTCCGTTTTTCTGAGCGCGCGCGTTATGTTCTTCCAAGACATTTCACTTTCAATGTTTCAGCGTCCGGTAAATTATCACGGGATTCAATTGCACATCGAAAGTTGTCGTAACTGCTGAGGAGACTATATAACAGCATGATAGTCAATAGGTCACCGTTAATGTCCACTTCCATTGCTTGCAACTTATCCACAGCGTCAAAAAATCCAGCGAGATGTTCAGTCACATCGTCGCCATCTTGCATTTTGTGTTGTGTGAGACGTTTGAGCAATGTTGCCTTGCAAGCGGGCCCCTTTGATGCGTAGATTGATTCTAGCTTGACCCATACATCGCGTGAAGTAGCGCATCCCCGAATCTGTTTTAATTCAGATGGATTTATGGACAGGATCAAATCAGCTTTTGCCTTCCGATCGGCCACTAGCCAAGCTTTGTGTGCGGCTTGCGCGGCAACAAGCACCGCGTTTTCGCCGACCACTTCGGGTTGTGGTATTTCTCCTGACACATATCCCCATGTATAATTTTTTATTAGCAAGGTTTCGGCTTGTATTTTTCACGTATCGTAGTTGTCGCGTGACAACATTTCGAGTCGTGTTGAATGCGTCGCATTCGCGTGCGCCATGTTGTTAGGCTAACGAATCGTTCGACTTATGCACCTTTTTGATTTAGAACTTTTCGTTTAATCAAGTTATTGTTTCGTTTACGATCGCGTAACTCGCGTAACCTGGGCCCATAATCTGTTGGGCAGAGTAGTGACCGAAATACACTATATGTATAAACTACAGTTCGCACAATTTATGGCACGACCGGTACAGCATTTAGCTGGAACATGACTAACGGTTTATTATTTGAAAAACCCTTTTAAGACAATTCGTGAGACATCTGTCGGCGTTACAGTGAACTACAAATGTAAACAAACATGAACGTTTTGACGGTAATAATTGAACTCCAACAGATATTGACAACAGTATACAGCCGTTAAAGGAAGATGTCATTAGGGTGGTGATATTGACAACAGTCTACAGCCGTTAAAGAAAGAGGTCATTAGTTTAGTGATAATGACAAGAGTCTAGAGCCGTTAGAGGAAGATGTCATTAGGGTAGTGATATTGGAATCATTCTACACTCTTTAGAGGAAGAGGGAATTAGGGTAGTAATATTGATAACAGGCCCAGCTGTTAGAGGAAGAGGTCATTATGGTAGTAATATTGATAAAAGGCTCAGCCGTTAGAGAAAGAGGTCATTATGATAGTGATATTGACAACAGTATACAGCCGTTAGAGGAAGATGTCATCAGGGTAGTGATATTTACATTATTCTACAGCTGTGTGATGATGAGGGAATTAGTATAGAAATATGTACAGTGCCAAATTAATCTTCATCTATAAGATTTTCTTTTTGTTCACCCCATTTTTATGGCCATTTGGGTTATACATGGAAACACTAACAATGTTAATTTGTTAAGAATAAGTAAGGTTGAGTTTAGACGAAATGGACTCTCATTTACATTTAAAAAAGATATAGAGCGCTCTAAACTTCGATTCCTATGGTATTTGAGAAACATAAAAATTTCAAAAAAGTATCTAGAGGACAATTATAAATACGGACTTTAAGTAAAAATTTTAAGCGATTGGTAAAAGGAATTACAAAGACTTGTGTAGCTGGGAGGAAGAGTCATAAAAAGGACAAAATTATATTAATATAATTAATTTACACAAAAATGGTTCTCTTTGTTGTTTATATTGTTATAGACAAGACAAACAAAATTTCATTTGTCAGTGGCCCAAGCCTTTACTAAAATATTTTTAAAATTCAATTTTATATAATCTTAACCCTAAATTAAATTGTACGTATTTTTAAAGATTGGAAGGGAATCTAAGATTTGAATTTGAGAAATATATTATACAACCTATCTGTAATAATAAATTAAGTCTTCTTTCTTATTCTTTTATTCCCTTTTCCTTATTTTATCTTTAGTCTTCTATAACCTCATGTTTCGGTGTTATTTTAAACCATCTTCTGGTCTGAGGTAAACCAATGAATTGTGAAATATTGTTTAAATATTAATAAAATCGTAACTATAATAAAGCTAAACATTAGAAATGTAAATAGTAAAGATAAATTAGAAGATAATATAGGAAATACTAAATAAATAATCATTTAAATTAACAACCTTATAATTAAACCTACCTTAGTTATGATTATGATGATGATGATGATGATGATTTGTTTAAAATAAATGCTGAGGGAAGGTTTGTGAAATTTTGATTTATTACAATGTTTGAAACTTTTTGTGGGATGATCAACAATAAGTTGTAAGCTCCCAATAGAATAAATAAAATAAAATAAAACAATTGATAAATGAGCGATTATGTTGCTAGTATAATATAGAGTGTAATTTATATGATGAGTAAATATAGATAGATAGATAATATTATTGATTTTATCAAAAAATGTGGAATTGAATTAAAATGAGGCACATGAATCTATGGTATTAATCTTCTTGACTATGGTTTGAATAGGTTTTAATTGTGATGGAGGGAGAGTTAGAATCTTGGAATGAGGATTAATTTTTGGTTTAGGTGACCTGGTGGTCTAGGGGTAAGGTGTTCGACTTCTGTGTTGAGGGTTCGGGGTTCAATCCTAGGTCCCGGCACAGATTTATCTGATTGCCAAACCCTTCCTTCACCTCTGACAAGACGTGTATTAATCACAAACTTGTGAATGTGATGAATGCCAGGCCTCCACCATGGTTCGAATTCCACGTTAAACTCTAGGTCCTCCATTTCATCTCATAATCACCCTACCATTGCAAATTAGTGTAAGTGGGTATAACCCGAACGGTTAGTAAGATGCGGTGCTAATAATAATAATACATTTTGGTTTGACGTGTTGGAGTAAATTTCTAATTGTGTTAGTAAGGGATTGATTTTCAAAATTAGTTTGCTCATTTAAAATTTTGTTGCTGTTCAGAATGGCTGTTTGGATGGTGACATTTAGGAGACAATTTATGCTAAAACACTCTCAATACACCCGTCTGGGATTCTAGCTTGCAACAACCCATCATCGGAGAACCAAGCTAAACGATCTTAACGTCTGTTCTGCGTGACCACCGATATGTGCTACAATAATAATACACTCTATATTTATGGTTCAGATTAAATAAAAGATAAATAGACGATTACAATGCCGAGACTAAGCCATCTATTTAAAAATTAATGTTAATTTTAATTGTAACGGGCAAACCAATTTAGGCCCGTAATGTCCAAAATTGCTGCTCTTAATCTTTGCCCATGAACACATATATTATTCCCTAATATTCATAAACGTCTCTTAATGTATAAATGTTTATGTGTTACATACCGCGCTTCGGATACTGATGGAATATTTACAGCGCCGTATGTAGCGGCGCCATCTGACTGTTTGCCCTCCCTCGGCTCTCTCACAACACCGCACTATACCAGCCCGAGGATTAACAACGACTGAAGGCAGCGCGCGGCTTACTCATGAGATGGATTCTTGTTTACCTGAACGACTCCACGTAGTGGGATTTCTCCCCCTCTTTCCTTCCCATGATGCTTTGCGTTCAGCCAATATATAACTCCATAGCTCGCTCGACAAAAGCACGACTGCAATTATTCATCACCTGGTGGATAGTCTTCACTCTTCAAAGTTCTCGCAGCAACCCGACTACACGCAACTGTGGTCACGATGTACACGCCGAGGGACCGACCGGACCGCTAAAAGTAGTGAGAAGTTCAATTATATCGTCAAGTCTATGGGGGAGTACGCTGCCCTAATAGTGAAGAGGATTAGCTTTTTTTACGTTACTAAATGTTCATAATTCTGTAGATTAGGTTTTGAGGACTTAGTTCACTTAACGTGAAGTCACCTTGTACCTCACAGTTTTTCTGCTTGGTCCTTAAGACCGGCAGCTTAAATGAGAGTGATTCCCACGTCGTAGCCCGCATGACCATTGTGTTGTCTGCGAGACTGTTTGTAGGAAACGGGACCAATCAGATCGTTCAGGGCCTAATGGCAAACACCTAGTTAGGTATATTAGAATTGTGTTGATCACATTTCAAGGTGCTCAACTTGTGGGCCATTTCTGCCCGTCTGGCGTGGATCTTGTTTCTCATAATAATGGTATTGTGTTGTTCACATTTCAAGGTGCTCAACTTGTGGGCCATTTCTGCCCGTCTGGCATGGCTCGTGTTTCTCACAATATTTGAATTGTGTTGATCACATTTCTAGGTGCTCAACTTGTTGGCCATTTCTGCCAATCTGACATGGCCCAGGTACATTATTTATTTATGTGCCTTTTTGAATTGAGTTGTTCTAAGTGGAGGTCGAGGACGCTGAATGGGAACTTACCCTGCACACATATCTGATGTAGGGAAGTCGGGCAATTATGAGCACCTTAAGAAAATCTGTTATTTCATAAGAAACAGTAAGGTTATCCAAAAGTAATATTATTTTATTCAATTGATCATTCAATTAGGTCTACAAAATAAAATAAATATTAATCATATTTTAATAATTTTGGTCTAGAAAAAATAATAATTAAGAAGCTACAAGTGCTCATATTAAAAGCATGGGAGGAAAATATGAGCACACCCAGGGGGTAAGATGAGCATAGTGTTATAATTTGAGATACACATACAAAGATATTTTAAATATAAGACAGAAATACTCAATAGGCCATATACACACATGGAAATAGTTGTAAAGATATAACATATAATAATTACTCTCTTAGTATTCTACAAGCAAAAACCAATACCTACTGATATTCAATTTCTGTCTTGATAAGCCTATTTTGCTAGTCTGAGCAAAGGTCGCAAATGTAACGCTTCTGTTATTTAAAAAAATCATTGCAATTGACGTGAGCCCATTTTTTGCATGCTTGGCATTGCACCCAATCGCCATCTGTTGTGGGAAAAATATTCCCGCAGAAAATGCACTCTGCATCTTCTACATCTCTTGACTTCTTAGCAGATGATGAATTTGAAGACTTTATTGCTCTTTTTTCTGGTAGTGATAACACATGTTTCTTGGCATTCTCGACGCTATTTTTGTGAGGACTATCCGTGAATATAATAGAATGTGCCATTATTCTGGTAGAAGGCTTTCTTGTACCTTTGGCAGGGATCGGAATCAGGTCTCGGAATTTTGGAGAGCATTGTGAAGTTGATCCTGCCTGTGATTATTATTTATTAACATTATTTACTATTTTACGTTATTTTAATTATTATTATTACTTTAACTATTTTAGTTGCTATTATTTTGACTATCTTAAGCATGATGTAGCAGCTGTAGACATCGCGAAAAGTGTAAAAGTTCACAATTTAAAAAAGATCAGGGTATTGTGAGCACCCCTGCTCATATAAACAACTAGGGCCATTTCGCCTTTTCAGCCATCTTATTCGTTGTGGTGAGATGTTAACTTTAATTTCTTTCAAGGGATGCAATGAGTAGGTTTTATGTTACATTTGAGCTTAAATAACGACCAAACCAAAGATAAATGTAGTCCCTGTTGCTTATACAAACTATGTGAAACATTTTAGTAACTTAATTTTAAACGTACCTTTTCATAAACTGATAAATACAGGACGCTGTGATTATTTTATTATCGCCGTGCACTTCCGTCTATGTTGCTATGATGCAATTGAACGTTCTTCAGTAAAGTGGTAGTACATACTTGCCAAGGGGAGAGTTTCAGACGGGTATGCTCATATATCACACCTGCTCATATTAGCCTGACTTCCCCTATATTTTTGGCCGACCCATCCACGGAATTTGCATGACGAAAACAGTCTAATTGATTGATAGGCGTTTCACGCCTTTCTCAGCTCTGAGGAATATATTTCGTATAAAAATCTGTGTGGCAAATAAATATTGGTAGTTCCAAAGACAGCTTCTGTATATATTGGCTTGTGTTTTGATGATGAAATACACCTAACATTTGGTTTACAAAACTCCAACAATAAAATTACCCTTACAATCGACCCAATAATGAACGTTTGTTTCCCCGGAAATGACTGAAATAATCCTAGCTTCATTGGTGTATTTCGTTGACTAACTTGTACTACGATTTTTCTAATTAAAAAGGTAATATCGTCAATATGAGCCTGATCAAAATATTTATTTTCTTACTCCTGGGATTGATAAGTTCCAGGTGGTTCAAGGAACTGTTTAGAGCTGCCGGGAACTATATAATTGGCCACAAACATGTCGAGGTTGGGAACCTACAAGGTGAGACAATTGCTTATTATTATGTAGCTATATGTGATTTGGTTCAATACATTTGAGAAAACCTGTATATTAATATCAACACACAAGCTGAAAATCATTGTAATTACGTCACTGTCCGTATTGAAGGGATCACAGTTCAATTAATTTAAATTAGATGAAAAATCATACCTGACAGGAAACAAAGCTGGGACCTTAAGTTTAGTGCGCTAATGCTATACCATTTAGATAACTGGGATTCGTCTCGTGTTCAGAGTCATTTTTCACTCATAATTTAAGACTGAGTCTTGAGTCTGAGTTTGTGATGTGCGTGGATATTCATTAGAATTTCAAGTTAAAATTAAAATCTTGTATTGTACACTTAGCTGCATAACAGTCCTCCCAAGTGTCAGATGACTCAAGTATGATCGCTTTCATGGTATTGGTCTCTCATATAAAGCTGACGATTCCACACGTCCATCACAGACTCAGCCTTCAACTATGAATTACGAATGAGCCAAAACATGAGATGAATCATAAATGCTCGTAGCTCAGTAGTGGGGTTCACCAGATAGAACTCAACGCTGATTGGCTTAGAGCTGGTCACATGACCACGCCCCTCGTTCTCTGATTGTCAGGTGGCTTTCCACCTTCCCCTGATCCGCTCCCTCCCACTGACCCCTCCCCCTCCGCTCTGTCCCCCGTTTCCAAGGTTTGTATGTGTTCCAAACATGTTGGTTATTGTCCAAACTTGTTTGTTTCTGTCTAATTTAGTTTATTATGTGTGCTCATTGGATCGTATATCTGGGCAGTATTGGGAGGTGTGGGAGATTATTTTATTTATTGGTAGGGGGAACGTGCAGTCCATAGCGTCAGGCACTCCTCCTGCGGCATGTCGGCATCACTAGTGAGGGCGCAGCACAAACCCTTCCCGACGGCCGCTTAGCGTAGAGTGACCACCGAGCAGCCAGCAGCGGTTCACAACCGTAAGACCCCCCTTTTAACTTTACCCCCTACTTCGTCATACTCTTCGTGAGTTCAGTTGGGGTCAGATCCCTCGAGGTGGAAAAGTTTAATGCCGCAACAAACCTTAGCGGGAGTTGTTAACCCTAAACTTGTTATACATGTTGAAAGAGAGTAGCAACAACCCTATTGAAGAGTCACTAACCCGCCCCACCCAAGCCCTCTTGATGCATTGGGTCGTAGCCCTCTGAAGGCCCCAGGTCCAAATGTACTTTATATATCGCTCATTTAGGGGTCAATTTATCGGAAACAATTCTTATTAAAGTACCTTGTCGTGTGTCAGCGTTCGCCATGTATGGTAGCATGGATTCGAACCTTGATATTTTTGCCTGAATTAGAGGCAGAGTAGTAAAATTAATGATTATACAGGGATGTACCATCATTTGAACAGGGGCGAAATGTGAAAAGATGTCTCCATGATGTAAATTAAAACATATAGGTAGTTTAAGAATCAAATACCCAAAGCTATTATTTATGCTTTTAGTAAGAATTACTGTTTACTAATTTTCATGCTCTATGGTTGGCAGCAGTATTTTCAATTGTTTGTTTGTTGGTATATCATTGTTGTTGTATGTTTTCTTGGTTATAACTGTATTGCAGAAGTTGTAAATCTTTTATTCTACACTATGAGAAAACTTATTAGTTGTAATAGTCAAAATTATTACAATTAAACATTTTGGTCCTCCGGGATCAGATAGCGCGTCAGTTTTTGCTTCTCCGCAGCTCAAATAACAAGTCATATTTGACTGAATATCGCAGTTTTTATTCAGTGCATGGAAAACAAGGCACTTAGATCTTCACATATGTGTCTTGTCAAGAAACAAGTATCTTCAATTAAGTGAGTCCAGTTCAATTTAATCCCTTCCTGTATCTATTGTACCTACCTTCCTCTTTTCCTTTCATTATATCACGTCTCTATTATTGTAGTTTTTCTTGTGTTTAAACGCTTTGTTATTTCAACATGGCCACAAACACAGACATAAAGGGCCTTGTATCAAGAAGGGGACAAGTCAAAGCTAGAATCACAAGATTTAAAGAGTATTTTAAAACTTTGATATTCAACAAGGTTCATTAACTCAATTAAAACTGCGAATATAAAAATTAGATCATTGTTGGTCAGAATTCGATTCTCTGCAATCACAAATTAGAATTGATCGATGACAGTGACTTACATTTAAAGGAACGTGAACATTTTTAGAACACGTATTTTGCTTTAATGACATCAGTTGAAGAATTTATTCAAACACACTCCCATGACACCAGTTCAACTACCACAACAAAGATACAAACAAATAGGTCGGTCAAACTCCCAACTATAAATTTGCCTTTTTTTAGTGGAAGCTACTAAGATTGTTTACCATTTTTTGAAGTGTTTAATTCACTTATTACACAACAATGAGTCACTAACTGATACACAGATATTTCATTATCTTTGGTCGTCTTTGAAGGGCGACGCATATGTCATCCATTCTCTTGAACTTACGTCAGCCAACTACATAGTAGCATGGAATCTAGTACAATAACGGTTCCAAAACAAGAAAATAATTGTTGAGAAACACGTAAAGGCTCTCTTTGATCTACCAAAGGTGGAGAGAGAATCGCCTACTTCCTTAAGACAGTTATTAGATAGTACTCAAAGACACATCAGAGCTCTCAAGGCATTAAATCAACCAAATGATAGTTGGGACACATTAGTGGTTCACTTACTTGGTTCCAAACTAGACACGACTATGTATCGTGAATGGCAATGTGGGGCATCATCAGATCAGCTACCAACATTGTCTGACCTTACACAATTTTTACAGCGTAGGTGTCAGGTACTTGAAGCTATTTCAATTACTCGTCTTCAAATAGCAAACAACAAACAACAATGAATACACATAACCCGATTCGTAAAGCGAGTTCATGCTCTAAACAATTTGAAACACATGTTTAGTGTCATAGTATGCTGCATGTAATTTATGCAAGGCTCAACATTCATTGTTTCATTGTGAACAGTTCTTGAAAATGTCTATTGAAGATAAGTTCAAACAGGTTAAAAAACTTAATTTAGGGTCTGAACTGCCTCAAGCCAGGTCATAGATTAGGTCAATGCAAGTCAGTTTCTTGCAAAATGTGTGACAAATCACACAATACTTTATTAAACTTTCCTGAAAATGCAACAATAGATAGAAAATCAATATCTCTCAACAATGAAACTAATCAATGCATTGACCCCAACTTGCAGCCACAACCATCAGTGACTGTAACTCATTCAGAATTCAGGCAGTGTCAAAAAACCAAGTCAGGTGCTTCTTTCTACAGCGTTGATTGATATTGTAGGTGCTAAAGGGACTTCAATTACTTGCAGATCATTTTTGGACTCCGGATCTCAGTAAAACTTCATAACTGAGGCATTGTGTCAGCGATTGGGTCTTAAACGAATCAAGGTTTTTACACATGTTACGGGTATAAATGCATCTACAAATGAAGCTACATATAACGTCAACACATCCATCAAATCCAATTCAATGCCTACAAATCGAATCTAGATTTCCTTGTTTTACCTAAAATTACTGAACAACTTCCAACCACACATGTTGATCTTTCTTCTTGGACAATGCCATCAACAATTACTTTAGCTGATCCTAAATTCTATGAGCCATGTAAAATCGATATTTTACTTGGAGCTGAATCGTTTGGGATTTGATGTGCGTAGAACAAGTTAAACCTTCCAACGAATCACCCATCTTAAAGAAAACAAATCTAGGTTGGATTGTGACAGGGAAGGTATTTCGCGAATATTCATCACCACAACATTTTGTCACTATTTTTTCTACACACAATATTGATTTACAACTTCAGATGTTTTGGGAGATTGAAGATTGTAATGCCACACACAACTACTCTGGTGATGACTTGAAATGCGAAAGACACAGAAAAAAAATCTCGGCACCAGAATGAAGTTACATTGTTAAAATGGCATTTATAGATAATTCAAAGGACTTGGGAAATTCAAGGGAGCTAGCTACAAAAATGATTTGATCAACTAGGGAAAGGCTAGCTAGGCAACCTGAAATACATGAGCAATATTGTGAATCATGCGTGAATACGAACTTCTTGGGCACATGGAACCATTGCAAGAGCAAGACATTTTTCACTATCAAGTTTGGTATATTATATTCCAGACCACACATTTTAAAACCTTCGAGCACAACGACCAAACTTCGCGTCGTATTTTATGCATCATGCAAAGACTAGTTCGGATCATCGTTGAATGATATTTTGATGGTTGGTCCAACTGTTCAAGATGAACTATTTTCCATTATCATACGCTTAATAAAGCACAAATTTGTGCTAAAGGCAGACATTGAAAAAATGTACCGTCAAATCAAAATGGATTCGTCCCAATTGAATTTACAGAAGATTATTTGGAGAGATAATCCTATCACGCCTTATCAAGTGTATCGCTTGGTGACGGTAACATATGGAACAGCTTGTGCAACATACACATTTGCAACAATTGGCAAGAGACGAACAATACCACTATCCATGCGTCAGAGGTGGTAACGAAGGACTTCTACGTGGATGACTCATGACAGCGGTGGACACCATTGAAGAAGCTGTGACCCTTCAAAATCAACTTCTAGCACTTTTACAACGTGACGGATTTCATTTAAGGAAATGGGTGCTAATGAGAAAGAGCTGTTGGCCAACATTCCTCCATAAGGAGAGCAATCCATCCTTCCAGTTGACCAAGATAGCACCATCAAGACCTTGGGTCTGCTGTGGGATCACAGGCGTGACACTTTTCAATACTCAGTTAACAACTTGTTACAAAACGTAGCAACTCGAGTCACAAAATGAACAATTTTGTCGGTGACAGATCATATTTTTGATCCATTGGGGTTGATTGGACCAGTCATCCTAAAGGCCAAGATTATCCTTCAAGAATTGTGGCAGCTAAAATTGTGTTGGGATAAATCGGTCCCAATCAGTTTGCAATCAAGGTGGCAACAATGCCTTATATCGCTCACAAGTCTCGATAAAATGCAAATCAGCAGAAGAATTCTAGCAGGTGACACAACCGTCCAATTAGAGATACACGGTGTTTCAGTTGTGCCGTAGTCTGCTTATGGTGCATGTTTGTATTTAAGAAGCACAGACTCAAGAGGTTGTGGTACAATCAACCTTATTGTTTCTAAATCCCGTGTAGCTCCACTCAAAAAACATCATTGCCAAAACTAGAATTATGTGGAGTATTACTATTAGCGGAACTGACCCATCGTACCCTGGTAGCCCTTGACAAAAACATCACCAAATGTTTCTACTGGACAGATTCAACTATTTGTTAGCATGGTTGGCATCACCGTCATCAAATTGGAATAAATTCGAGGCAAACAGAGTTGCCAAAATTCAAGAAATCACTGAAATTGAAAATTGGCGACATGTCAGAACGCATGAAACCACTGCTGACCTTGTGTCTAGAGGTGTGTCAGCTGATCAGTTAGTTCACTCGAGTTTATGGTGGCATGTCCAGATTGGCTAATCCAGGACTCTAGCGTATGGATGGAACCTATTTGCTCTCTGGAGGTTCCAAATGAAGAGGTGCTAGAGAGAGAAAGAATAACACCACGCTTGTCAGCATAGTTCCAGACTGTGCGTTAATTGATAAATTCTCATCGCTTAACACTCTCGTACACATAGTTCATACTGCCTAAGATTCATTTACAACACCATACATACTAACGAATCACGTCGAAAGGGATCACTTAAAGTGAATGAAACCAAGTTAGCACTAACAACCATAATTAAAATGGTGCAACAACAAAGGTTCCAGAAAGAACTTTCGGATCTAAGATCACACCATCAAGTTAATCAAAGGAGCAAACTTTATTCCCTGAACCCTTTTCTAGACAACAATGGAACCATCAGGGCGGGTGGATGTTTACAAAAATCCAACCTCACATCAGATCAGAAGCATCCAATTGTGCTACCTCGTGGACACAAACTGACAGAATTAATAGCCAGCAACGAACACTTGAAACAACTTCATGCTGGGCCACAAGCAATGCTTGGTGCACTAAGAAGAGTGTATTGACCACTCAATGGTAGAAACTTATGCAGGAAAGATTGTGAACAATTGTATCAAATGTTTCAAGGCCAAGCCCAAAGGCGTACAACAAATCATGGAGAACTTCCCAAGAGCAGAGTAAAATCCTCTCGTCCATTTCTGCATACAGTAATTGACAATGGTTGTCCAATACAAATACTACAGAGCAAAAGAAGAGGAGCGAAAAAAATAAAGAGTTACATAGCTCTTTTCATATAATTCGTACCAAGGCTATTCACCTTGAATTAGCGAGTGATCTAACTAAAGAATCATTTTTAGCAGCCTTGCGAAGATTCATGGCACGGTGAGACCAATGTCTTCATATTTATTCTGACAAAGCGACCAATTTTGTTGGAGCAAACAATGAACTTCTGTAACTTCGCAATCTACTTACTTCTGATTGCCATCAAACTGAAGTGACATCTACTATAGCCAAGACAACATTGAATGGCATTTTATACCTCCATGAGCGTCACATTTCGGTGGCTTATGGGAATCAGAAATTAGGCTGGTCAAATATCATCTGCACAGAATTTTGAGAAATGTCACGCTTACATATGAGGAGCTAGACACGATTTTAACACAAGTAGAGGCGTGTCTAAACTCCCGTCCTTTAACACCACTGTCCAGTGATCCTTCCGACCTTTCTGTTCTTACCCCCGCTCATTTTTTGATAGGAGACTCACTGACGACCACTCTGGATCCAAACCTGGCATCACTTCAAAGTAATCGACTATATCGCTGGCAGCATGTGCAACAAATTTCTCAGCATTTTTGGGCCAGGTGGTCTAAGGAATACTTAGCCGAACTCGAGCAACGGAAGAAATGGAGAACACATGGCCACAACATTCCAGTGGGAACATTGGTTCTCATTCGTGAGGACAATTCCCCCCGCTCAGTTGGAAACTTGGCCGAGTACTGGAATTACATCCTGGCACAGATGGAATCGTTCGTATGGTCACTCTCAGGACCGCAGGTGGCTCGCTGAAGAGATCCATCAGAAAACTGAATGTTTACAAATTTTCATGCTCTATGGTTGGCAGCAGTATTTTCAGTTGTTTGTTTGTTGGTATATCATTTTGTTGTTGGTCTTCTTGGTTATTACTGTATTGCAGAAGTTGTAAATGTTTATTTTACATTATGAGAAAACTTATTAGTTGTAATGGTCAACATTATTACAATTAAACAAATTTAATATTTAGTATGATCTATTTTAATAATTATTCTCATTACTATTACTGTGATTATAATTTATTAATATTTTAATTATTTAAAGATTAATGATAATTTTTATTTTTATTTCATTTTTATTTATTATTATTTTAATAATTATTATATATTATTATTTATTATTTTCTATTGATTTATTTATTATTTATTTTTATCATTATAATTAATAGTTAATTAATAGTATAATTGTTATTATTATTTATTATCTATAATTATTTATTATTTAAATTACTATTATTTATTATTAAAACATTTTTTATTATCAACATTATTATTTATTATTATTATTTATTATCATTGTTTTAAAAATATTTATTTTTATTTATAAAATATTTATTATTACTATCATTATAATATATTATTTATTATAAATAATATTGATATTTAATAAATATATTATTATAATTATCATTTATTATTGTTAATTATTTATTATTAGTTATCTATGATATTATTGTTTATTATTAATTATTTTTTATGTTAGTAAAATTAATTATAATGATTTATTTATTTTTACTACTAATTGATTATTTTAATATAGTTATTATTGTTACTATTATTACTTATTCTAATGATATTTATTAATTTTTATTAAATTTATTATTAATTATTATAGTTAATACTACATTTTAAATATTTATTTATTATTATTTAGTGTTATTTAATATTATTGTTATTATTTATATCATTATTATCATCATCATTATCATTTATTATTATTTATTTTTAAAAATTATTTATTACTATCATCTTTTTATTATAATTATCTATTATAATATATTAATATTATTTGTTAAATGCTATTTAATATTAATATTTAATTTATATATATAAATATTTATCATTATTATTTAATTCTATTATTATAAAAATATTATTTTTAAAACTATTCTTATTATTACTATTATTTAGCATTATTAATTATTAATTTAATTATTTATTAGTTTAATGTATTATATAATATTATTTATTAATTATTATTTATTATCATTATTTCCATTATTTTAATTATTATCCTCATTGTCATTTATATTATTATAATTAGCATTATCATAATTAATTATTATAGAATTATATTTCTTATTTGCTATTTATTTATTATAATTTATTATTATAATTATCATCATTATTTTCATCATTATATTTATCACTACTATCATCATTAAAATTACCATTGATCATTATTTTTTTATTAAATATTATTATAATTATTATATTATTTTTATTCACTAATATAACTATTATTATAATTAATATTGTTTATAATTATTTATTATTATTTATTATTAATGTTATCAATATTATCACCATTAGTATCATTATAATTTTTATTATCATGATCATCAACATTATCATCATAATAATAATTAACATTATCATCATAATAATAACTAATATTATCATCATGTATTATTCATTATTATAATATTTATTTATATATATTTATTTAATTTATTATTATTTAATATTGATTATTATTTATATTTATTATTTTTATTCTTATAATTTGTTATTAATAATTTTTATAAATTATTGCTATTGTTTATTATACAATTATTATTATTATTATTATTATTATTATTACTAATTATTATATATTATTATTCATTATTATATTTACATTTATTATTAATTATTATTATAATTATTATTAATTAATATAAATATTATTATTATTTAGAATAGAAATAAAATTATGTTAATAGATAATAGAAATAAATAAAAATAACTAATAAATCATAATAATAATTAATTATAAAAATAAAATAGTAAATAATAAATAATATATAATAATGATAGTAATAAAATAAAGTATAGTAATATAAATAAATAATTATAATAAGTCATATTAATAAAAATAAATAATAAATATAATAAATTAAAATAACAATAATTAATTATAATAATAAATGCCAATAATTAACAATAATAAATAATTTCCAATAATAAATAATAAATTTTAATATCAATAATAATTTACAATTAAAATAATATAAATTATAACATAAACTAATTATTATAAATAATAAATAATTAATAATAATTATAAAAATAATAAAATAAATGATGAAAATAAAAATTAAATTTATAAATAATTACTTATCGTAAAATTAATAATAAATAATAATAAATGATGATTTTATATTAATTATAATGATATTGATGGTTATTATGATCACGATGATGATAATAAGGTTAAGAGTAAATGAAAATTTATAAAAAATACATTATAATAATGTAAAAGAATAATTAATAAGTAATAAATAATTATTAATTATAATAATAATTTTAACAATTAATATTAATTAATAATATATAAAACAATAATAATTAAATAAATAAGTAATAATAATATATTATAACTAATAATAAATAAATTGATATAAATAAATAAAAATTAAATAATAATATAAATACATATTAATTAGATAAATAATTTTATATGATAATATATAATTATTAATAATAAATAATAATTGATAAAATATTCTCAATATTAATATGTAAAAATAATCATCGTACAGAATAAATAATAAATAAAATCGAAATAAAAATAATAAATGGTAATAATGATAATAATTATTATGATGATAATATTAATAAATAATAAAATAAAAATAATAATTAACAATAATTAATAATAAATAATAATCAAAACTATAACTATAAATACCCATAATAAATCATAATAAATAAAAATAAATAATAAGCAATGTTAATGATAATTTTAATGATAAAAATTATTAATAAATAAAAGATTTTTAAATAAATAATAATAAATAATAATAGAAGTAGCATTAATAATATTAAAAAATTGTATTAATAAAAAAATATTGTATTAAATCTTATTTACAAAATAATAATAATTAATAATATATAATAATATAAATAAAAATTATAACAAAATATAACCATCATAATAAATTATAATAGAATATAATAGCAATAACAAATTAATATAAATTATATTGATGTTTATGATAATGATGATGTTAGTAATAATGCTGATAGTAAAGATAATAGTGATAATATTAATAATTTCTTAGTAATGATAATAATACTAAAATAATAATTAATAATAAAGAATATATTATTATGATGTTAATGATGATAATAATAATAAATAATAAAAATAATAAATAGTTAATGATAAATTAAAATTAATAATAGTAAACAATAATAAATATTAATAATAAAAATAATGAAAATCATAAATAAAAATTAATAATAATAAAAATAATTATTATTACTAATAATAATATATTTATATTATAATGATATTGATAATAATAATGTTACAAATACATAATAATCAATAAACAATAATGAGTAAATTAAATATATTAATATTAAAATTAATAATAACAAATTATAATAAATTATGTTGATTTTTATGATTATGATGATAATAATAATAACAATGATGATAATAAAGATAACGATGATCATAATAAATATAATGATAATAATATTTAATAATATGTTATTATGATGATAATTATATTAATAATAATAAATATAGTTATTATGATGATAATGATATTAATAATAATAAATAATAGTAAAAATAATAAATAATATAATAATAATTAAAAATAATAATAAATCATTAATAATTTCAATTTCCTTTATTATAGTGATGGCCAACAGTCGTAAGACCTATGATGATAATTATATTAATAATGATTAATAATAAATAATAATTAATAATAAATAATAATAAATAAAAATGAAAATTATTATAATAAATAATAATATTAAATAAAGATAAAAATAGTAAATATAATAAATAATTATGATAATGATGATAGTAAATATATTGATGATGATAATAATAATGATAATAATGTTAATAATAAATAAAAATTATTAAACTATTTTTAGTATAAATAATAAATTTTAATAATAGATAATAATGATTGTTTTTATATTTTTCTATTGTTTGACGAGTATTATTAATCCTATACTTCATTTTCATTCCTCTATGTTATATCTTTGAATAGTGCTCCTTTTATCTAGGTTTTCTATGCCTCGAAATTGAATTGTTTGTTGTTTTGTTTTGTTTTGTGATTTTGATTGTTATTGTTGAGGTTTAGTTTTGTTTGTTTGGTTTTGTCATATATTACCTTAAACTTCCCCATTCTTGGAGGCAACAAGACCATACCTGGACCACTATATATCTATTGTTTTCCCGCCAAGTGTCGCTGGCGTGGTGTTTTTAGCTTTGTTGATTTAATTGTGCCGTGCACGGTGACTCGATCGAGACATAAGTGATAAGGTTCCGTGAACCTTCATCCAGAAATGGTCTAGTTTTTTTATTCGTGTGTGTTGTTGAAGAGGACTGCACCAGGACACTGCCAGTCATACCACATAAAGTGAAGGTGAGTTGTCTCTATCCATTTCCTTTCCACCATACAGTCCATTTGTCCGTGTTCGTAACACTGGTGCTCCAGAGGCTTCTTTCATTTTCATTCAATTGTAAATTATACTACACAATGATTATTAAATAATAATTAGTAATTATAATAATCACATAATAATTATATTAATAAAAGTAACTAATAATAAATTATTCATAATTTATAATTATTAATAATAAATAATAATAGTATTATAATTATTAATAATAAATAATAACTAATAATATTAAATAATTATGATAATAATAAATAATAATAATTAATAACAATAAATAAAAATGAAAATAATAATAAATACTAATTATAAATAAAAACAATAATAACAAATAATGAAAATAAATATTAATATAAATATAAAATAACTAATATTAATAATAATAAATTAATATTGATAATAAATAAAAATAATACATAACAATAAATCATAATAATATATAATAGTTGTACTACTACTAATAATAATAATAATAAAATAATAATAAAATAATTATATTAACAGTAATAATATAATAATAAATTAATATATATAATAAATATTAACAAAATAATAATAATATAAAAAATAATAATAAAAAATAATATAAATAATAATAATAATATTAATAAATATTAATTATAATCATACATATTAATTATAATAAATAAAAATAATATTAAATTATAATATATACAATTAGAATAATAATAAATCATAACATTAAATAATAATAGTAGTAGTTATAATATTAATAATAATAACAGTTGTAATAATAACAAATATAATAATAAATTGTTATAATAAATAAATAATTATAATAAATATTAATTACAAAAATATTAATAACAAAAATATTAATAACTAATATATAATAATATAAATTATATTAAGTAATAATATTAATAAAAATTATTAAATAGTAATATAAATAACAATTTAAATATATTAATTATAATGATATATTAATAATAATTAAATAGTTATTATTAATAAATAATAATAAATATTAAAAAAAATTAATAAAATATTATTAATATATATAAATAATATTATTAATATAAGGAAATAATATTAACATAAATAAATAATAATAACTCATATTTGTTAATATATAATAATGATAATATAAATGAATAGTAATAATAATTTATAATTATAAATACAAATAAGTAATATAACAACACTAATCATACATTTTAATTGTAATGATAAATATTAATAATTAATAATAATAACAAATAGCAATAGTAAATAAATAATATTAATAACAATATCTAATATTAATTCAAATAAATAATGTTAACAAATAATAATTTAAATAAATAAATTTTAACATAATTAAATATTAATAATATATATAAATAATAATTAAAAATAAATAATAAAAATAATATTAAATACTAATAATAATTAATAATATTAATAATATTAAATAAATAATTTATATAAATATTAAACAATAATAATAATTAATAATAATACTAGTAATGGGTAGTAGATAATAATTAATATAATAAATGAATAATATATAATGAATAATATTAATGATTAATACTTATATAATATATTAATAATAATTAATAATAAATAATAATATACTATTTATAATAATAATTAATAATAATATATCTTGTGTATTGAACACATACTATTTGCTTTGTTTACCTCTGATAATAATTGTTAAGTTGCTAAATATGCTCTATGGTGACAATGTTATGTCATGGTGTTGCTGGTTATGAAATTTTTTTATAAAAAATTTATGATCGCATCGGTTTAACTAAACACAAGACAATATTTGTAAAATGATATTTTGTAAAACAATGGTAGTGTAATAGGAAGTAAATAATATTGGATCCTTCGAATACCTGTGTATATATATATTGTGTTCCTAACATAAGTGATGACCGTGACGGTATAAGCTTTTTATATTTTTTTTGAACCAATGATTTTTCGTAACCGTAAAGAAACGGCGAGCATCATGGAACGTGTTGTGAAATTAAGAACAATTACGCGGACGGCGTTTACAAGAACATTGAATGATATTCAAGAAGAGATTGATACTTCGGAACTAGATAAAAATAAAATTCAAGTATTATTTTCTATGCTGGAGAGGAAAAAAGAAGAATTAATAGACCTGGATCATAAAATATTGGACATGAAACTCGAAGCTGGAAGTGAGGATTTTGATACAAAAACGAAGATGGTGGATGAGTATCTATAGAAATTCTTGGCGATACAAGTCGGTGTTTGTGAGTTGTTAGAAACTTCTCAAGAATTTTGTAAAGTGGATTCAGGAAGTGTAGATTTTAATAGTTAATTGAAGGTTTAAATTTCCGAAGCTAGAGCTTAGGAAGTGTGATAGAGGATATTAAAAATTGGTTACAATTTTGGTGTCAATGTGAGAAGATTGATCAAGATCCGGATATTCCACTAGTGACAAGTTTCAATAACTTATTCAAGCTACGGTGAAAGGGCTCACGAGCAAGAGAGGTTTTTGAGAGCTTTCCGCCAAATATAAAGGCAGTAAGCAGTCTCAAGTCTCGTTTTGGAAGAGAAGAATTGTTAGTGGAATATACCTAAGAGAATTGTTGAAGTTGGTTCTTCAAAATGCTCAACACCATGGTGCATCTACTTCAATGTCTACTATTTATGACAGTTTAGAATCGCACATCAGAGCGCTTGAAACCTTTGGTGCTACTACCGATAAGTGTGCAGCGATAATCTATCCTTTGGTAAAGTCCTGTATGCCTGAAGATATTTTAAGAGCTTGGCAGCGAAGTCCTAAATGTGTGCATGGGGCGAACCTCAACAACGCCTTGACAGCATAATGTTGTTATTGAGGTCAGAAATGGAGTCAGAAGAAAGAATTAGTCTTGCCATGGCGGGAGTTGGACTAAAAATGATGATTGTAAATCTAAGAAGCGGCAGAATCGTTTATTAAATGAGCAGATACCTACAGCAGCTGGGTTGTTGTCCACAAGTTGTACTAAAGAGGGAAACTGTGTATTTTATAGTGGTCTACATATGAGTTCTGACTGTCTGAAAGCAAGGAAAATGAGTAAAGAAGAAAAACGTATGGTTCTTAAGGCAAAGGGTTGTTGCTTCGCATGTTTGAAGACTGGACTTGTGTCAAGAATTGCAGAATTTATATGAAGTGTTGGTTCTACCAAAAGAAGCACAGTGCCTTGATGTGTCCGGAACTAGGAGAGAAGAGACAGACAAGTTTAAGAAGAATGAGGAGGTGGTAAAAGAAGACGTTCAGGAAACCACTTTGACCAAATCAGACAAGAATTAATCACACATTTGCTTTTTGGGGGGATGAAAACTGAACGAAAGAATCATGGTTGTTACCAGGTACGTCTGGCAATTCTAGATGGATCTTTTGCTTGCAATTTTGAGGCTCTAGACAAAAATGTCATCTGTGGTGAAATCTCATCAGTGAGGAAAGGACCTTGGATGGAGGAGTTATACCAGATGAACGTAATGATTTCTGACATTGAGGAACACCCAGGGCCGATAGAGGTCCTGATTTGAGCGGATATTGTAGGAAAACTCTTGACTGGAATTCGGATGGTGCGATCATGTAGATTAGTTGCTGTGGAGACTCTTCTAGGATGGACCTTGATGGGAAGAGTTCCAGTACAGCAGGCTGAAGAAACTATGGTAGCAGTAGTAACATCCCGGTTTGTGAAGGAGGCATCTGTTGCAGACCTGTGGAATTTGGACGTGCTTGGCATCACCGACCACACCGAAAGAAATTCTAATGAGGAACGAGTACTGCAGATGAAGTTAAATTTTCAGAAGACAGTAACTATAAACGATGAGGGCCGTTATGAGGTACAACTACCTCAAGCGGAAGATCATATCTCACTCCCTACAAACAAACATTTAGCTATGAAGAGGTTGGAAACAACTACAAAAAGGCTTCATTCTGGAAATCTATATAGAGTCTATGATGAAGTATTAAAAGAGTGGATGGGTCTAGGTATTATAGAAGTGGTCCAGACGGAAGAAGTTGCTAATGACAGGCACTATTTACCACACTGACCTGTAGTGAAAGAGGGGAGTACTACGCGTGTACATCCAGTATTTGATGCTTCAGCAAGAGAAGGTTGTTAACTATCATTGAATCAGTGTTTAGTAGATGGACCAAACCTAATTGAACTCATATCGGCTATTCTTCTAAGGTTTCGAGATAATAATAAATAATAAAATAATTAATAATAATTAATAAAAATAATAAGTTATAATAATGAAGTAATAATAAATTAATAACAAAATAATAATATATAATAATAAACGCTGATGATAGTGATAGTGTTGATAATATAATGATATTGATGATAATGGTGATAGCAATGATTACAATAACGATAATAATTTATAAATAATAATTAATAAATAATAAAAAGTATCAATAATAATAGTTATTACTTTAGTATTAAAATTAAGAATAAAATAAATAATTAAATAATAATAAAAATTAATATGATTGATGATGATAATGATAATAAATAATAAAAATAATAATTAATAAGTATCAAATATTAATAAATAATAATAAATAACAATATATAATTATTAATAATATGTATTAAATAAATAATTAATAATGATTAATAATAATATTAATATAAAATACAATAAATAATGATGATTATGAAAATGATAATATAAATAATATATTGATAATATATAAATAAATATTGATAATATTGATAATAATGATAATAATAAATAATGATCATAGTATCAGTAGTAATAATGTTACTAAATAAATAGTGATAATACATAAATAATTATAATAGATATTATTAAAAATAATTATTAATAATAAATAATAAAGTAAATAAATAGTAATAAATAATAACAATAAATAAAATATATTATAATAATAAAAATAATATTATCATTTATTAAATAACAATAATAATTTATAGATATTAGTAATAATAATAATAAAAAATTAATAAAAAAATATAGATATATAAAAAAGAAATAATAATAAAAATTAATTATTTAATTATTATTAATAATAAATATTAGTTTTAATGATAAATATTGATATTAAATAAAATAAATAATATTTAATAATAAGAATAATAAATACAATAGTTAATAATAAATAAAAATAAATAATAATTATTAATTAATTATTATAATAAATCATAATAAATAATAATAAAAATAAAATAATAATAATACATTATAAAAATACTTATTATTATTACTTATTAATATTTTAAAAAATGATTTATTAAATTTTTTATTTTTATTATTATTTATTAATATTATAATTTGTTATTATTTTTATGATAATTATTTATTATTATTATCATTATTATAATAGTTTTCACTAGTATTATCATCATTATGACAATCATTATCATTTATTAATTATTATTTATATTTACTACTATTCTTTTTTATATTTATTACGTTTATTGTTATTATTAATTATTATTTTTTGTTATTCACTATTAATTTTTATTATTTGATATTTATTAATTATTATTTATTATTATCATCATTATTTTACATAGTTATTATTGATATAATTATCATTATTATTATAATCATTATTATTTATTTATTTTTATTTTTATTTTACAATCATTATTATTTAGTTTATCATTATTATTATTATTGAGTATTTATTATCAATTATTATTTATAAATTATTATAATTGATTATAATATATTATTTATTTTATTACTTTATTATAATTTAATATTAATAATTATAATTTATTATTATAATTAATATTATTATTTTTATTATCATTATTATCATTATTTCATCATCATCATTATTATTTTTACTACTTATTATATTTTTTTATTTTTATTATTATCATCATTATTTAATATTTTTATTATTTATTAATTATTAATATATATTAGTATTTATTTTAATTTATTATTTATCATCATTATTCCTATAATTATATCCCTCATTATTACTATCATTATCACTATTATCATCATTATCATTATCACTATTATCATCACGATATCATCATGATTATCATCATGATTATTATTATTATCATTTCATACATCATCATTATAATTATTTATTATTAATTAAAATCATTATTTATTATTAATATTATTATATTATTATTTTTTAATTATTAATTATTAAATATTATTTATTATTTTTTATTATTTTTATATTATATATAATCTATGATTTTTAATTATTTATTTTATTATTTATTATTTTATTATTTAATAATTTAATATTTATTTTTTATTTTTTATTATTATATATAACTATTTTTACTTATTATCTTTATTTCTTTTATTTTTATTTATTAATTATTATCAATTATTAATTAATAATTTAATTATTTATTATATATTTATTATTATTTAATATTGTAATTATTATCAATATTTTCTGCATTATTATCAGAATTATCATCATTATCACTATCTTTTTAATAAACATTCATTATTATTATTTATTATTTTATTACTATTATTTATTTATACTTAATATTTATTTTTATTATTAATTATTTTTATTATTGTTACTATTTATTACTATTATTTATTATATATATAATTATATATTATTTTAATTAGTATCAACATTATCATTATTATTATCATCATTATTATTATTACATAATCATAATTATTATTTATTATTTAATAATAATAATAATAATCTACTGTAATTGTGAAGTTATGGCTATCGCCTTTACTTACACTTAACCAATACTATTAAAATGAGGTTTAACAAAATATTATTTATAAAAACACACAAAATGTATAAAAGCTAGAGCAAAATACACAATGATTACGTAATATGAAAACGCGTGCGCAAACACACACTCTCAAGAAGATGTGATTACTTCTCCATTCCTCAATCTCACGAATGAGCTTCCACACGCCGATTATTTGCGACTTTTCGCTTGAAACCATTCAATTCTAATTTCTCTACATCGTTGGTTAGGGTATTCCATGAATGAGAAGCTGAAACAATGAAAGAATTTGAGTAATGATTGTAATAATGAAGAGGAATGAATAAAGATGAGTTTTCTTGTGATCGAGTGTTGAAATTATTATTAGAGTTGAGTGAGCGTATACGTGAAGAAAGGTATTGTGGGGAGCTGGAAGTCCATAGTTTCTTTATGATGGTTATTGAGTGTAGAGTTAGTCTTTCTTTAAGTCGTAGCCAAGTTAGTCTCTTATAGTATGGGGAAATATGATCACATGACCGGAGGTCGAATATAAATCTAACACATGTGTTCTGGAGTCGTCTTTCCACAACTTCAGCTTAAACACTACATGACAATAGTCAAAAAGCGGGAGGATAAGGGATTGGATAAGAGTGGATTTCATATTCATTGGTATACATTTTTTCAGGTGCTTAAGAGAGTGTAAGGCAAATAACACTTTTTTACATATTTGTTTCACATGATTATTCCATGTTAGGTTTTTATTTATATGTAAACCAAGGTTATTAACAACCGGCACAAATGGAATTTGGCTGTTATTTAAATTTATTTGTTGTACAGATGTGAAACTCAATGTGGATAATAATTTTTTGACCCTATAACAATAGATTGCATTTTTTTAGGATTGACATTGAGACCATTTTGTAGTGAGCAATTATGTGTTGCACTAAGTCAGCATTCATATTATTCACGGCACTATCAATATGAGAAAGAGAGGATGATAAATAAAGTTGGAAATCATCGACATATAGATGATGTTGAGAATGTTGCAAACAGCTAGGGAGATCATTTATAAACATCGAGAAAAGGAGAGGGCCAAGGACCGAAACCTTGTGGCACTCCAGATGTCAATGAACGCCATGTTGACCGAGTGTCACCTATCATGACACATTGTTGGCGGTCATTAGGTATGACTACATCCATTGAGCTGAACTTACTGAAAAATTAAAGGTTGTTTGTAATTTAGCAAGAAGAATATCGTGGTTAATGGTGTCAAAAGCTTTGCTAAAGTCTAACAGTGCTAACAGCGTAAACTGTCTTCTATCTATGGCTAGTCTTATATCATCAATTACATTTATGAATGCTGTAAGTAGTTCTGTGATGTGGTCTGATCCCAGATTGGTAATTGTCTAGCAGCTTTGATGATTTATGAAGCTATAGATTTGTTTGTGTACGATAATATATTCAAAGGCTTTTGATAGCGCTGGAAGTATGCGTATAGGTCTATAATCTGTTACTGAAGAGGTTGGCAAAGGGGTTTTAGGGATGGGCCTCACTATTGCAGGTTTCCACAAATATGGAAAAATTCCTACTTTCAGAGAATGATTAAAAATATCTCTTATAGGGTTTAAAACATAAAAAAGTATTTTTTTATAAATGTTATTGGAATTTGGTCATTTCCTTATGCATTTGTTTTGATTCGCTTAAATGACTGTACAACATCCGCTAGCAATATTGTATGAAAATTGAATTTATTATGATTTGAGAACTGAGACACTAAGTTAGTTAGAGTCCTATTTTTTTGAACAGGATCAATTAAATTAGAAGTATTCAAAAAATGAGAACTAAGATCAGATGATATGGGGATTTCAGTGTTACCAATACGTTTGTATCCAACACCTAATTGTCTAAGGTCTTTCCACAAACCTTTGGGCGAATAGCTATGTGTATACACAAATTTAGTTTTGCAGACGACCTGTGTACATCTATTTCTAAGTAATCTATATTTCTCAAATAATTCAGATGTTATGTCAGGGTTGATTTTACGTGATTGTTTAAACAGTCTAAAGGCAACATCTCGGTGGGACATTAGTACTCGTATATTCTGAGTCAACCAAGGGGCAGGTGGTCTAGTAACCCGTTTTGTTTTAATAGGAGCCTCTCTGTCAAACAGTTCGAGCATCATTTCACTCAAACAATTCACTTTTTCATCAACATTATTAAGAGCTAGTACATGTTGCCAAGAAATGGGTGAGGCATCTTAATTAAGAATTCAAGTCCACATTTTTGAGGTTTCTATCTTTAATTATATAGGTTGAAATTCAGGAATGTTGAGAGAATAAGATATAAATATTAAATCATGATGTGAGAGGCCAGGTGCAGCTATCTGTCCATGATTCAGTACTTTGTCTGTATTATAGGTCGCAATAATGTCGAGACAAGTATGTGAGCTAGATGTATGATGTGTTGCGTCAAGTGTACAAATAGTTAAATTACATGAAGTCAACATGTCAACAAGTTTTTATCAGGTGAGTGTGAAAATAGATCAGTGTTGAAATCTCCCATGATCACGACATGGTCATAATTAACGATATGAATCATTATTTCAGTTTCAAATGCTGTCATCTCCGCAACTTTAGGTGGTTTATAAACTACAGCTAGCAACATCTTTTTGTATTTGTATAACTATATCTAAAATAAGAAACTCTGTGGAGGCACTATAAGGGCCAGGAGATAAAGAAAGTTCACGATCGTTTCTAATAAGATTATAATTGTCCAAGTGGACAAGTTAATTAGGAAGGGAGGGGACAAGCCATGTTTCTGAAACTAAAATTGCATGAATGTTAAGAGTTGAAAAAATATCCTGGAATTTATGAACATGAGCAGGTAAAGATTGTGCATTCACGTGTGAGAGTTGTAAGGCTCGAGGGTGGGAGGAAAGAAATCCCTTCGCGCCTCGCAGTTTGAGAAACCCTGATCTATACTACCAAAAACACAATTTCAGACACGTGTGAGGCGAGAACTTTATCTGTATGTCGATGAAGCCACATATTACCTATAAGAAGGAACAAATTTTAATTTTTTAGTATTTGCAGTCTTTGCATCAATATTTGCTCGATTACGCGGAGACATTGTTTAAATGAACACCAAAATAAATAGTTTACATTTACTATCTAATAAACAAATCTAAATTTAAATAGCTTAAAAATACCTACATTTGGGGCACAACTGCAAACACGATAACAATGGCTCTTTTACGTGAATGTGTTGTTACAATAAACACCAAAGGAAAATTATTAGTTTAAATTTACTATTTAAAAATTAATTAATTTGAAAGAATCATTCTAGTAAGCGCCTTAGCTAATAAAACAAATTGCTCTGCTAATAAGTGTTTCTAAAGTAGAAGCTCTTTATCCAGCATTCTACGGTTCGGTACATTCTGTAATCCGGCACAGATTGAACCATCCACATTCGGTTTATTTCAGGTGGATTCGTGCGTTCGTTGGCCTTGACTGGCAAGGCTGTACCCCCCAGGTGGGTTTTCAGTTCGTCTGTGTTTCACGCAGTTATAAAGTGTTGTCCAGGACCCTTGTTTCCACGTTTTTAGTTCACTCAGTGTTTATCGTAACCTGTCAGTTCAGTGTTCATTTCATTACAATGTTTCCTGTTTTCTAACGGGTTACTAATCACGTTTGCACAATGTTCTCGAATCCCAGCCCGAGTTCTTCAAGTGCTAATAAAACTAATAAGCGTAAGCACGTGACTCTCACTATACAGCAAAAACTAGCAATAATTAATCGTCTCGAAAAAGGTGAAAACAGAAACTTCATAATGCGTGATTTCAATATTGGTTCTTCGACTATTTATGATATAAAAATACAAAAAGCGGAACTTAAGAAGTTTGCTGCTCAAGCTGTTACAGCAAAGAATACGGAATTAAGACACATATTGAAGAACCCTAAACTTGAAATTCTTGATTGTGCCTTGTACACTTGGTTTAGTGCGAAACGATCAGAGGGAAAACCAGTGACTGGGCCTATGATCATTGAAAAAGCAAAACAGTTTCATCGTGATCTGAATATTGAAAGTGCTTGTGTGTTTTCCGATGGTTGGCTTCAGAAATTTAAAATTTGACATGGAATCCGGAAGCTGGATGTGGTTGGAGAGAGCAGATCAGCCGATGAAAATGCCGCTGAAGAATTTAAGGACGCTTTTAGCAGCCTTGTTTTACGATGGGAATTAACCTGTGGATCAATTTTACAATGCCGATGAAACGGCCTTTTATGGCGTTGTTTGCCAACTTCTACTCTGGCAGGTGGGGATGAAAAATTTTCTAAGGGATTTAAGAAAAGAAAGAAAGATTGACTGTTTTGCTGTGTGCAAATGCTTCTGGTGACCATCAGCTGACACCTGTCGTGATTGGTAAATATTAAAAACCTAGAGCTTTAAAAGGAATAGTAAACTTGCCTGTGCATTATATGCGCAGAGCAATGCATGGATGACATCAGATTTGTTTAAGGACTGGCTTTTCCATCATTTTGTACCAGATGTAAAGGAAAACTTTAAGAAACGTGGAATGTCAGAAGACAGCAGAGCACTTTTGTTGCTAGACAACTGTACCGCTCATCCTCCTGCTTCTGCTTTGGTTTCCGGCAATATTTTCGCAGTTTACCTACCACCAAATGTCACTTCGTTGATTCAGCCGATGGATCAAGGTGTGATTCAAAATTTCAAGTGTTTCTATAGAAGATATTTTGTACAAGGCCTTTTGGACGCTGACTCTGATGTAACAGACTTCCAAAAACATTTTAATGTTAAAGATGCAATTTTCGCAATTGCCTTAGCTTGGAATAAGGTGAAAGAAGTGACTCTACAGGGGTGCTGGCGCAAACTTTGGCCTAATAATGAAGATGCGGATCAAAATGTTACCGGTGGTGGTCAAAATATGGTGCTAGATTTAGTAGAAGCTGTGCCAAACAACCCTTTAAGAGATGTACCCCGTGAGGAAGTTATAGACTGGATTGAAATCGACAAAAGTGTGCCAGTGGTTGAAGAACTGAATGATCGAACAGATTATACAAAGTGTTGTTAACCCACAAGAAGCTCAGGTTCAGGAAGTGGAATCGGATGAAGAAGGAGCCATGGCAGATGAAGCTAAAGTCTCATGGAAACAGGCTTCTGATGTATTGCATACATTTATAAAATTTGTCGAATCCAACAAAAGTTACAACTCTGCAGAACTCATAAATTTGTTTATAATCCATAACGACTTTTTGAAGAAGAGATCAGAATCACGGAAGCAATCATGGCAGAGACTTTTTTTTAAAAAAAAAACGCTCATGTGTACTAATTTTTCTTTTGTGCATTGTAGTGTGTTTTTATTTACATGAATATCCAATTAAATAAATATTCAATGTTTGAATTTAATTTTTGTACTCTATGCTTTTTTTAAAATACATGTTTTAATCATTTGCATTTTATCTAGAGTGATTTATCTTTAGTATTCCTTTAAAATTAATGACGTACAATAATCCGGCCAAATCGCTAATTTGGCACGGACACGGTCCCAGATATGCCGGATTAAAGAGCTTCTACTGTATTAGTTTTTGAAATTTTCCCCCTCTCCCCCAATCATAATTTCTTTAACACCCATTTAAACACTTATAGTTTTAAGACTTATTTCGTTATCTATTAGTTGTACTTCTTCCTGCCAGCCAAATTTCAATTTTCTACTACATCAAAAGTTTTTTTTTAAATAAATTCTTCTCTCCCCTCCTTAATTTTCTGGAGTTCCATTTTAAATATTCAGAATCAATAATTATTTGGAATTGTGCATTTACCAGCCTGCTAAATTTCATTTTCATACCACATTGCATTGAGATGTTGCTTCTATTGGTTTTGTAGATTTAGAACTTCCCCACCTCCCAACCCCTTTTTTCCAAATCACTTTGAGAAATTTAGAGTCTAATACTATTTTGGCTATTTGGAGTTTGATTTATCTCTACCTATCTGAATTATTTTTATTTTATATCTCATCTCAAAAAGTTTTTTCTATTACAGTCCATCACCACTATTTTCTAGGATGCCATTTTAAATTATTATTACTGTTATTTAATGTTAATTTTTTTCCCCATACCTCCTTAACGAATTTAAGTTCTTTACCACACAGAGAGGTAATTGAATGTGTTGGTTTTGGAAATGTTGAGCTCCCCATTCTCCTCCTTCTCACCATTTCTCCAACTCCCACTGAAAAATTTCAAATTCTAAGATTTATTTGATTATCTTGATGGGTTCTTATAGCCAAGGTTACGCATTGATCTCTGTATAACTCATTGATCTCTATTATATAATTAGATGGACATCTGTGGCTGAAATTTTCAAGCTGTCGTCTGCCTACCATTGGTAAGAGCGACGGAAGTTTCGGGTTTCTCTTTCTCTCTTACACCCATACAAGGCCATTTGACATTTTGACATCGTTCATTAATTTGATATGAATATATGAAATACAACAATGTGTGATTAGTTAAATAAAATAAATTTGTTAGTAAATGCTTTAAAGAGCACAACAAAGTTCAAAACTGCTGAGTTTTTTCTTTAAATAAGTTGTTGATGGAGGCTAATATATACTATACTTTTTGAAGGAAGCTCGTTTGGAAGGCTCTATCTCGTACCAGAATCCTACCCTATAGTAGTGTTCAGGTAGGATAAAAGACCTTCAAGAAGGGAATTTCTACTTCCGTTCTAGATGGCCGTTTATCCTACCAAAATACTAATATATGATAGTATTCCGGTATGAAATAAAGACTTACACAAGGCCGTAGCCAGCCAATAATTTCAGGGGGGGTTTGGTGGGCCCATCCCCCAATTGACGGAGGCTAGAAAAAATTCTAAAAAAAAACTGTTCTAGAAGATATCTGAAGTGTCTTTTATGGCAACATAACCCCCTAATTTGTACTTGTACCTTAATTTTGATATTGTTTGAACCATAAATATAGCCATATATATTTTGTTAATAAAATTTCGGGGGGTTTGAACCCCGAAAACCCCCCATGACTACGGCCTTGGAGTTACATATTGGGATTCCTACTAAAATCAAGGTTTAGTAGATACCGTGCTTCCTACAAGCCTATAAACTAAATTATCTTTAGAAAGTAAGACTTCTACACAAAGTATATCATTCAAACAAATATAATATAATTTTTAGCTAACTTGTTTCATTATGGTTATCGAACTTTCAACATAATATGGTTCTGAAAGCAATATACAAGATATGAATCAACTTTATTTAAAAAAAAAAAGTAATATAATAATACTTTCTACAAGCCTATAACCAAGGTGATCGTTTGAATATATGGCAACTACACAGATTTTGTCATTCAAACAAATGTAATCACGTTTTAAGATACCTTATTCATTATATTTATTGAACTTTCAAATAATATGGGTTCTGAAACCAATATACAAGCTATTAGCCAACTTTAAATATAAGTGTAGTCTGGGCAGACTGTAAACAATATGGATGATAACTAAATATTTAAATATATTGTAGATTTTATTCGTATTTGGACAGTATTACCTGTAATACTGGATTATATATCCTTTAATGCAAATGTTTCTTCAGGCATGAGTGGTATAATATTTCATTATTCTCAAAAAATAACACTTTTATTTATTAAATTTGTCCCCCCACAACTAAGCAGACGATAAACTGGAGCGTCACGCTTTGTTCCTTGGCTATGCGTATGTTTATTTCCATCCAGTATAGTAAAGAGATCATTGATATAACTGGATAAAAATCTGTGACTAAAATTTTCGATCCGTCGTCTGAACACAATTGTATAAGAGAGAAGAAAATTTTCAGGTATCTCTTTCACTCTTACACACATACAAGGCAACGTGGGATTTTGGCATAATTCGCTAATGTGTATGAATATATTAGATATGTCAATGTATCATTAGTTAAATGAAATAAATGCATTAATGGAAGGTTTGAAGAGGATAGTAAGTTAAACACTCGTGACTTGTTTATTTAAATAAATCGATGTAGGCTAATATAGGAATACTTCTTACAAGCCTATAACCTAAATCAGCGTTTGAACCTGTGTACAAAACTTGTTATTCAAACTCATGTAATTAAGTGTTAATCTAACTTATTTCATCAAAGTTATCGAACATTAAATATAATATGGCTTCTGAAGGCAATAGGTTATACAAGCTAATAGCCAACTTTAAATATATTGTAATTTAGTAGGTAATATTTCCTACAAACCTATACCCTTAATGATAGTTTGAATGTAAAACTACTACACATGTAGTTAAGTTTTAAGCTACCTTTTATCTTTGTAGTCATCGAACTTTCAATATTATAATATTGTTTCTGAAACCAATATATAAGCTAATAGCCAACTTTAAATGTATCATATTCTTTGCAGAATGTAAACACCATGAGCGATAGCTACATATTTTAATATATCAAAGATTTTATTCATATCTGTACGATATTAACTTGAATGGTATATCCTTTAACGTAAATATGTCTTCAACCAAATGGGTTATAATACTTCACTATTTTCAAACAATAATACTTATACCCACTAGAAACACGATTTTGCACAAGAATGTTGAAAGAAACAGTTAAATCTGTCCCCCTCGCAACCAAGAAGACGCCAAACTTAAGCGTCACGATTTAGCTCGTTGCAAAGATTTGTGTATGTCCATCCAGTATAGTATAGAGATCACCGAGGTTACTAGAGTATAAGGTAGGCTCGTTCCATATACCAGCCTTCATTCAGCTCTACCCTATCGCGGCGCTGCTGTGACGTCAGCTCATGGCCTAGCCGAGCTTGCTTCTGTACAGTATATGGGGACTGTGCAGTGTCGTGCTCGTTATTAGCTTCTTATTTATGTCAAATATGCTACCATAGTCACTGTGAATAGTAAATGCTTGTGTGTTTATTGTAAGCTTTCCCATTATTTATTTGTGAAGTGTTACGAAAAATATCGTAACAACACTACTGTTACCATGTGCAATAAAAGTAATCTAAGGGATATGGTGTTATACACAATACTTTCATAAAGATTCTGATGTCAGACGAAGATGTGTTCACTACTGAACGGGATGGGAAATGGAATCCTGATTCGTATTTTATTTGCTCAGAACATTTTTTTCCATGATGATTATGAACAAGACCTTCAGGCCTAACTGCTAAACTTGCCTATGAAAAACAAATTAAAATTGTCTGCAGTACCCTCCCTTATTTGTGGTGTCTCCGAAAATGTTATCCAAGGGAAAAATATTATTCATACATCTAGGCATTATATGAATCGGCATTTGGAAGAAGGAAATAAATCAAAAATCCTATTTTTTGAGAAATTAAAAAAAGTATGACATGTTTTCTTGATTTAACCAAAACAATTTTTTTACTGAACATTCAGAACGTTATTCTGATCCTTTTACAGTGTTTAGACATTTTCCAGGTACTGTACTCTGACTCGTAAAATTAAAATAAGTTTGTGGATATGTTTCCTTCTTCCAACTGATGGAAAAAGTGATTAGAAAAATAAAGGAAAAACTCAATAAAAACTTTCAAATGTTATTCACAAGTAATATAAAGAATTAAAAAATGAAGCTATCGGATAGAATCTAGGATTAATACCTATACTGTCTACCTATACTGAAATAGGCCTGAATGTTATTCTGTTTAGCGCAAGCGACGTCATCTAAAATAAAAACAGAGTTGGGGATCGACTTGGACGGTGGGATTGTCTCTTGGTTGTCCGAGTAAGGGTGGTAACCCATGCCTTTAACGCATGAAAGGACCTTAGATAAACACTGATACTTTGGCTGGTACAACGATTTAGAGTATATGTACACGTTCTCAAAACATAATCCGTTAGGTTCCTCGAGCAAGCTGATCATGGCATTTGTTTTACCACAATTCGAAGGCCCCAGATGATATAGCGGATAGTATTGGGTAGTAATGTGCCGTGTCTCAGAGCGTGCGCCTTACCTCCCTGATGATTGTTATCACGGAAGGGTAGCGTATCTGTCGGTTTCTCAAGCTGCATGTCGACTTGTACGTGTTGGATTGTCCCTTCACTGGGTCATAATCGATGAGTATATAAAGTTCATCGATTTCGATCAGCTGTCGTGTTTCTACGAGCAAGATGAGATGGACGCTGCTAAGGACGCAATTGCGGAAGCCACTGCTAAACCTAAACGTAAGAAGCGTAAGTGATGTGTTGTAACTTAATGGGTTCTGTTCTATTCCTGGACTTAGAAGTATTACAACATGGAAAGTAAAGAGACCGTTTCATCGTGAAACGCATGTCTGTAGGGATAAGTGGTAATCTTTTGCTGTCGACTGGGATTAAGCCTCCTTACCCTTTTGAAAATCTTCATCATGTCTATAAACATCAATGGTTAAAGGGTAACAGTCTAGCTGAGTGGGGTTAAGGTAATCTGGACTATGAGGATCTAGGCACTCTGATGTATACACTCATCCATTCTGCCAATATTGTCTATGTTTTCATGTTAGCATTGCCAATCTTCAATAAGTTCGACAAAGATGCTAATAAGGTGTTAATAGGGCACAACCTTTCAAGCCACATTTTGCCACATATTATTGACAAATGTAAGCGTAGCAATATAAAGTTTGTGCTACTCCCCCCGAACAATACGCACTATACTCAACCTTTAGATGTGGCTTTTTTCAGACACTTAAAGATAAAGTGGCGTGAGACAATAACTGGAAAAAGAAAAATCGTGGCACTGTGCCTAAAAACAGGTTTCCTTGACTCTTAAAAAAATGTATTGATGACTTAGGAGAAGAAAACATAAAAAACAACTTGAAGAGTGGCTTCAAAGCAGCAGGGATTGTGCCTTTGGGTCGACAACAAGTACTGAAGAAGCTTCCTGATGGTCGTAAAAAAAAAAGAATCTGAAGATCTTAATTCTAGCAACAACTTGGTTCAATCATTTGAAACCTATCTGCAGGAGAGTAGAAAGAAGGAGACATAACCCGTGAAAAGCAGAAAAAGAAAATTATATGTTACAGCTGGAAAAGGTATAGAGGGACTTGAAGTTTTGTAAGCAGAAGCCTGTAACGTCAAGCCTCAAGCGAGCACTTATAAAGGCCCTGAAGACAGCAATTTGAAAAAGCCCACTTCAAAAAGGGCTAGAAAAAAATTATTCAAATTAAAGTGAAGATGATGACAATGACTTTTCAGTGCAAGATTCAAATTCAGCCCTTATATTAAGTGATTTCAATGATGTAGATTTTGAGGTAGAGTCTGTTACATAAAAAATGCCTGATAAGCCAAAGAAAACATCAGTTCACATAGAGGATCTCAAACCAGATGTATATGTCATTGTCGAACTTATCTTCAATGAAAACACAAAAAAAGAAGTTACAAAACAGTTCTATACCATTATAATTGACACTGAACCCAAGGAAGATAAATTTTTTTTCGTAAGTGCTCTAAATCAAAGGGAAATAATTGTGTGTTCCTGATTGTGGATGATGAGATGGATGTGAATATTGCAGACATTGTCACTACTCTACCAATAGAGGACACCATACTTGTTAACTAAACTTCAATCAGTAAATGTTAAATTAAACATCTAGGACTTTTTTAGTGTAAATTAAATATCCGAAACACTAAAAATGTATTTCTTTTTACTTTTTACACTTTTATTTTAACTAATAAATGTCTTGAGTAGTATTTGTAGATTTATTTTAGCCCTTTATATGAATTATGCTACTCCATCACTAACATAAGCCAAACATTGAATTCTTACTGCTGGCTTTAGTTACCCTGTATCAAAGAGTAACGTAGGCCACCATGCTTTGTTTTTTGGTCTTAGGAAACTTTCATATATGTAAACATAGAGTGTAACTGTAGACCCAAGTTTTAAACAATTAGTTAATCTCCAAAGTAAATGGTCTTGAATTGGAAGATGTCTTAAAAGGGGCACGGCACTTCTCCATTTGTGACTGGTAAACTGAGTCCCATGATCAGAGACAACAGTCTGGGGTATCCCTACCTCATCAAGATAATGTTTAACAATTTTATTGATTATTGCATTGCCGTGGCTTTTCTGATGGAGTGTAGTTTTACGTACTTAGTGCAGATATCCAGACTACAAAATATAACGTCACACCTGATACTAGCTGGCAGTGGCCCATAAAGATCAACAAAGACCAATTGCAATGGTTTCTCTGCTAACACATTCACCATTCCATTCATATTTAATATCAGGTACTTAGCTCTTCTGACATATCTCACACCCTTTTAAAACTTTGGCTATTGTTTTTCTCATACGTGGAAAGTTACAGGACTCCTTTAAAATATTAAAACATTTATTTATCCCTACATGTCCACTATCATCATGGCAACTATATATTACTAATAAAATTAGTTATTTGGGGATGCAAATTGTCCACACATTAGCTGTTGAGGTTTTCTGAAATAATACACCTTTATAAATTTGATATATTTCTTCAATTTCCACCTTAGGTTTTTCTAATTTTGCAATGAGTGGTCCTAATCTAGAGTTTGTTCTTTGCAATTAACCAATTCTAACTTAACCCTCTTATCTTATGTACTGTTTCTCTGGCAAATACTCACCTCTATTTCTTTAACTCATAGTAAAAAAGAAGCAGGAATTAATCACCACCATAGATTCCAGAGTTCATTCTAAAGAAATATATATATTACAATTTTTATAACAACAATTTATGACAACAATAACGTAAAAGAATTAAGATGAAACAAAATACAATAATGCCCCTTATTGTTTTAAAATTAACATAATACGCCGAAAGAATGTATTATAAATGGATCCTTCCCTTCCCACCCAGCAGCATTACATGTAATTTACAAGGAACCAATATTGACAATAGGAGAGTACAAACAATTTTACAGAATAGGAAAGTCAAAGAAAAGAGGTTAAAAAAATAAAACCATGAAACTCACCAGTTTATTTTACCACATTAAGAAATAATTACTATAATCCCTTACTCTCCGCCACCATGCTATAGATCACAAAAGGGCAGAGATCCACGTTTCATCTCGAAATAAAAATGAGAAGGAGCCGATCAAAAACCCAAATACCTCAAAATGGCATTAGTCTTGGTCTCTTTTTGAAAAAAGGTCCACACACTGTATCAAACCGTCAAAAGATGGCAAACCGTTAATGTTTGAGACCTAGTTCTAAAAATAAACCGAAATAATTACTATTACACATATAAAAACAAAAGAGAATATTTTAAACCACTAATAATGAAAACAATGGAAAATTAGTACGTAAATTAGTCATGTTAAAGAAAATAGTTCCGAAGTTACCAACGTCAGTGTCACCATCTGTCAAAACACTCAACCCAGACTCCCGTTCCTCTTCTGAGTAATGGACAACACGCGCTGAATAAGTTTGTATTGCTTGATCTCGGCACCAAATCACAACAATTCAATATAGTTGATGTCCAAAAGTAAGTTGAAAGTTAGTCTTGTGTTGCGCACAATTAAAGGGTAAATACATTCTTCTATAATATTTTTTTTAAAAGTGCCCAGCACACTTACTCACTGGTCACCGTCCCCTTTCTTTTACTAGCTAGCACTCCGGAATTCAGTGTCTCCTGCAGACTCAGCTGCTCCTTCAGGGGGATACCATGATAGAGTGTTGGACACAATCTTTTCCCTACCTGGAACATGTTGGATTTCTAAATCATATTCTTGTAAAAGGAGGATCCATCGGGTTAGCCTACCATTTAACAATTTGTATTTTTTGATGAATATTAGGGCCTTATGATCAGTGTACAAGGTAACTTTTCTCTCACATATTATATGCGAAATTGTTGGCATAAAAATATGATGGCCAGCAATTCTTTTTCTGTGATGGTATAGTTCAGTTCTGGACCGTGGAGTACTCTACTGGCGAAAGCTATAGGGCGCCTATCCCCTTCACAATCTATTTGATATAGTTCTGATCCCATTGATCATTCACTGGCATCACAAGAGATACACATATGTTGCCAAAGATCTGGGTGTCTCAACATGACCGTCTTGGTAAATTATTGTTTAATGGTTTCCATGGCTGCGTGCTTTGTTTCTTTCCAATTACAATGTGCATCTTTCCTAATTAACCTCAACAATGGTAACACTAGATCTGAATGGTTTTTTACAAATTTTCTATAGTACTTAATTAAACCAAAAAACTTTGAAGTTGCTTTTTCTTTTTGGGGTTGGGGAATTCTCTAATTGCTTTGGTCTTTTCTTCCTCAGCTGCAATCCCTGAGGAGATACCACATGTCCCAAGAATTTTATCTCTTTGCACAAAAAAAAAAGGGATTTTTTCTAAGTTGACCATTGTTTCCCTTTAACCTCAACTTGTCCAACATATGTCCCAATTGACTCAAATGTTCATCAAAGGTTTTGGAGACTATTAACATATCGTCAACATACAAAGTCACAAAATCCAAAACTTCAGGGGCTAAAACAGTCTCCAAACCTCTAATAGATTTGCTCGTTGACACAGAAAGGCCGAAAGGCATATGCTTGAAACAGTAAGTCCTGCCATTGTACAAAATGAAGTTCGTCCTTTCTTTTTCCACCCACCCTGTGAGGTTTGAACTTGAAATGTTGTGAGGGCTGGAAAAAAGCAAATGGAATGTTCCTTGACACAGTTACTAGCTGCACGTGTGTGAAAACTAATTACCGACAGTACAGTCACTGACCAATAAAATCTACACAACCTAATGTAAATAACCCAGCAAGCATACCAGTAAAAATGATCATACCAATTTCTAATACAATATTAATTTGTTAGTGTGGTTTTAGCTTGTGTATTTTGAATTTTCCTTCACTTCGACACATTTCCTTAATGAACTTAAGATGAGAAAAATGCTCATTATTTTTATAATCCTGCTAGGTGAATTGGGTGGAGAGCTGGACCCCCTCCCCCTGGTTACATCATTGGGTTGAGAAGATTTAGTTGTTGGCGAAAGCATGTTAGTAATTTAGCATACATTTTGCTTTGAATTTACATTTGTGTGGGTGCGCACGATAGATAGAAGGAATACCAAATGCAATCATACTCATCTGGGCTGTGAGATCATTTATATTAAAACCTTATGATGTCAAAAGAACCTTTGTCTGGTTAGGTTAAGACTCAACAGTAGTGTGCATGAGTTTGAAATGGCTTATTGGGCTGGTGCTACGTTAGTATGTTGGCTAGGTGTAGCGGGTTGCAACATTATGTTGTCGGGCTCATAAGGCTGTAATTAATAGATTCTCATAAAGGAGCATAGCATCACTACGTTTGTTGTTGCGTAAAGTCCTTTAGTCATTTCTTCTAAATAAACATTTTGAATCGCTTGTCACTGACACAATTGCCCGATTTGTCATGTGTAAAAGATTGGTCACTAACTGCTTGTCTAGGGTAGGTCTATGAATTGCGTGTACCACTGAATATTTAGGTCGCTAGGCCCAATGTAAAGCAAATAGAGAGGTAATATGTACAGTAGGTCATCCTAGCTCAGCCGTTAGCATGTCTGTCTACTGAGCTAGGGGTCCCAGGTTCCATTCACAGCATGGCCGAAAAATTTATCATTGGTTAAATGTGGATTTACCCTTTCACAGTGATGAATTAACTGCTGGGGACTGGATGTTGTGTCTGTCCTAGTCTTAAGTAGATTATAAGGTTTATGAAGCTACACTAGTCTAGCAAGTCGGTAGTGGAAAATATATAGCTTGAATGAAAAACTGACGCAAGCAGTCTGGAAACAGGATAATGAAGATAAAGATGACTCACAATAATCACTCTCTGAATGTGAAGTGGAAGAACAGATGAATAACATACCTTTCGATAAATAAGGTATTATTGGTGTTAAAAAATTGAATTCTATAGTAAAAATATTTCTTAGATATAAGGTATTTTACATTTTATTTTTATTTATTTTCTTATAATCAAAGCTTTTTATTTCTATTGGTGGTAATGAAAAATGAAGGTGGCGTCTTTGAATCAAAGAAATACACTTTATTAATTTTAGTCCTGAAGATCAGTCAGGAATAGTTATTTTTTAATTTTGTTCTGTTTTTTAAAATATGGTAAAATGTTTTCACTGATCTCCATTCCAATGTTTATTAAAGTAGAATACAAACCACTGCACCGTGATTAGAAGTCTGCTTTGAGTTGAATTAGCTAGTTGGGTTATGTGTGATTGTGAGGTGTGCCATGAATACTAAGTGAATGTACTCAAGTCTTGATTTATTAACATACCGGTACTTAAAGACACTACAAGCTTGAACATAATGAAGAAAAAAATCATTAATTGAATGGAAAACCCTGTTTATTTATCTTGAAACAAAGGGAGTGCACACAATTTCCAATTTTCATGCCAACCAAGTTTCACAAATTTGTTAATTTCTTCTTTGAGTTTTAAATGTTTTTTGTTTTGCTCTTGATTGTTTGGGAAGTCCTGAAACCAAGTTGTCAGCTGATAAGATAGCTCTTCTGAGTTTTTAAACACCAGACCATTTTCTTGGTGCCTGACCAGTTCCTTCAAGCTGAAATATACATAAACATTTATATCAATATAATCATATTTTATATGTTTTAACCAAGGCCGTAGCCAGCCAATAATTCCAGGGGGGCTTTGGTGGGCACATCCCCCAATTGCTGAAGGTTAGAAAAAATTCTAAATGAGAACCAGTTCTAGAAAAGGGTGTCTACTGAGTTGGAGAGACAAAAATTAATGACTTTTTGAACACAAAATTCCTTTGGTAATAATCGGCCAGGCACCATGCACTCACATGCAACATTAAACTTTAAATAGATGGTGAGCATTAATCTCGTCCTTGTATCACGGTAAAAACAATCAGGCATCTTGCAACTAGTGCATGGCATTCGACGCGTTGTTACGATGCATGGGAAATTTAAACAAAAATATTGAAAATTCAAGACACTTCAGGGACTTTAGTGAACTTTATTGCAATTAATAACTTTTTTATGACCTTCGTGACCCAGTAGACACCCTCTAAAAGCTATTTGAAGTGTTTTTTTTATGGCAACATAGCCCCCTAACTGCCGAAGGCTAGAAAAATTTATAAATATTAAACAACTCTAGAAGCTTTCTGAAGTGCTTTTTATGGTAACACAGCCCCCTAGTTTGTACTTGTAACTTAATTTTGATATTGTTTGAAACATAAATAAAACCATACATATTTTGTTCATAACCCCCCCACTATGGCCTTGGTTTTAACACAAGAGTTATTTAATGTAGTAATTGAGGGGGTTTTGGAGGAAGTGTACATATATAGGCAAATGGAAAAAATTAGAAAACTACATAGATAAATAATACTGTAAACATGAGGTCTCCTCGCTGATAATTCAGTCTAGATTCATAAAAGTAAAAATACAACTGAGACATGTTGGTACACTACGTTAAAACTGCTGATGAGAGTAGATAAAGTTTCTTGGTAAATGGAGAAATGAAAACAGCTCAAGTGTCAAATCATTAAAGTTGATAGGAAATTTGTCTTGTCTCCTAAACTTACCAAGGGAAGTGCACGGCTGCAACAGGCAAGAGACAGCCAAACATGTCGACAATCTTCATGGGCAGGTCCAGACCACTGGAAGATGTGTGTAAGGAAACACCAAGGTCAGCACTGCCTAAATAACATACAGTGGTGGACATTAGCTTGCAAACTTAAGGTTGATATACTGTACATTTTAATTTTAAAGCAAATAACACCAAAACTACATACCTAAGAGAAGTGGATAGTCTTCTGGTTGAAGCCATGGCATGACTACTTTGACATTTAGCCAATTCTTGTCAAGACCAAGCTCCTGTGATGTTCCTTCATGGGGCCTTTGCCTGTGATAATACACAGTAGTGGAGGCAAAGATGTGGATCCTGCTGACTTGGCTTCCTCATAGTCTACACAACATACAGAAAACAAACTTGTCCATACAAATAAATATTAACAACTAAAAAAATAAGGACAATATAAATAATTTTAATACATTTAAAAATAGAACACTTATGAAATTTTTTTTAGCCATACAGTGTTTATTTAGAGAGTGCAGGCCTGTTAATACAATAATTGAATTTATCAGCAGGATATCAAGCAAGAACCCACCAAAAACACTTCATACATTACAAAAATCCTCCACATTTGTAAAGCTCAGGATCACAAAAACACAGAATCCAGTTCCTCTTAGTGATCAGAATGGATGATCAAGAAAGAAGTAATATGATGATTTCTGTCTTGAGTGTACATACCCACCTCTCATCATTCCTGTAGATACCCACCTCTCATCATTCCTGTAGATACACTCCTCTCATCATTCCTGTAGATACACTCCTCTCATCATTCCGTACATACCCGCCTCTCATCATTCCTGTAGATACACTCCTCTCATCATTCCCGTACATACCCGCCTCCTCATCATTCCGTATCCCCCTCCATCATTCCGTAGATACACTCTCATCATTCCCGTACATACCCGCCTCTCATCATTCCTGTAGATACACTCCTCTCATCATTCCCGTACATACCCGCCTCTCATCATTCCTGTAGATACACTCCTCTCATCATTCCGTACATACCCCCTCTCATCATTCCTGTAGATACACTCCTCTCATCATTCCGTAATACCACTCTCATCATTCCTGTAGATACAGTCCTCTCATCATTCCTGTAGATACACTCCTCTCATCATTCCCGTAATACACTCCTCTCATCATTCCTGTAGATACACTCCTCTCATCATTCCTGTAGATACACTCCTCTCATCATTCCTGTAGATACACTCCTCTCATCATTCCTGTAGATACACTCCTCTCATCATTCCCGTACATACCCCCTCTCATCATTCCTGTAGATACACTCCTCTCATCATTCCCGTACATACCACCTCTCATCATTCCTGTAGATACACTCCTCTCATCATTCCGTAGATACACTCCTCTCATCATTCCTGTAGATACACTCCTCTCATCATTCCTAGATACACTCCTCTCATCATTCCCGAGATACACGTCCTCTCATCATTCCTGTAGATACACTCCTCTCATCATTCCCGTACATACCCCCTCTCATCATTCCTGTAGATACACTCCTCTCATCATTCCGTACATACCCACCTCTCATCATTCCTGTAGATACAGTCCTCTCATCATTCCTGTAGATACACTCCTCTCATCATTCCTGTAGATACACTCCTTTCATCATTCCTGTAGATACACTCCTCTCATCATTTGTACATACACGCCTCTCATCACTCCTGTAGATACACTCCTCTCATCATTCCTGTAGATACACTCCTCTCATCATTCCTGAAGATACACTCCTCTCATCATTCCTGTAGATACACTCCTCTCATCATTCCTGTAGATACAGTCCTCTCATCATTCCTGTAGATACACGCCTCTCATCACTCCTGTAGATACACTCCTCTCATCATTCCCGTACATACCCACCTCTCATCATTCCTGTAGATACAGTCCTCTCATCATTCCCATACACACCCACCTCTCTTCATTCCTGTAGCTACACTCCTTTCATCATTCCTGTGTACACCCTACTTTCATTAGTTTTTAAGTTTAAAAATCCAATCTAAATAGATGAAATCAATTATTAGTCTTCTACATTTATTTTGGTGAGCAAATGTTTGTGTGTACCTTCTAAGGCTGCCAGTAGTATTGAGAAGTCTTCATCCTGAGTCCAACTAGTGCTAGAAACAACGACTCCTGGACGGTCTGTTCTGAATGCAGGGAGTCCCTCTGGTGTTAGCTCTGTCAACACTGTCCTGGTCGGGTTCTGGAGGTCTCTCAATTCTGTATACTGTGTAGAGAGGCGCTGCAGCAAGTCATGGGTCTCATATACTGACACCTGTCGGAACTGGGGGGATGGGCGGTCGTATAACGTCACTGCTCTGGAATAAACCCACGCTAATTTGTTTCTTGTGCATAACATTCACACTGATAAGGTAGTAAGAAGAGAAAATGTACCATAATTTGTGTGTGGGGGTGAGGGGGGCAGAGATAGAGCTATAGTTTGGTAAAGAAACCCCCCTCAATATACCTGTGAGTCAGTTGCAGGCAAACCAGACTAGAAAAGACTGATACATTTACTTATACCTGTGTGTCCATGGTTGCAGGTCATACAAGCTGGTATAAATCACTATCGACAGGTTTACAGTTGCATATCTTTGACATGTACATTAGTATTTGAAATAAAAGTAAACTAATAAATGATTTTATACACATTTACTTTTTCACAAGTAGGTAATGTTCTTGAATTAACTGGAACATTGGACTTGCTGCTAGAATCCATTTTTAGCTAGTAAGTAAACCAAATATCAGTCATAATATATAAAGTATTTATCATTAATATTAGAAGTTGTAGTTTATAACTGTGGGTCCTAAAAACCAATTAGAATAACCCTTTTAAATATCAATGTTGATGTCAAGTTTTTATAAAACCAATTGTAAAATAATTAAAAATACTAAAAGAATGTTGAAGAAAGGGGTTATTATTTCATACATTTAACAGAATATCAGGGTGAGTTTGAAAGTATTTATCTAACTGTCAGTGTAATCCACATTTTAATTACAAAATGGAAGAGGTGAGGAATGTACAATTTTAGAGGAAATGTACCCACATGAGGAAGCACAACTATATTACACAAATCTGCTCTCCGAATGCACCTGCACAATTTAGCAAATATAAATATTGGCGCATCTTAAAAAGTTTCACCAGGGCCTTTAGTTGCGCCCTTTATACCCTAATACCCGAGTGAATTTGTAACCCAAATGAAATAAATTTGACATTTTTGGATTTATTTAACTACCCTCTTAATATTCTCAAATATGGAACTGAAAGATGGCCTTGAATTAAAATAGTTTAAAAAATAACCTATTGTAACAAGAACTGGGTGAGGTAAGGTGTGTGTGGGGGGGGGGGGTCCTTCTGTGTAAACTGCAGGCTCTTTTAAGGGTGTTCTTTTTTACCCTTTGAAATTTGTTTTCACCTCCACGTCTTACTACACATTCGGGTTGTATGCTTATGTACTATGATAGTTGTATAAGGTCGAGGAAGGTTGAATTTAGAGGTGTACCTGCATTTGCATGGTGTGAGAGTGGGAAACCATTTAGGGGGAAAAAACCTCAGCACCCCCAACCAGGATCAAACTACAATTTACTTGTCATCTTTTTAAAGTTGTTGAAGCTCTGCCTCCAACACAATGTTAACTTGTGAAGCTGATGAAGAACTCAAGGAATCAGTTTTATAAAATATTACTTTCATTAAATATCAAAATTAGATTTGGATCAAATCCACTATTTTATCAATCCAAATCTCAAATTCAAATCTCCACTTTACTTTTCAAATCTCAAATACTAATCTTGGAAAATTTTAAGAACATAAGAGGAAATATAAATATAATATAATAATAAAAAATACAAATAGTAACTACAGTAGCCCCATGGTTTCTTTGCTGCTGACTGACAGTTCACAGCTGACAGCTTACAGTCAACATTTAGGTATATACCTAAATTTTGACTGTCAGAAGTGACAACTGCTAAAAACATGTTTTTTTGCAGATCATATGGTTCAGCATAGGGATACATAATTTGGTCCAGTAGCTTTTCAAAGCCATCAGCTGTCAGTCAGCACCAAAGAAGCCACGGGACTACTGTAAATATAAGCAATCTTTCTTATAATGCATTCACTATAGCATAGCATTCAGTTAAGTTTATTTATGCAATAAATTCAATTTTTAGTGAAGTTTGGTTGTACAAATTGTATTAATTTAATGTTAAAGACATAAATGTGTAAAGTAACATAATAATATAAATGCACAATATTTGATTAATATTTGGACAGATTGGTAATAATAATTACAAGTTATGACACATTATAATAAAGAAATCTTAAAATTATAACAAACATCTAAATAGCTCAATACATTTTAAAAATTGTAGACTTTTGAGTCAAATACATTTAAAACTATGTTTTTAAAAAACAAAGGATAATGTTATCATGCATATATTTTGTATCATAGTATTATAATGAGAGTAAACAGAACAAGTGAAAAATTTGAGAAAATATAAAAAATATATAAAAATTGAATTTGTTGTCTTATCTGAATTCCCTGTTCCTTGGATACTGCTGCAACGTTATATATACGACATGTTTCGATGGCATCATCCTCAGGTCTGATGAAAAAGAAAACATCAAATAAAATCATGGCTAAAACACAATGCATTAGCCAATGTGGTATAACATGCAAATTTAGTGAAGGTTAATAAAAATAAATTTGCATGTTATACCACATTGGTTAACGCATTGTGTTTTAGCCATGACTTTATTTGGTGTTTTCTCTTTTTCTTTTTCATCAGACCCGAGGATGATACCATCGAAACATGTCGTAGTATATAGAATGTTGCAGCATTTGCAGCAGTATCCATGGAACAGGGAATTCAGATAAGAAAACAAATTCAATTTTTATATAGTTTTTATATTTTCTCAAATTTTATAACTTGTTCTGTTTGCTCTCAATGTAATACTGTGATACGAAGTATATACATGATAACATCATCCCTTGTTTTTAAAAAACATAGTTTTAAATGTAATTAACTCAAAAGTTTACAATTTTTAAAATTTATTGAACTATTTGGATATTTGTTATAATTTCAAGATTTCTTTATTATAATGTGTCATAACTTGTAATTATTATTACCAATATGTCCAAATATTAATCAAATATTGTGCATTTATATTATTATGTTACATTACACATTTATGTCTTTAACATTAAATTAATACAATTTGTACAACCAAACTTCACTAAAAATTGAATTTATTGTATAAATAATCTTAAACATTCCTTATTAACTATTCAAATGTTTTTCAAAAATTCAGTTAAGTGTTAAATGACTGGTCTGGGGCCTGGTTGTTAAGTTCATCCTTTAATTATATTGGTTTTGAGCCACCAATAAGCAGTATAAGCACCCTAAAACAAATTTCACATAAGAAATTTATTAAAGATTTGAGTGTTGAATCTGAAATTTTCTCGAATACATAATTGAATCTCAAATATCCTTTAGAATTGGAGGGTCCCAGCCCTATTAAAATAAACAATTACTGTACAGACATTTTCAGTAACCAACAATCTTCCCCGGACAACTAAACCAAACCAATCAGCCAATGCTAAACTACAAATGATCTCTGTCATCTATTCTTGTCTGACAAAATAGGCTTTACAGATGAAATGTCACCTTTGACAAGACTTGTATTAATCACAACTTGTGAATGTGTGGAATGCCAGGCTTCCACCGTAGTTTGGATCCCATGTTAAACTGTAGGTCCTCCATTTCATCTCACAATCACCCTACCATTACATATTAGTGTAAGTGCGTATAACCCAAACGGGTAGTAAGAACCTGTGCTAATAATAATAATGATACAGATGAAATAGAAAGGAATACCCAGAATGGATCTTGCCAAGTAGACCTATTTGAAGTTTATTGGAATATTATTAAATAATAAATTTGTGTGTTTGGTTTTGGTATTTCTACAAACATTAACATTAGTTCAAAAAAGCCTGGTGTTGAAACTTGTTATTAGAGTTCTGATTACAGAATTCATGTTTTGACCTTCTAGTAACAATATCTAAGAGTAAAATTAAAATACTTTTTAGATTCTAACAATAAGAACACAAGTAATTGTATAAACAGCCATTAACTAGCTATATGAAAACTCCAGCTGAATGACATGTTATATAAGCTCCAGTATGTAATATATTGTTTTAATTCAAGAAACAAAATCAAGAGTTAGTCTACTATTGGATATATTTAAAAAAAGCAATTTAAGCCCCAAATTAAAATATAAAAAACTACTCCATCAAAAGTATTACCCAATTCCCCACTTTTTGAGCAAGTCTGTCTTCATAGCCTTGGTGACACAAAGGTTAGCATGTGCACGTGCGCCAAAATATCCTTCGAACCAATGAGAGAGCCGGACTAAGCTGTGTCTGTCCCCTAGATTGAGAGCTAGGATTGAGTAGCCATAGTTGTGCCAGTCGATGATCAAGTTGGCCCTCGCCACAAGGCAATATAGCCAACACACAGCCAAGGTTGGTATTGCTGGTGGATTTTGAACTAGAACATGATGAGAGCGTCTCTTACAGAGTAGTGCCAACAACAGTACAACACTCTGCCACACCGTCTTCAAGATGTAGGACAGTAGGCGGGGAAGATCTGGAACACAATTCAGATTGAAGATGATACAAGATAGGTTACACAGCTGAAACATTGTGGGTGTGGAATAAACATGTTCTGCTGCTCCTAAGTCAGAAACTAGTAGCAGCCTGGCACCCCTTTAACAACATAGGGTGAATGTGATGATATAGACCAATGGGTCAATCCATTTGAAGTGGTACAACATTGGTTGCTAGCCCATTTTAAAAAAAAGTTATATTTTGTGTGGTGTTATCCTTATAATTTAACAGTTTAAAACCACAATTATTTTATTTTTATTGACACTGGTTTCAACATAGTGGCCATTTTTTGTATCATGGCGCACAACATTTTCAGCATTTGTAAGGGTTTGCGGTAACTTCATTATCTCAGCTGTGGTAAGTCCTAAGCAGGGTTTTTATAATTTTACCCAGCCCCCCCTCCCCACAAAAAAAAAACAACACCTGGGTTTATTTTTTTAAAAAAACACAGAAAAAGACAAAGAAAAACACATTATATTTTGCATACAAATCAATTGTCTAATTAATTTTTGAAAATGGTTAGTCATTCTGTTGAAAACCTTTTCGTTCACACCCAATAATTATACATTGATTTGTATATGGTGTTATACACCAGTTTTGAAATTATAGATTTTATAGAATAGACTAAGCTATAAAATATGTTTTAATTGGTTGAACAAAATAATATGTTCAACTAGCAACTCACTTGGATAGATCATTTTAAGGTACCTACACTGTATTAATGCTAGGCCCTTGTCAAAAATGCAAATGAGATAACAAATATTCTTACCTTTTATCTTTTAGTAAAGAAAGCAACAAATCAATTCTGCAGCTGACTTGCATAGTCTCGGAGCTACTATTTAAAGCTTGTTCCTGGTAAATTGTTCTGCCCTATTTGTTACAAAAAATATTTTTACAGTTAGAAAATGTTGAAAAAGAGGATGAAGCGTTTGTTCCTTCTACTAAGAGCTTAGAAAATAGGACTCCCTTGTACTCTACTTGGGGTTTCTCGCCATCTAAAATAATAAAATTAAGCTCAGAAAGAAGATTTTTTGCCTTAAAGCCAAAATAGGGAACGTTTCAAATGCATTAAGAAGAAATCTTGAGACCTCATTCGATCAGGTAGTAAAATACCCTGAAGAAAATGTGGATTTTGTAGATGAGTTTGAAGAAATACTGTAGCAGATAAAGGAGAGAAAGTAGAAATAGTTAGCTTACTAGATAAATCTGGGACTCGTGACAGAATAGTTACAGTGTTCAATGTATCTGAGTGTGAGTGAAACTGACAAGATCAGGGCATTCTACCAGAGCTAGGCAGGAAGAAGGGTATTGACATTCAACCAGAGACACGTGGCGACTAGAGTTTGTGAATTTTATCAAAGTGATGAGTACTGTCAACTTGGTCCAGGCCAGAAAGATTGTTTGTCTGTAAAAATAAATAATATTAAAGTTCAGAAGCGGCTTGATCTTTGCAATTTGAATGAACTGTTTGTTGAGTTCAAAGCACAAAACCCTAATTGTAAAATTGGAAGATCAAAATTTTTAGATGTTATGATGAATTGTGATCCATAAATCATGATGGATTCAATTTATCATGATATATGTGAACCTGTACAAATATCATTGTACAATTGGTAGCATAAAGCCAACTATTGCGTCGATGATGGCTGCGTTTTCTGATAGCTCACGACTTAATTGTTCACATAATTGTAGCTGACAATTTCCGCATGTCCATCACAGACTCCGCCTTAAAATATGGGCACGGGACGATTCTTGGAGAGCTCAGTGGTTAGAGCATTGGCATACTAAGCCAAAGGTCCCGGGTTTGATTCCCGTGTCCATGTGTCATCTTTCAATTTAAAGAAAAATGTATAGAGCTCAGACCTAAGAGTTGTGTCATTGCCGGATCCTCATGAACCCATAATGTTTGTGTTTGTACTTACCATCAAAATGTTAAGCTCATGATTGATGGGTCAAAGCTTATCATCAACTACAAGAACCTTCTTGACATTCTTGTTTGTGACATGAATAGTTACAACTGTAAGATGGGCAACTGTGATAATTGTCCAGGGAGGGAAGTCCTCCAAGATATGCTGCATGAATTTGAACAAACTGATGACATGCCAGACAATTTAGTAGGTATTTAAACAGTGGACCACAACAAACCGGGTAGAAATGATCCTGTTGTTCAACTAACACAAGAATTTTTTCAGTCCCTTGTAGAAAAAATTATTTTAGTCAAGACTCACCATTTCATAGGAAAGGTAGAAACTCAATTCTTGAGAGAAAATAAAGAGAGATTCACTGAAAACGAATGTATTATTCTTGCAAGATGTTGCAGAAAACTTTAGTTTTGTAGTTCAAGATGAGATCCAAAGCTACCACTGGGTAAACCGACAAGCACCTGTTCACCATTTGTATTTTATTTCAAACAAAACGATGAGCTTCTCTGCCGATGTATTTGTGTGATTAGTGATAGAGTGACTTGGACCACAACACGATAGCAGTGCACATGCTCCAAACACACTTGCTGACACATATTAAGAAAACTGTCCAGTGTTGATAAAATAATTTACTTCTCAGAAGGCACATCAATCCAGTACAAGAACAAGAAGAATTTAATTAATGTTTGCCACCACAAGAAAGATTTCGGTCTTGACAATGAATGGTAAGAATGTGTGTGATGGTGTTGGAGGAACAACGAAGCGAGACGTGATAAAAGCAAGTCTGCAAAGGACTGTCAGTAATCACATTCTTACCCCTGAAGATATGTAAGCTTATTGCAGACAAAATATAAAGGGGATCACATAGGTACATTTATGTTAAAAAGGGTATTCAAGTACTAAGTAAGCACCATAAGGGGGAGGGATTTTGAGCTTTGTGTTATTTTTGCTAATAAGGGGGGTAAGAAGGTTAAAAATGGCCAAAAATGTGCTTGAGTAATACTTGAACACCCCAAAGATGAAGAAATAATTACTCGTCAAGAAGAGTTAAAAAACAGATTTGACAACTGCCAGCGAATTTCTGGGCCAATTTCAGAAAGTATAATGACATGTTATTTTACATCTAAGTCGGAAGAGTATGAGGATCTTCCTATAACAAAAGCTATACCACTAACTCTCAGGAACAATGACATCATCGCCTGCACATGATTAACAGTAGCGGCTAGGAGTCATTGTGGACATTAACTGAGTGAACAAAGATGTGAAGTTCTATCACCTAAGAAATTTCAATGATTTTAAACATATTAAATAAAATAATGTGAATATTTTAAAGCTTAACTTTTTTCAAATAATAATTCATTGTGATCCTATTTCAAACATTTGACATAAGTACCCTAAATTAACTTTGTTATTTATAAACCTATACATCCCTTTTCTTCTAACAAGTCTGTAAAACAATTAAAACGAATTTTTGAATTGTTTAGCATCAAAACATGTTAAGTTGCATTCTAAGACATAATTTACATCATAAACACTAATTAACATCTATAGTATTAAAATAAAAAAATTAAGTGTACCTTAACTAATGCAATTATTTCATTTTTTACTATTTTTTAAAGCTGTATCTCTTAAACCACTTGAATCTCAAACTCAAAATTTTAACTAAAATTACTTAACACAGAGTACTTTAAATTGTGTAAATTTCAATTTTTTTTAAATAACTGTCCACAAGAGATAATGAACCCTAAATTTGATATAAAAAAAGTATATCTTTATGACCCGTGGAAAATAAAATGCAAAACCATCAAAATTCAAACAATTTTAACATAGACCATCTATACTAAAAAAAAAAATCAATTGTTAAATAAACTGCCTTCTGCCCTAAAAGTAATACTTAAAAGGACATTTTTTAGCGGTTGTGATGCAAAACTTGGCCTTAAAATTAATGATGAATACATATTTTCAAAAGCATCATGGTATACCTTAACAAAATTGTCACCTATAATGTGCTTGGCATTAAAGTCTTTGTAAATTGGTCCAGCATTTACCACAGCTGAGATACTGAAGTTACCGCAAACCCTCACAAATGCTGAAAATACTGGCCGCCATGTTTAAATCAGGGTCAATAAAAATAAAATAGTGTTTTTAAACTGTCAAAATATCAGGTTAACAGCACATTTTTTTAAATCGTCAAGCAACTTTTTTTTTACCACTTGATATAGATTGACCCCAATTACAGTCCATCCTACAGCGAATGTGAAGATATAGAACTGTGGCAATACATCCTACAGCGAATGTGAAGATATAGAACTGTGGCAATACATCCTACAGCGAATGTGAAGATATAGAACTGTGGTAATACATCCTACAGCGAGTGTGATGATATAGAACTGTGGCAGTACATCCTATAGTGAGTGTGATGATATAGACCATGTAACCATTCAGGTATATGTATGTAAGGTACTATCTAAGATTATCAATTTTCAAATATTTGTTTAGAAGAGAGTAAGAGAACTACAATTTTTTTTAACATGCTCTATTTTTTTGTTGCTGTGTTCTTGCATATTTCTTGAATGAATCACATCACACTTTTCGTGTGCACTTAAATATTCAAGTGCTGAAAGCATATGTTATTTTTGTGTTGTAAGTTTAATGATTGAATGATTATCACTTGGTTCAACAATATTTAAATATGTTTGGTTATAACAACTACTTTGAGACTCTTTTCTTGAGGTAATCAATTAATATACTGTACTAAGGTAGATAAAACATTACGTTTTCACAATATAACCCTAACAAATACTTAGAATAAAGAAGCCTTTATCTAACCCACAAGTAATGATGAAAATATTAACCCTATTATTTCCCAACACCCAAATTTCATTTAAGAATCAATAATTGAACCTCTTGAAGAGTTGTCAACAAAATTAACAAAACTTTCCTGTTCATGTTTTGTATAATCAACAAATGTTCTGGCTTGTTACTCTGCCATATTTAAACTGACTTAGGTGTCTTACAGAACAGAGGCACAGTCAGAAACGTTCTCAGGGCGGGGAGGAGGTACAAAACCATCAAAGTTGTATTGAGAATTAAATTTTGAACAAGAAGGAGGGGAGGGGGAATTAGGGGGCACAGCTTCATAACTATTGGAGCCAAAGACAATTTGTGACTATTAAATAGCTTTAAATGCTAGATAATGGCAGTGATTTCAATAATTTAAGTGACCTTAGTTTAGATACACTGTGTCAAAGCTATTTTTTCAGTACTTTTTCCAATTTGTAACTTTTGGGGCACTTTTGATGTGTATATTGCTAGGCTTACCATAGAAGTTTTCCCGTGAACTGGGACATTTTTAGTGTTTTACGGGTACTCAAAGAGAAGAATCAGTGGTGACAGAACCCTATTTGTGTAGGGAGAAGGGGGTAGTTAGAAAAATAAACCGTTTTGTCCTCCGACCCAAAGGAAAGTCTATGGATTCTTTACAGGAAAATGTTGTGAAGAAAAATTGATTAACCAAAAACTATTCGTTGGATTCTTTTCTTTGGAATTTTAAAAAATTTTGATAGTTCTGGAAACTTTTCAGAGAAGTCCTCATATTAATTTTTTTAATACCAGGCAAATTAAACAATAGAGAGTAGACAAGTTAAACAATAGAGAGTAGACAAGTTAAACAGTAGATAGTAGACAAGTTAAACAATAGAGAGTAGACAAGTTAAACAGTAGATAGTAGACAAGTTAAACAATAGAGAGTAGACAAGTTAAACAGTAGATAGTAGACAAGTTAAACATTAGAGAGTAGACAAGTTAAACAGTAGATAGTAGACAAGTTAAACCGTAGAGAGTAGACAAGTTAAACAGTAGAGAGTAGACAAGTTAAACAATAGAGAGTAGACAAGTTAAACAGTAGATAGTAGACAAGTTAAACATTAGAGAGTAGACAAGTTAAACAGTAGATAGTAGACAAGTTAAACCGTAGAGAGTAGACAAGTTAAACAGTAGAGAGTAGACAAGTTAAACAATAGAGAGTAGACAAGTTAAACAGTAGATAGTAGACAAGTTAAACAGTAGAGAGTAGACAAGTTAAACAATAGAGAGTAGACAAGTTAAACAGTAGATAGTAGACAAGTTAAACATTAGAGATTAGACAAGTTAAACAGTAGATAGTAGACAAGTTAAACCGTAGAGAGTAGACAAGTTAAACAGTAGATAGTAGACAAGTTAAACAGTAGATAGTAGACAAGTTAAACATTAGAGAGTAGACAAGTTAAACAGTAGAGAGTAGACAAGTTAAACAGTAGAGAGTAGACAAGTTAAACAGTAGAAAGTAGACAAGTCAAACAGTAGAAAGTAGACAAGTCAAACAGTAGATAGTAGACAAGTTAAACAGTAGATAGTAGACAAGTTAAACATTAGAGAGTAGACAAGTTAAACAGTAGATAGTAGACAAGTTAAACAGTAGATAGTAGACAAGTTAAACATTAGAGAGTAGACAAGTTAAACAGTAGATAGTAGACAAGTTAAACAGTAGATAGTAGACAAGTTAAACATTAGATAGTAGACAAGTTAAACAGTAGATAGTAGACAAGTTAAACCGTAGAGAGTAGACAAGTTAAACAGTAGATAGTAGACAAGTTAAACAGTAGATAGTAGACAAGTTAAACATTAGAGAGTAGACAAGTTAAACAGTAGAGAGTAGACAAGTTAAACAGTAGAGAGTAGACAAGTTAAACAGTAGAAAGTAGACAAGTCAAACAGTAGAAAGTAGACAAGTCAAACAGTAGATAGTAGACAAGTCAAACAGTAGATAGTAGACAAGTTAAACAGTAGAGAGTAGACAAGTCAAACAGTAGATAGTAGACAAGTTAAACAGTAGATAGTAGACAAGTCAAACAGTAGATAGTAGACAAGTTAAACAGTAGAGAGTAGACAAGTCAAACAGTAGATAGTAGACAAGTCAAACAGTAGAAAGTAGACAAGTCAAACAGTAGAAAGTAGACAAGTTAAACAGTAGAAAGTAGACAAGTCAAACAGTAGAAAGTAGACAAGTCAAACAGTAGATAGTAGACAAGTTAAACAGTAGATAGTAGACAAGTTAAACATTAGAGAGTAGACAAGTTAAACATTAGATAGTAGACAAGTTAAACAGTAGATAGTAGACAAGTCAAACAGTAGATAGTAGACAAGTTAAACAGTAGAGAGTAGACAAGTCAAACAGTAGATAGTAGACAAGTCAAACAGTAGAAAGTAGACAAGTCAAACAGTAGAAAGTAGACAAGTTAAACAGTAGAAAGTAGACAAGTCAAACAGTAGAAAGTAGACAAGTCAAACAGTAGATAGTAGACAAGTTAAACAGTAGATAGTAGACAAGTTAAACATTAGAGAGTAGACAAGTTAAACATTAGAGAGTAGACAAGTTAAACAGTAGAGAGTAGACAAGTTAAACATTAGAGAGTAGACAAGTTAAACATTAGAGAGTAGACAAGTTAAACATTAGAGAGTAGACAAGTTAAACAGTAAAGAGTAGACAAGTTAAACAGTAGAGAGTAGACAAGTTCAACAGTATAGTATACAAGCTAAACAGAGGAGTAGACAAGTTAAACATAAGATAGTAGACAATTTAAACAGTAGAGAACACAAGTTAAACAGTAAAGTAGACAAGTTAAACATAAGATAATAGACAATTTAAACAGTATGGAGTAGACGAGTTAAACAGTAAAGTAGACAAGTTAAACATTTGTATTTGTACAAACGTGCTACACCAATTAGTGACGAACCCTTATTTGTCTAGAGGGGGACTAGCAGAAAGGGTTTCATTAAAGCTTGTCCCACAAGACCCGTTAGAATGCTCCTGCTCTGCCAGGCAAGTTTTAGAAATTTGAATGCTCTAGAAGCTATTTGTATTTTGATAGAAGCTCATCTTCCAGCTTCATATTCGATAATGTCAGAGGGAGTGGAATAAATAACTTAAGGTATTTTTATACAAAACAAATATATTTTTACAATCAACATTGATATTAAAAGGGGTTTACAGAAACTCACCACTGTCGACTGTTTTCTAAAAAAAGGTTGCCTTCCTCAGCCTAGTAGCTATTGACTTGGGACATTTTTAAAATGTTTTTGAGGTTATTTGGAGTGATTCTCACCTGGAAAATATTTGAAAATTATATCCCTCCAGAAACTATTTAAAGTAATCCATGCTTGTAGCTATTTCACAATTAGATGGCTTGGAGTTTTTAATGGTAATCAGAGTGCAAGTGTGTCTTTCTCCTAGAAATGACCGAATAAGACAACTGATTGGCTGTTTGTCGAGTTAAAGAACAAGCTTTAAATAAATACACATTTTAACCAAAGTATGAAACTTTCTGTGATTTTTGTAATTTATTTCGATATAAGGTCATCTTTCAGCAGTTTATATTAATCTAGATGTCAGAGATGTTAAATATATTTAGAGTGGTCATATACTTGGTTTTGCCTTCCTTCCACTAATAGTTATAAATGATGCAATCCAATAAGAATAATAGTAAGCAGTGTTTCCAGCTCAGCTGAACAAACTCTCATTTTTAAATTATTCCTCCTTTTTTACCGCCTCTCAATGTGACTTGGACTAAATGATTAGCCCTACACACGGCCGTATTTAATAAAGGCCGGAATACTGAAGTTTAGCAACAATGTGAGGCTGTTCGACAAAAAGCCACGTGCAGTATTGCTGATTTAGTTCAGTTTGTTTACTGTGCGGAATGTTTGTTTCTAGTGTAATTTACTTGGTTTGGAATGTTGTGTGGTTCATTCTTCTAATGTTTTGGGTCATATAATAAATCATGCAGTAGATTAACATTTTGTGGATGTGATTAGCGATATTCAACCGCTGACATGATTTCAGAATCCTCAGTTGTGTACATTTATGGTTATGCTAACTACAAAAGGGCCTTTTCATTTGTAATATAGTTAATCCATTGAATTTTTGAATTGGGCATGACACAGATGCTAACTATTTCAATTATATTACCAGAGGAGGACTAACTAGTCCTTCAACCCGCCTCGGTGGCGTAGTGGCTAACGCTGCCAGTCGGTTGAGCTCGACCGCCGAGGACGGGGAGATCGAGGTTTGAATCTCGGTCGGTGAACTGGGGGGTTAGGTTTTCCATTCTCCCTCCACGCAAATGCGGGTTCACTTCCTCTAAATTCAACCCTCCCAATTCCTAATCCATTAGAGTAATTAGTACTTAAGGTATAACCCGAACGGGTAGTAAGACGCGGTGCTAAATATTAACTAGTCCTTCAAAACCGTTTTAGGATTGAAGTTAGTACACATTCTATAATGAAGATTTTAATAACATAAAAGTTTGAAAATAAGTTTCTTTAACACAAACATCAGAAGCAACTTTTCCTGTACACCCGCTTCGGTGGTCACATGGTCTAAGGCGCTACTATCACAGTAGACTAGATTGTTGATGATGGGGAGCAAGGTTCGAATCACAGTTGGGTGTACTGATGAGGGTTTTTCCAAAATTGTTTTCCACTCTCCCTATTCTCAAATGCGGGTACACTTCCCATAAACATAACCTTCTTCAACCCTAAAACCATGAATATAATTAGTACATATAAGCGAATAATCCCACAGGGTAGTAAGACAGCGCTAAATAAAATAAACAACTTTTTCTGTGGTAATTCCTTGGGTGAATTAATTTCTTTGGTTTCATCAATGCTTGGAAATATACTTCAAATTAACTTCATCAATTATAGGAAAGATAAATTTCGCAGTGAAAATTCTTATTCAGAAAAGAAAAAAAGTTGAACTCTTTACAAAGTAATGTTTCAAAGTTCTATGCCCAATTTTATTGAAATAGTTGATAAATAGGACACCCGGACATGGGCAGTGAACCCGGGACCTTTGGATTAGTGCAGCAATGAATGCTCTTTCCAGGCTTCAAGCCAGTGCCTTTTGTAATTTTCACTATGATATTCTAATCGTGTTTGTGAACTACATAATCCCTACCCAGAAAGTTTATTTTAAAATTATTATTTACATGTTTATTTGTTGTATTTTTAATTTAACCTCTGAAGTATTTTTGTTAAATGATATACATAAAACATGCTGAGATTAACTGTCAATATCATAAAAAGTGACTCATCAATTTTTAAATTAAAAAAACAGTAAATATTCACAATATTCTGAATAAGAAACCAGCAGATCGCTAAGCCTCATGATGTCACTACATGCGGAGTTGCCCCATTTAACACTCTGGCCTGTAACTAAAGACGGCCATGCCCTACAGGATCAGACCTTCAAACTGGACAGTGGTCAGTACGTGGTTGTTCAAGGAAGGCCTAATATGGTACAAGTGTTGGTGGTAACATATACACAAATGGAATAAAATTATAACTACTCTAGTTTTGTTTCACGCTATTGGCAGTTTTATCAACAATCCACATTTTCATACTTTTTTTTATCTGCCTAATAATATTGCACTCATAAACATCTGTGCAGGGCTATACACATTGTTCTGGTTTGGGGACGAACAAAGATTAGAACAAATTAAAAAGTGACTTTAAATAATATGTACCAGTACAAAGAAAAGCTATTCTTGAAAAAGTAGTCCACTGGAATACTTTGGATGAATACATTTTAAATGGATTCATAAAAAGTATGGAAGTCAAGATGAGTTGTATTTTAATGGTTTGTGCAATTTGAAAACTTTTGAACAAAACTTGGAAACATAAGGCCACATGCAAACAAACACATAAAGGAATATTAAATATTTATTAGTGTAGGCCCTAACATATTTATACAAACAAGAACCATCCTAAGTTTCCACTGATAGTAAAGTTAATATTGTAGCCTCTTTTTATATATAATGATAAAATTTAAACCAAACTCACCTAAATAACAGAACAGAAATATTTAAAAGCCAATGGAATTGTCGCAACATGGCACCAAAAGTATTTTAATACATAATTGGGCATATTAAAATATTTAATATCATATAAGTTATCCTAACTGGACAAAACTTAACCTTCCATCCGCTAACAACTTTTCCCTGAAATATCGAGACCCTGAAATATCTCACATTAAAACACTGTTTTGATGAACACACCATTTTTGATCCATGGTGTTATTAGATATTTATTCTATCTTGGTCCTATTCCATTCCTTCTCATAAAACTATTTAAAAAAATTCATATTGAATACAGTTTTACATTTATTTTAATGATATTACCTATCCCAACTTAATCAAAATGTGTAGTTATTGATACCTAAATGAAAAGTAAGTTTAAGCAAGGTTAGAATCCTTTTAATTAAATGGGCCCATACATATAATTATTGTGCGCCAAACTACGTACCAGTATTATTGTATGTTTAGATATCTTCAACACAAGTGAACTAGATTAGCTGCGAGGTTCCCAGCTTTGAACAAATGTGACAGTTTGCTTCAAGTTGTTTCATTTGATGTTAAAAAATAATAAGACAATAATTATTAATTTTAAAACTTGAGTGTTTTGTGATTTAAAATGGTTTCGGTAGGGAATCGTTCTATGGGTGGGTGGTACCTTTGGAGACTAGACACCCGACCGACCCCTCCCCTCAATATATTTATAGGTTTATGTGGATGAACGTCTGTGAAAGTTTTCAAATTGACACATTCCAAGCTTTGTTAAAACATGGCTGAATGTTTTCAATGTTAATTTTGTTAAAATGGAAATTTGCTTTTGTTCTTGCGTTAAAAATTCCAGCCTCTTTAGGTACACTGTACTATTCCCCAACCCAAAACTCCCCAACAGCTTGCACAAATCACTTTCGGAAACAAAATAGTGATGATTACGTGTTACTTATCCTAGTACCGCGTAGGTATGAACTACATTGAATTATTATTTCCATAATGTTATCCGCATTCTCAGAGTTTTTTTAGCTGGTTATTTTGTCTTGTTTAGTTGTATTGTGGTCAATATGGACGGTTTATGCAACTATCATATAAACAATATATTTAGTTAGCGTTTTAGTCTAAGGTGTGCAACAAATTTTAAAACAGAGCCATTACCGGTAGAGATGAAAGAAACTTTTTTAAAGAAAGTATAATACATAGATTTATCCATTAGTCTATATACTGCCTATGGTATTATATTATTATTCTTATGCTATGTCCATCTACTTATGGAGGAAATCCTAAGTTCCAGCTTTCAAGGTCATGCTAAGCAATAGGTCATTTAGGTGGGGGAATCTTTTTCTCATATAATAATTATAAAGTTAAAATAAAAAATATATTTGATTCATAGTATTTTTCTGTTTATGAAAGAATATGGCAAATATCGATAAGTGGTAAAAAATAAATAGCCTATTTTAAAAAACCTATGTGTACCATCCCCCAAATAATTAATACTTGGAACTCACAGCAAAATTAAGTCACTACCTGAGTATCAGACTATATTAGAGCATAGAAAGCAGTAAAGTAAATTAAAAAAAACCAACATTTGATATCTGGCGTTGAGATCAAACTGCGAATCTGTACATTTTTACGAGATAATAATTCTTTCATGGGTTCAGAGCCCCCATAACCTATGACGTCAACATTATAACCTTCATCAGCCAAAGACAAAGAATGATATTGCATTCGTGGACTTCTTCCAATATCTCCAAGAACTATAACGCTGACACATTTCTTCCCCATTTTGCAAATTTAAACCAACCACGTATATCACCACGGCACAGGACCATTCTACAAGAAAGATAAGACAGGGTCACACTATTAATAAGGTGTTTTTTCTTATATGTGCTGCTACCTACACTTTTTTCAGTAACTGAAATAGTTAAATTAATTATATAGTTAATTCGCTTAAAGAATTGTGTTTAGGTGTTTCAGTAGGTAGTATTCACATATCTATTCTAATATTACTATTTTAGTATATATTACATTTTTGTTACCAAGAAATTCTCACCTGTTGAACGAGGACATTTTGCATAATACATTCTAGAAAAATAATCATAATGTTTATAACAATATTATTTTTAGAATACACAATGAAATTCTAGAGAAAAAGCAACATATTTCTTGAAATTTTATACTGATTCTTATTGAAAAGTTTTAACAAATTTGGTTTCAAACTGTCATGAGATACGAATTGAAAACGTAAGTCTAATATTATTTCATAGATAAAATATAAATTTGATGATACACATTTTCCTGACAAAATATTATTTAATGAAAACTCTTAATTTGAATATATTGGCTTCTGTAGCAACTAGATGATAATTTTCTTTATTATATTCTTCAAATGTAATAACTGCTATCTTTTTCAAGTTTACTTATACTGATTTTTATTTACATAAACAAGTGGTCCTATCTAATGTGCAGATGGATTTACTATTTTTATCTGACTGATTTATGTTCACAAGCCATGAAGTAATTACATAGTTTTTAATCACAGCATCTTATTACCCATTCGGTTTGTACGAATATGTACTAATTACACTAATGGGTTAGGGAGTATGAAGGTTTAATTTAGAGGAAATGGACCCGCATTTGCATGGAGGGAGAGTGTAAAACCATTCAGAAAACCCTCAGTGCACCCGAACGGGATCGAACTCCAATCTTACAGTCTTTGGCAGTCTAGTCCAACATGAGATTGGCGTGTTAGACTGCGTGGCCACTGGAGTAGGTTACTATTATCGCATCACTAACATCTTCTCTTCTTTAAAATATCTTCTTGGTGATAATTTGACACAAGTCCACAATATAAACAGACAAAAATTAATTGAGTTTATTTGGATAACACTAAATAAAAAGTGAGAAAAAATTAACACAAATTATTTATGATCTCTATTGTAAAATAGTTTTCTAGCCTCTGCCCACATGTTTAGTTTGACAGGCAACTTAATCGAGCCTACTTGAGCTAATCTTATATTTAGAAGTTCCTTCTTCGTATGGTGTATCATGAAAGTGTTGTAGTAGGTGTTTAGATAAGGTGTTAGAGCTGTTTGGTTCTCCAATTTCGAATATGATTAACATTAGTTCTTGTGCGGTGTTAAGGGGATGGATCACCATGAGAGATGAGCGCGGCCGGTTTCTAAGGCGATTTCTCTGTACATGATTACTAAGAAAACTATTATACATATTTTAATCAGATTTTTACTACTGTAAAGATCATTTCATTTACATGGTTTATAGTTTATTCCTATCTACCCAGCCAATTCAAATTTAAGTTTTAAAAAATAATTTAAAGATCACTGCATGAAACAAACTGGGCTTGTCATTTAAATGTGGGAAGACTTAGGCTAAAACGGTTTTCATTTTATTACAATAAACACATTTCTCTATCATTTAGTATAATTTAACGCCAGTTAAAAGTTAAATATTTGTAAGCAGCTTTGTTTAAATAATTTTTGCATGATCGTATTTTCTTGGTTTAGTGTTGTTTTTTAAAAAATCTGCAGACAAAGTATAAACCGAGTAAATATGATTGAGAATAATTATCATTTCATTTTTCAGCATACATATTGTCCTAAACTAAAATAAAGTGGTACAGTTTTATTTTAATTCAAAAAAGTGTTGTGGTGCAGTAGCCTGTGACCTAGCGGTGTAAGGTTGAACAAAATGAACCTCTCGATAAAACTCATGGCAGTGTTGCCAAGCGTTGCACGGTGACGAGCAGATGTTCTCAGGAAAAATATCAACTCGACTGCGTTCATTTATTAAATCAGTTGTGTGAATACCACGTGTTTTGCAATGGAAGCCGTTTCTGTAAAAAGAGATCGAATAAAATAAAATAAAAAACTACTTTATCTCTCAACCAGACGAAAGAAAAATAAATGTTCTACTCTTGTGAATTGGATAAAAAAAAAGTGTCATGAATTTATTATCATTTCTGCATGAAAAATACAATTTTAATACTGTAGTTTAAAATCCATCCATTAATTTCGTGCGTAGAATACCTAATTAATATAATTACATGACCCGTTTTGGTGACCTCATGATTTAAGGCACTACTCTTGCAAAAAACTGGACTGCTGAGGACGGGGATTGGTGTTCGATCCCAGATTGGTGCTATGAGGTTATTATTCCTAAAATGTTTTCCACTCACCCTCCACGCAAATGTGAGTGTAAGTCATCTAAAAGCAACCTTACCCTTCTCTGACACATTAGCTTAATTATTACATCGGCGTAAAACCCACACGGGTTCGGTTCACTTTGGTGTACCAATCAAACACTTTGGCCCTACCTTTGGTAATCTGATCTGTAAACAGAGTCAATAATTTGGTATCGATAATACGGGGCTAACTAAATCATTTTGGACTATTGGCAATTTGAACAAGAAATACACTTGTCACAATAGATAAATGTCTTGAAACTATTTTGCTATCAATTGTAAAGGTGGATAATGAAACGGGGTGGGGGGACTATTGAACATGCCTTGACCACCGCGCTTTTAAAATTAATAACATTAACACAGATACATATTTAATTTTGACAATTATTATTTTACAAAATAGTTTCATCACAAATATAATTTTTACTTTCTCGCACCCCTCGCGTGCCATAGTCAAAGATTTGGAAATAACGTAAGCTTTAGAGAGGAAGGGTAGGGGGGGAACACAAATGCTAAGAGGAGGATGTTACTCAATATATATAAGAGTGTGCAGTGTAAAGATTATTTCCATGTCTTTTTTTTTGTTCTTGTGGTATTAGAAATGCTTCACTTCTTAACATTCTTTGATGTTATCCGTAAATTTACAATAATAAAGTAGGGTAGATAATAAATACGGTAATTAAGAGAAAGTGTTCCCACATTTGCGTGGAGTAAATGAGCAATCACGAGGAAAAACACCTCAATTCACGCGGTCGGAATTCAACCAAAATTTGTAGCACAGGTCCCTAATAAAATTAAAAACGTTGTGTTCATTGCAGAAGTTTTGATGAAGGACTTTGAATGTATAAAGTTGTAGAATGGATGTATTATTATTATTATTATTATTATTATTATTATTATTATTATTATTATTATTATTATTATATAATGTGTGTAGCTAAAATTATAAAATAGCTAGTGATGTGTATATATTTTATGAACGTCCCTGACACAAAAGTGATTGATAAGGGAGAAATAGATTATAAAATGATCATGCTTCAATGTAAAACTTGTGTTTAAGCCTATCAAATTTGGTCAAAATCGATGGATGGATATTTTCTATACAATTGGGTGAAAAACATTTTCTTGCAGTATATTTCTTTATGTTTTATTGTAATTTCAAATACTTATTTTTAGAGTTAGTGTTTATAATTTTTGAAGTACAGGCAATAAGTGTAATATTTATTCTATAAAAATTATACATTTTTAAAAATAAAATCTTTCTTTTTGCAGAAAAATGTTCTATATGCTATCTTCAAATTTGAATATATATATATATATTTTTATTTATATATATAGATATATAATATTTATTTAATAATATAATATTATATTTTTATATATATTATAATATAATATTATATTTTGATTTTCATTATATTATATATAAATATATATGTATATAATATTATTTAATCTGGTCAAAATATTTTCTTTCAGTTCCTGAAGTAAATGGTTGGATTAAAATTTTTGTCAAATAAACAGAGAATTTGTGAATAGATTTTTTTTTCAAAAATAGTTTAGTGGTTTTATGGATCAGGAAGGCTATAATCATAGAAATTGTACCCGCATTTGCGTGGAGGGAGCGTGGAAAACCAGTTTGGAGAAACTAACTTTAGTACACCCGACCGAGATTAGAACCTTGATCTCCCCATCATTGGCAGTCTAGTTTACTGTAAGAGTAGCGCGTTAGACCATGAGGCCATCAAAGCGAGTGTTATACATGTTAAAATATGTATAAATGTATAAAGCTATATTTGATTATCGAATATAATTAATAAAAAATAGGTTAATAGAGTTTGAAATTCTTGATAGCTACAAGTTCATTGGTGTAATTATAGGGGGGTGGCAGAATGCCACAGGCCCACGCTCAAAATAGGGCCCATCACGCAGGTCCATCCACCCAAAATTAATTTGGTAATATATGAAAGCGTTGTCTTTCAGGCCTATCATTGTTTCGTAAAGATCTCATTATTCAATCAAAAATTACTCAATAGTCATTTTATCGCGCATAATTTATGCTGTACAAAAATGTATGTACATATTTTTCTGTAAAATCAATAGAAACAGCTGTCAGGTCATTTTCAAAACTTTACTAAAAATTATTTAAGAAGCACATGAATCAATAAAGGCTAAAGGGATTAGCTATGTTGTCTGTTGAGCTACTACCCTTAGCTTGTCCTTGGAGGAAAGTGTAGACAATTTCACAGAGATCAATGTTTGTTTAGCCTCTATAAGTGTTAATATTGATAATTGCCTATAGATTTGTTTATAATATTTATTAATATTGTTTTATTCAATTCAGATTAAGTTTTTTACATTATATTGAAACTTTTCAGCAACAATTTTATCAAATATTATGGCTGTATGGTAATGCACTTAGAGTGGTTTTTCCTCAATGTGTTTACACTCTTATCTCTCCACGCAAATGTGGGTACACTTCCTCTAAATTTAACCTACCTACTCTATATTATTACGTATTATAAAATAATTCCAATAATAAATGTCTAAATATTTTTTTATGATCTACAATTATTCATAAGATTTAGGGACGGTGGTGTATTTTTTCCTTGGGGGCACCCACCGTGGGTCCATTACTGCATAGTCACGCCTTTGTACATGTTACAAGCTAATGTAGGTCAAGCTAGTTTTACAATAGGAGATTTTAGTGCATCTTTAAGTTTATATTAAAATAATTATTATTATTAGTATCTGGATGGTGTAATATAAGAAACTAAAGTAAATAATAATAAAAACACAATTTCTTATTTATGTTTTATACATATGTGTGTGGCCCCCCTGCCTTTTAAGGGTTCTAACACTTTTAAAGAAGGGTACATCTCTGACCCCCAATTTTATGCGTCCATGAAAAAAGATATAAAAAAATAAACACTTTTTATGTTAATTGATAAGATATCTCTATCACCATTATTATTATTATTATTATCATTATCAGACACTGTCCTCACACCTCATAGCTTGGGTTATGTCAGATGCTGAGGAAATGATCTACATTCTACGATGTGTCTGTCGATAGTTTTATATCCAATGTTACTCATTGAGGGTGAACTGGGAAGGGGGGAGGTTTGATAGGGCGGGGTATTACCACCAATTTCTTCTCCACCCCTCTCCCCATCAAAATGTGTCTTCCTCCAGTTTGTTTGGTTCCCTCTGATATACTTGAGTTTGAAGCTGAAAGATGGTTTGTATCAAACTTCAAATATATTCTATAACAATCTATTATTATTTTTAAATGCTTAAGCGCCATGCCACCCCCAGAAATCAAGTCCAATAGTATGTGCTACTCACCGTGTTCAACTGACATGTTGAAGACGGGGAGATCATGGTTCGATTCCGGTCGGGTGCTCACAGGTGGTTTTTCCTAAATAGTTTTCTGCTCTCACTCCACGAAAATATGGATGCACCTCCTCTTAATTTAACCTTCCTGATGCCTAACACATTATAGTAATTATTACATAAGTGTACAGCCCGAACGGATAGTAAGACGTGGTGATATAAATAAATAATAATAGCGTGTTTGAAACAGTTTAAAAAAAACCCTCAGAATACACTACTGGGATTTGAACCCCAATTTCGTCACCAGCAAACCAGTCTAATACGAGAAAGTCAAATTAAAAATGTTTTCTTCCGCTAGGTAAGAAATATTAAGAAAACCATACTACTGATTATATTAGTTCAAGCTAAAAATAAAGCAGCAGATTTCTGCAAAGTGTGGTCTTTGATAAAAGCCGCACTCTAGCCTTTCCTTTCCAAGAAACTTGACCCATGTAAACAACAGATTAGCTCGCTCCCTCTCACTCTTTTAGACCAAATTTGACAGATATGACAACACCGCAGCTCTAGTTCGGTGTCGGCTAAACAGTCCAAATAGTTCAATATATGGACGTTTCTTAGGAGTTGCGCTGATAGCGCTTATCAAGTTTTACAAGGTAGTCCTTCCACTTAACATACGAAATTTGTTTTATACATGCGTTAAATTATCAAACGCAGAGAAAACAAATTAGCTAACTGACCTTCGTGAAATGTGATTGGGAATATATGGAGCTGAAGAGATGATGACTGGGGTACCCCAATCTTGTTTCATAAAGAGTAATTTTATCATTTTTTAAAATAGAGTTCTATTGCTTTGTGCACCGAGGTTAGAGACGGTTAACTCACACGTTATGATAAAAAATTAAAGCGTGGGACAAACGATCCTAGAGCCATTAAGGGTTAAGGGGAGGAATTAAAGTAAATGACCTCAGTGTGGTGCTGACACCTAGCGATAATCAATCTAAATAATTAAAAACAAAGACTAGAGCACACCTGCCTCAGTGGATATATTCATACCAAACATACCACCCCTCTTGAACTACTAGTTCAATGAATGAGGAGAACAAAAGATACAACACCGATCATGAAAGGAACAAATATACAAGATAAAACAATTAATAAGTAAAAAAAGAGGAAAACAAAGAAACAAACTTATATAAAGAGAAATAGAGATGGTATAAACAATGTACAAGCACTGTTTGAAGAGTAGGAAGAAATATTGGCTTTTCAGTCTGTTCTTTTGCCTGGGTACGTTCAGATATACAATCGGTTGTCAAATTTTAACGGCAACGAGAGGGAAACCAATCAAGAGATGTCCCGGAGTTAGAGCATCTAGTTCACATGGAGCAGCAGATAGAGGGACTAGCGGTTCTACAGTTAAACATAGCTTCCACTTTAGTCGTCAGCGCTATGAACTCTTCTCAGGAAAATATCTGATCCTCAATTATTTTCGAGAAATGGTATTTTGCGCTTTTGATTGCAGATTCCCAAAGTCCTCCCTGATGTGGTGCGGCTGAAGGCTGGAAATGAAACTTGATAGAATGTTGTGATGCAAACTGTTGAAGGTATTTTTAGTGAAGGCTTTAGCTAGACGATCGTTAATGGTTTTCTTCAACTACTGATGAGAGGTGCCCATGAATTTTGTCCCACAATCAGGATATAAGTCTGAGCAGAGCTCACTTCTTGAAACAAAGCGGGTGAGGGCAGCAATGAAAGTATCATAAGTGAGGTCTGTGACGACTTAGAGGTGAGCTGCTTTAGTTTAGAAGCAGACGAACTAGCAGATATAAACTTTGATAGGCTGAAGGCGTCTGACAGTGTTTTAATCTATACAGAAAATGGACCTCCATAATCCATTTCGGATTTTAAAAACAGACGTGAGGGATTCACTCAAAATTCAGGTAGATCACTATCATTGGAGCTATGAGCTTTGGTTTGTGGTAAAAGCAATGAATATATTTGAAATTTTGAAGTCTAATTGTGCTGTGAACAGAGAGGATCCAGAATTGCAGAGACAAAATAGACTTGAAAAAATGCTTGAGATGATGGTGATCGATGATCAGTTTGCCAATATTATATGATTTTGGTTAACACAATAGGGTGTTTAGCTTAGTGAGACTACTCTCAGTATTTCATGGTTGTTCAGGAACGGGGATAAGCATTGAAGTTTCGTGACGCATGGTTTCTTAGCCTTGATGCGTTCTATATTGGCGGTGAAGGTTCCAACTTAGATAGCTCGACATATGCGTTGAATGGCTTCATTGAGCTCTTGTGGGCTGAAGGGTGCCTTTTGATGATCGTTTGATTTGCAATGTTTAAGAAAGCAAAGTACAAAGGCCATTGTGTAGCCGAGTATTTGAACAGTAATGTTTGAATCGAATCAGTAGAAGAATTAACAATGAGAATATTTAATGGTGAGGGTTTAACGTGTGGTAATACAGCTCCATCCACAGGAGTGAATTGAGAAAGAGGCCACTGTCCAGGTAGAAGAGAGAGCCACGGAGGACCATATCACCACAGGGGATGATCATTGAGATTTGAAAGGGATACAACTCGAGAGGCACAGTCTGGAGGGCTATGGAGAGAAGCGATATGCATCCAAGTGTGAGGAGGTGTCGAGTCCTGGATTTGTGCGTTACGATTAGCCACATAAAATTTGAGCCGATAAGGTGGTGTATGAATCCACGAAAGTATAATCATGGAATCTGACCAAGCAGTTCTAAAGTCCATTTGAAATGTGGTGATAAGAGGTCACTGCAATAGTACATAAGTAAGTGAACAGTGCAGAGCTTCAAGTGAAGTATGGGAATACTTTTGAGGGGAAATACACGTGATTTGGCGATGATAAGACTGTCACTTTGTTGTTTAGGTCAAGACATCTGAGGTAGAGGCAACATCCATACCCTGTCTCACTGGCATCACAGAACCCATGGAGTTGAATGTTGGTAGTAGAAGCGAGGTAGAAATAGCGTGGTATGCTAATGGATTCTAAAACAGGATTATCGCTCAAATATCTCTATCATCTATACGTCACAGTGCTAAGTTGATAGACAATAAGAGGTGCTGTGGGACTAAATCAATTGGTGCAATTAATCATCGGGGTGTATCAAGATATGTCTGTATATTTGTCTAATATCACATGAGAAGACTATAAAGTGGCGACGAAAGTAGGTGATCACGCCCCAAATATAATTTTGAAGTTTATGCCCAGGTAATAAAACTTGAATATTAAGCGTTGTGCTCACTTTAACTTGTGAGCTTCGGTGTTCTCTCGTTCCCTCCGTCTCACCGGTTCATCACACCACCATCTGGCGAGTCTGCGATAGTGGTAGCGTGGACTTGGTTCTTCCATTCCCACCATCTCACTGGGTTGTCGGACCTTTAGCTAACATATCTCCTTTCCTGATAGAATCCGATAACACACGCAGAGATTACCAGGTACATAGCCCAGATGAAAAGAAAGAAGGCGCCTGGACCCGACGGTATCAGGGTCAAGGTGCTTCAGGAGATCAATGAGCAGATAGCGCCCTTAATTACGGGACTGTTGAATGAATGTACTGCTCAGGGCAAAGTACCAAACGTGTGGAAGCATAGTGAGATAGTCATTCTCAGTAAGGGTGATGAAAAAGACCCGCAACTCCCAAAGTCATACAGGCCCATATGTTTAATGAATACATGTGGTAAGCTGCAAGAAAGAGTATTATGACTATATCGTAGTAATTTATTCTATGGCAAATGTTGAGTATTCGTTAGTAGCAAACGAGAATGGCCATCACAAGGCATTTATAACAGAAACACAGAAGCTAACAACTTCGGTGGCCACATGGTCTAGGCCCTCTCTCCGCAACAATAAGCAAGACTTCCAATGATGAGGAGAAAGGTGTTAAAATCCCGGTCGGGTGTACCAAGGGTGGTTTTTCATAAATAATTTTCTGATTCCCGTTTACGCAAATGCGGTTACATTTCCTATAATTTCAACCTTCACCTAACTCATTAACGTAATTTGAACATATGCGTATAGTCTGAGTGGGTAGTAAGGCACAGCGTCGTTAATTGTTACAATAGCTGTCCATTCTAAGATTCATGCATAAATCATATAAATTTAAAATGAAATCAACTTTTTTTTCGCTGTGTACTATTTCACTATTATTATGTATCAAGAATGAGCGTCATCTTTAAAATTAATGTGTTTCAAAGTCTTGTGAACTTTATTATACATACGCTATTTGCCACTAGCTACACGTTATGTATGAATAAACTCTATACTAACAATTATTTTTTGTGTACTACAATAAAGGTAGTAAATAAGTTATCCATCTATATATTTATAAATTCCAAATACTGGTAAAGGGAAAATATTTGTTTGAGGTCCGATCAATAACAGGGTTTAAAACAAACACGCTACGAATTAAAGATTGGTAGTTTCTTAAATGTAAACTAAATTACATGAAAAGTTATATTTACTTTCGTAAAGTTCTGCATAATGGAGTGTATTGGTAAGTAAATGACAGTTAATATTATATTATTAATAGTATTAATTCTTTAAAATATTTACTTGAATTGTTTTACAAGGGAATATATATTTTAATTTGAACATTAATCACACATAGTAAATATTCTGTCATTTTGATATTTTTTTCAATAATAATTGAATTGTTAAGTAGCCTACATATTTGATAAGCTGGATGGGCAAAGCAGCATATTTATTCGTCTTAACTGGTCACAATTAATTTTGATTACGTAAGGTGTGTGCCAGGATATTTTATATTATTTTAAGGTTATGCTATGTTGGCTGGTAGATCTAGCTGAGTTCCGTAGGCCTATTGAATACCTATCAACCATAACACATTATAATCTGAGGAATTAAAAAAAATAATGAATAGACCTATAATATTTTCTGTTGACCCCACACAATTTTTAAATTTTTTTTAAAAATTAATTGATGAAGAAACTTTGGCGAGTAACATTTTTAAAAGTAGACCTGTCAATTTGTAAATATTTTTGATATGTTCATTTTTATTTTTTATAGTAGACATCTTTTAATTCATACTGCCCTATCCTACATCTTTTAAACAAATATGATTTAATATAGGCCAAATACTGAGGGAATGGACTCTTAAGCAGGCAAATAGTTATTACAATATGTGATTCAGGCACCATTATAGGCATGCAAGGAAAACAAGAACACAATAAGCATTGTCAAATTGATTTTACTATAGGCCTACCTACAGCCAATTTTTTTTAGCACCATGTTTTACTAATGTCGTACTAATTACATTAATATGTTTAGGGGCTCGGAAGGTGAAATTTAGAGGAAGTCTATCTGCACTTGCGTGGACAGAAAGTGAAAACCATTTAGTAAAAAGTACCTTAAGCTTGTATACTGGACTGAAACTCAAATCTCTTATCTCCCTTTCATTGTTAGTCCAGTCTATTGCGAGAGTGATGCCGTAGCCCATTCGACCACTAAAGCAAGTCCCATGCTATCAATAACCAGATAACTCTCTAGATTTTCATTAGTGAAATGGGTAATATTTTCATTATTTTTTATTTATTTAGCACCGCGTCTTACTACCTGTTTGGGTTATACACTTAAGTACTAATTACGCTAATGGATTAGGAATTGGGAAGGTGGAATTTAAAGTAAGTGAACTTGCATTTGCGTGGAGGAAGAGTGGAAAACCGTTTAGGAAAAACCACCCCCAAATTCGCCCGACCGAGATTTGAACCTCGATCTTACTGTCCTCGGCAGTCTGGCTCAACACAACAAGCGTGTTAGTCAACTACGCCGCTAAAGCTTTTTTTTTTAAATTTGAAAAGCTGATTTTTACTTTACACGATATCAATAGACAAAATTTCAAATTTTCCATTTCCTAAGCAGTTGAACTCTTCTTCTTTATAACAGTATGCTATTTCCTCCCAAGATGTCTGCCACTGCTCCCATTGTCCTCCATCCAACGCTTATTGGAAGTTATTTAACATATATTGATTTTGGAACCTAGTACTCCAAACAAGTAGGCCACAACTGATAATTTCTAAGAAACTAGACTTTCTCTTTCAGCAGAAAATCTGTAATGTATGAAAAAGAGAGAGGGCAAAGCCGAAATAGGCTGTTACAAGGCACTTATTCATAAAACAGGCAAAATCCAACAGAACAAGCAATTGAATGCAGTATAAAATTAACAAATTGTACTCGTTGTAACATGAAATACATGTTTATCTCAACTGCCTGTGTTTTACGATCTAGGAAAAGAAATGGCAAAATCTGGTCTCTAATAACAACACAACAATAATCAAAGATGGCTTCTGATACTTTATATATTTAAGAAATTAATATTTATTATACTTACACCCAACTCATGTATAATTTCCCTAAATTTTCTCTGGAAAAAATATTTATGCCACAGGCTCAAATGTGGTCCCCAGGTTTCGGTTTAATATGGTTGCTATTCACTAGAATATAAGTTATACAATGTATTGATAGAAAAGAAACGTGTCTCTCAAGGGAACTAAACAATAAAGAGTAGTTCCTACTTTGATGTAAGTATTCACCTCTGTTACCTGCTCAGGTAACAAGAGTCAAGCATAACAATACAGGGCCTTCTGTTAGTAGTTGTTGCCATTTAACATTACTATTCGTTTAGTTAGATCCAGTTAGGCACAACATTTTTTGTGCCACCTAATGAGGTTAGTATTATCTGTTACCCTGCTCTATTTTTCTTTATGTTGTGCAGGCCTATCTTCATCATTGAGCTTGTAATAATTTTATGTTAGTAAAGTGTTTTATTTTGGTTAGGCCTAGGCAAGTTGTGATCGGCATTCCATAAACCTGCTGTACAAGTTTTCAAGTTATGGGCCCACATTGTTTTAACTGAATGAACTTTCCGTATATTTGTATCGGCAGATACAGGGAATTTACTTAACCTCTGACATATACGAGAAACGGTAATTAGCCACCACAACCGGTGAAAGAAAGTACTATTTGATGTTTCATACTCAAACACTGGAACTTAAGAATGAAAACCGGGGATGTGGAGTTGGTACAACTTTCACTCCAACTCCTCTATTTTTCTACTGTTCTACTCCAACTCTAACTCGTTAAAAATTGTTATTAAAAGTTTATTAACTAGTAACAACAAATTTACTGTAGTAAAATAATACTTGATAAGGATTACTTTATAGGAAGCTTCTTTGACACTGAATGTATATTTAAAGAAATTATATAATTATTAGTAAACAAATGATACATTTTTACCAACTCTCACCTCTTAAGTGCTGATGGAAACACTGCTTGATGAACTCTATTTGCTGGAAGTTGTCCAAAGTGATTAATGTACAAAAGAAGCTAATTTTCATTTAAGCTGATAGTCTTGATAACACAGCTAAAAGACTAACGGCTAACTGGAAGAAGATGCAGGAAAAATTCACTTATTAAGCAGTTCAAAGACTTGGAGACAGCATTCTTGAGTGTGCCAAGGATAAACAATCTTCCTTTCATGACATTTATCAGGGCAATATAAAACTGAAATTTGTAAGGCAGGTAAAGATACCACCACAAATAACTTTAAAAGACAAAACATTTTAAATTTTAAAATGGTTTTAAAAAAAATAAGGGGCAGAAGGGGTTATATAAAAACTTGTAGGTGCAGAATAAAATTTAAATTTAGCAGGCATGTAAAAGTACTACTCAAGATAACCAAATAAGTTTTAAAGTTTGAGATTTCTAAGTGGGAGTTATAGAAATGGCGGAAGGTATTTAAGATTTTCAAAATTACCATAGTTAAAAAAACTACTTCTCATAATGGTAGAAGATTGAAATTGCCAAGCGGTTGGTTATAAGGACCACCTTATATAGACAACGGTATGCAAATTTCTTAAATTCCATAATGAATTGGAATTAAGTTTCCATAGCAAATTAATAAACACTTTTTGGTAGGGTAAAAAATTTAAATTCGTCATGGAAATATAGACCTTCCCGAAGAGGCGAAAGTCTGAACATGTCATTTCAAAAATCAATGCTGGAAAATGAAAGAGCTTTAAATTCATACTACTAATATAAAACACTATTTTTGATGCTGGTTAGAAGTTGAAATTTGGAAGCCACTTAAAAAAAAAATAGCCGATAACCAAATTTGCTAAGGCAATGTTCTATGTGAGCGAACTAAAGCGAGTGGCATGGGTGGAATGGTTGAACAAGTTATTAACACATAAGTCCTACACTGAGGTTTGACTTGTATCAACATATCGGTTTTGACCAACATTTAAACAAACATTTAGAAAACTCTTGTTCAAGTCTGCGAGACCACGGGAACATTAGCCGACATCTAGGTTTTTGTCATTTCTAGAGCATGTAGCATGGACAAAGATCCTTGGTGGCAAAATGGCTGAATTGTGATAGATCCATTTTAGTTTTTGGAAGTTGACAGAAATAATGGCCGCTAAGGGGGAAGTAAGAAGAAGTGTTATAGTCGGTTTTTTGAACGCTATTGGCGCTCTTGTAGAGGAGGAATGTCACCTGACTTCCAGCCAACTGGCTAGTAGCACTGTAAACATGGTGGGGAGTCGCTTCACAGCGCTCGAATGAGATTGCCATCTTATTAACTACAGCCACAAATTTCCTGGTATGTGTCCCAGCAGTTCTTAGTCACGGTGGAAGTTGATGTCTTGTTTTCGAGAGTAGCCTCAACCTCCCGAATATGAAAATTTAGTATATTTCATTTAAGCTAGGAACACGATGAGTAGGTGCATAAATAATGTCACTAGAGACTTAGCGGAAATAAAAAATATCAGTAGAAACTTAGTGGGAATAAATAATGTCAGTAGAGACCTAGCAGTAATAAATAATGTCATTAGAGACCTAGCAGTAATAAATAATGTCATAAGAGACCTAGCAGTAATAAATAATGTCATTAGAGACCTAGCAGTAATAAATCATGTCATTAGAGACCTAGCGCTGAAGATTTATAGGGATGATAAAGTATTTTATTAATATAATCTTGTAATGGACTAAATTCAATTTTGATTTATTTCTGACAAAATATTAATTATGTACTTACTAATGACACATGCGGCAAATATATGCTGTGATTTTCTAAACATAAACAATAAATACACCTTAATTGCAGTGAATCTAGTGGAGTGGACTAATAAATGATTGTGATGATGATATATCTTTATTTAAATAATATCTTTAACATTGAGCTTTTAAAAGTAAATTTTTTAAAGAAAAATATGATAGTGTGTGAAACTTTGAAAAGAGAATTATTTGTTTAATGTTGGGGCCTCCAATTTTACAGAGCTCCTGCAGCTCTAAATCATGCCCTATGTGTCTAACTTCAAACAAATTTTATCAATTCTTTTTGAAACAAAATGCAGAGACCAATTTTTGTTGAGAGGGTGGAAGGAACACCAATAAGAAACAGATCCAAGAACAAATCTGAGTAGGTTAGTAGTGTGAGTGTGCTAGTAATGTGACATTAGTGTGCTCAAGACTGCACTACTGCACCACTCGGTTATTGGACAAATAACTGCTTGGCAAGCAAATCAATTCTATTACTGCTTTACTCACACTTAGCTTCTTACATACTGGTGAAACACCTTTAGTACATTTTGTGACAAAATTGTTAGTATCTAGTGCCACCTCAGTTAGCAGTAGGTAATAATTCTGGCTTAGAACATTACACAGGCAATATATACAATGGGACACACTATTCTCACAGTAGACTAGACTGCAGATGATGGAAATATAGAGGTTTGAATTCGATTGGGTGTTCACTCTCCTGCTATGCAAATGCTGGTATGCTTCTTATTTTACTTACTAATCCCTAAAACCATTAGGGTAATTAGAACATAGGCATATAACCCGAACAGGTAGTAAGACCGGTGCTAAAAATTGTGTAGACACACACAAACTGTATGTTGGGTTCACTCTTTTAATCTCAAAATGGAATGCTTTTGTTGAAATAAGCCTAGATGCAAACCTTTCTTAGACCTATATAGCGATATTTGTCACCTTGGTTTTCTTTTTCTTTTGTTTTTATAGTTTGTAAAATTTTACAATTAGTTTTGGTGAATTAAAACATTCTTCGATATTCATCCGTAGCATAATTATTACACTGTGTTGTGCAAATAAAATACATTCTATTTTTATTCTCAATAATACCAAAGGAAGATTATCCAGCATTGTTTAAAGGGATAATAATAATAATAATAATAATAATAATAATAATAATAATAATAATAATAATAATATAATAAATAAATAATAATAATAATAATATAATAAAATAATAATAATAAATAAAAAAAATAATAAATTATTATTATTTTGAAGTGTGGGGGAACACCTCTTTGTTAAACAAATTAATTCTTTGAAGTCTTCTCTTGTTCTTGTGTAACATCAAGAATTTTCACAGACACCCTAGAGAAGAGGGCTTTAGAAGAAGAACTAGCTAAACAATAAATGAAGAAAAGAGCAGCTATAGTTTCTACTCAAGTAAAAATGTTGCCTTCTAAGAAAATGTTCTTGGAACAATATTGTAACGCTGCACTCGCGTACGACCAGGCCGGGTTGTGGTGTCGTTCACACATATTCAATATTAAAAGCATTCACAAAAATATTCATTACTAACATACAGTAGCTCCATGACTTCTTTGGTGCTGACTGACAGCTCACACTGCAGTTGACGGCTTTGAAAAGTTACCAGACCAAATTATATATCCCTACGCTGAACCAAATGATCTGCAAAAACATGTGTTTAGTAGCTGTCACTTCTGACTGTCAAAATTTAGGTATATACCCAAATGTTGACTGTCAGAAGTCAACTGTGAGCTGTCAGTCAGCACCAAAGAAGTCATGGGGTACAATAGTTCACTACCTACCTCACTGCCAGCCTACACCCCATCCCCTTCCTCTGTTAGCTTATTTAACCTATTTAGCATGCTAGTATAATATCACTGTTCTGAACTAAAAAAATAGTGATCTTTATCCAAAGGAAATTGTGAATGTAAATTGCAATCTTACTTATGCACAAATGTTTTATCCTTTGCATTATTTTTTGAGAAAAATTGAGAAACACATGATCCCACTGTGATCCCGTGATGAAACTTTCCAAAGTTTTAAAAAACCAGGCTTTTGAGAAATTCAAGGTCAAAATTATTTGTATGACCTTAACTGAAAAAACTTCCAAAATTAGCGGTTTACATTCATATGAAAGATTATAAAATAAGCTACAATTTTTTTTTACTCAACTCATTTCTAGCCTGAGTAATAATTTATTTTGTAATTGCTGGGAGCGGAAATTGTGATTTTTTTGAGATTTCAAAGGGCTGTAACTTTAAAACTACTGCAGATAGCAATCTGAAAATTTGCATTTTTTTTTACTACCTCTGAGGGTACATTAGATGAGCCAAATTTGAAAAAAAAAATCCAAGAGGGTAAGGTTTTAATTGGTTCACTTGATGCGGAATGACCCTACTACAACTGCTGTCCAGATGGCAGCACCAGTCTGGAAATTTTTTGATACTCCCACATATTTACAAAAGATTAATTTAAAAAAATTCTGGCATAATTTTAAAGGTATATTTTTACATTTTAACTATCGTACTCAATACACTCATCTGTGAACACTTTTGTGAGAAGATGGTCTCTAAGATTAGATGTATAGGAGGATGTTTTGAACACTTTCCACTTAGCTTAAGGTAGTCCAGCTATGTCTCTCCCAAAGAACTCCCACACATCCCAAGTTCTTGAACTTGGGTGAGGCATGGTGAACACTAAATGGGGAAAGGAAAGGAAAACGGATGTCAGGTTGACGAAAGGTCAGTTCCCCCTCCAAATAATTAGCTGAAAGAGTAGGTTTCGGAACATGGATCTTCATGGACAAACTAATTGGATGAAACATAGGTAAGCACTAGAATTCTTAGAATACCGTTACCCTTCTCCCTTTTCCTAACACTAATTATGAGAGTTAGATGTCCAAACTCAGGAGTGACATCAATAGCAATGTGGCTAGGTACTATTACTAGCTACAACCGTAACTAACACATACAATAGCTTGGCTATTGATCCAGAGTGCTGTCTCACTCTAAGAATGTCATTGTAAGCTACACGGCCATCCTATGACTTACATAATTACTAATTGCAACTAGGTTCTTTTAGAGCTGTGTACTCTTAATTTTTTCTTATACCCTGTTGGATATGTTATTCATCTTTTGGTTCCTACCATTTTGATTAATGTGTCTTCTTTTATTTTATTCCGCCGCCAATATGAATGCACACAAAATTAATTGTTTGGTTGGTTGGTAAAAATTAATATCCATCTTTTTTTTTTCTCAGTCCCATTTTATTTGAGGCATTGTCCCCACAACCTGCCTTGAGAACTGGTACAACATTTTCTCCATATGTGGGGTTTCATTTTGTTTCAGAAGCAGACCAAGGAGATTGCTCCAGTACTCCAGAACCACACGACTCCAGTAATCAACACTTATGTAAACAAGAGTCCAGTTCTCGACAACCTTGTGAAATAGAAGCCAGTGATGAACATTTGTGTGAGAAAGACTCGAGTGATTCGCAGAACCATGCAGGAGTTTTACCCCCACCTAAACAATATGTAGATTTCAAAGTGATTTATAATAAAACTAAATATGATATAAATTTTGCTGTGGACGACACAGTGGTGCAATTGAAGCAGTATCTGCAAGATGTTATTGGTGAGTAGCAACACTTACTTTATTTCATGTTCTCAAACTAGAAGAATATAAAGCAACTAGCACGTTACTTACTTATGTTTAAAATTAGCGAGACCTATTCCTGGTGATTACTTGTGTTGTTGTTTGAATAACTTTGGATAGTATTGACACACTTGGTAGTTATTGTTTAAATTCTTTGTTCTGAAACCGTTCAGACATTACTATAGTTATCTTTTATTTGTATGAGAAATATCTTTTGTTTTGGTAAATACAAATATTTCTATATTTGTTTGCAAAGAAATTTTCCTGTTGTCAAGTTGGCTAATTTATTTGATGTGGTTTTGTTGAGTTCTTTGGTTTTGACCTTGGATTTAAAACTGCAATACACTATGATTTGTTCTTGTCTATTTAGAACTCAACGAAGCAACTGATACACTTTTCTCACTTTTAGTCATTAATTAAAAAAAATCATTCATAGTAATTACCTTTTACCACAAATTAAAGCTCAAGTTTTTCAGTTTCATCATTTATTTATAAGGTAGAATATTGCAAGTTATTAATATCGTAGTGTGGAAGGTGCATACTAAAGACATCAAATCAATGTGGAAGTAAATGCATTACAAGTTAAAAGATTATTATTAAAAAATTACAAACGAGAGTAAAGATATCTGGACACATGATAATCTAAAACAGAAGTGAAAAATTTAAGAAGCAGAAGAATGCAAAACTACAAATAATTTGTTTACAGGAGTAAATGAAACATTACTGGTATATAGTATTTATAAGAATAGTTTACAGGTCCTAATAGGCCTGAAAAAATGAGAAAAAAAATTTCAAATGAAGCAAACAACTTTCAAAAAATGTAGGCCTATCAAATAATTTCAATCCTTGATTTATATAACCTAAAAATTTATAACAGTTAATTTTGTAAACATTATTAAAATTCGATATGAGTGTCGATCTTAACTGGCCTATTTAATGGGGAACTAACTTTTTTGTTGCAAATATGTGCACACATTATTGTCAATTTTAATCTTTATGGTCACTTTTAGTCACTTTTCTCACTTTATTTGAAAACACCGCAGCACTTGCCTTCCTGAGAACACAAATAACTTATTAAGCTATTTTTAATTTTCGTTATGATTATTCAAAGTGAAAGTTAATTTGTTTATGTTAATTTCTAGCATTAAAGGGACCATAAAAAGGTTTGTTACGGTGTAATTAGAACAAACACTCGTGCGTTATTACTCCACTCACACATTACTTGTCATTTCATCCAACATTCAGAGGTAGGCCCTAATACAAACCACCATTTTAAATTTTGATGAAATCTGGCACATAGTATCTTTAAATGGTTTTATGATCATATTTTAGATTTTAAGACAATCTAAACAATGGTTTTCAAGTTATGAAGGCCCAGATATTACCCAAATACATCTGTAAAGCTTCCACAGCAACAGTGTTAAAGAGTTGACAGCGTGACATAAACTATTTTAAATCTCTTTAAAGAGAGTGCTATGAATACTATATTGAGTTGTGGATTTGTAAAAAAAATGTTAAAAAATATACTTAAAATAGGTATCCATGGGAAATTTACAATAAAAATATGATTAATATAAATTACTGATACCGGTATCAAAGAAAGAAGGGATGAAACCCCACTAATTCTTTTGTTCTTAACATCCATAAATCTTTAAGTAGCTGTACACAAATAATCTTTTTGATATTCTTTTGAATTCTGTAATAAAAATAGATAAATCATTCATTCTTGACTGCATAAACAAAGCTGAACATGAATCACCAACAACATCAGTCAACATGGTGGACCACAAACCTTCTTGACTTGTCACTTCTCTGGTCTTCTATTGAAGACATGAATCACCAATAACATCAGTCAACATGGTGGACCACAAACCTTCCTGACTTGTCACTTCTCTGGAAGACATGAGTCACCAATAACATCAGTCAACATGGTGGACCACAAACCTTCCTGACTTGTCACTTCTCTGGTCTTCTATTGAAGACATGAATCACCAATAACATCAGTCAACATGGTGGACCACAAACCTTCCTGACTTGTCACTTCTCTGGAAGACATGAGTCACCAATAACATCAGTCAACATGGTGGACCACAAACCTTCCTGACTTGTCACTTCTCTGGTCTTCTATTGAAGACATGAATCACCAATAACATCAGTCAACATGGTGGACCACAAACCTTCTTGACTTGTCACTTCTCTGGTCTTCTATTGAAGACATGAATCACCAATAACATCAGTCAACATGGTGGACCACAAACCTTCCTGACTTGTCACTTCTCTGGAAGACATGAGTCACCAATAACATCAGTCAACATGGTGGACCACAAACCTTCCTGACTTGTCACTTCTCTGGAAGACATGAGTCACCAATAACATCAGTCAACATGGTGGACCACAAACCTTCTTGACTTGTCACTTCTCTGGTCTTCTATTGAAGACATGAATCACCAATAACATCAGTCAACATGGTGGACCACAAACCTTCCTGACTTGTCACTTCTCTGGAAGACATGAGTCACCAATAACATCAGTCAACATGGTGGACCACAAACCTTCCTGACTTGTCACTTCTCTGGTCTTCTATTGAAGACATGAATCACCAATAACATCAGTCAACATGGTGGACCACAAACCTTCCTGACTTGTCACTTCTCTGGTCTTCTATTGAAGACATGAATCACCAATAACATCAGTCAACATGGTGGACCACAAACCTTCTTGACTTGTCACTTCTCTGGTCTTCTATTGAAGACATGAATCACCAATAACATCAGTCAACATGGTGGACCACAAACCTTCTTGACTTGTCACTTCTCTGGTCTTCTATTGAAGACATGAATCACCAATAACATCAGTCAACATGGTGGACCACAAACCTTCCTGACTTGTCACTTCTCTGGAAGACATGAGTCACCAATAACATCAGTCAACATGGTGGACCACAAACCTTCCTGACTTGTCACTTCTCTGGTCTTCTATTGAAGACATGAATCACCAATAACATCAGTCAACATGGTGGACCACAAACCTTCCTGACTTGTCACTTCTCTGGTCTTCTATTGAAGACATGAATCACCAATAACATCAGTCAACATGGTGGACCACAAACCTTCCTGACTTGTCACTTCTCTGGTCTTCTATTGAAGACATGAATCACCAATAACATCAGTCAACATGGTGGACCACAAACCTTCCTGACTTGTCACTTCTCTGGTCTTCTATTGAAGACATGAATCACCAATAACATCAGTCAACATGGTGGACCACAAACCTTCCTGACTTGTCACTTCTTTTGTCTTCTATTGAAGACATGAATCACCAATAACATCAGTCAACATGGTGGACCACAAACCTTCCTGACTTGTCACTTCTCTGGTCTTCTATTGAAGACATGAATCACCAATAACATCAGTCAACATGGTGGACCACAAACCTTCCTGACTTGTCACTTCTTTTGTCTTCTATTGAAGACACACATTCTCTTGAGCTAAGCTTACTGTGATTCCAGTTTAAAGTTTCTTGCACCACCCACTACAGCTAACTTCCTGTTCTCACTACACAAACTTTAGACATGTTGGTTAGGTTGGAATGAAAAAATGTTTTTTTTAATTCAAATGTCTAATAGCGATATAAACTTGCCTTTTACTAATGTAATGAACTGACTAAACCATCAAAGCAATCAGAAAAGTTTTTGAGGTGCCGCAAACGGATTGAAGTTTAATACATTTATGATTTTTTTCATTTTTTTGGTAGATTTCTGAAGACAATAATTTTTTGAATAAAAATTTCTAATAAAGATAAAAATAAACTTTTGACTATTGTTGTCAATTGACAAAAAAATGCAAATCAAACAAATAATTTTTTGAGGTGCCACAAACAGTTTGAAATTTTTACTTTTTGTGGTTTTTGTACATCTTTTAAATTTTTAAATTTCTTGTTATTAATTTATTTTTACTTAAATATTGAATTGTGATATTCTTCGTTCCATCAATATCAGGCAAAAAGTGACAAGTAGTAGCATAGCTGAGGTATAGTGCGACCTTGAACAAGCTGTGACAAGCGCAGCTTAGTAGGCAGGGAGGGGTAAGTCCAAGCTCCACCCCAGTCAGTGGCTTTCTGAGCTTCATGCTATGATGTGGTACTACAATTCTAATGTGAAACAGTCTCATTTGAGTTGTTTTTTCATCTAGTTTTTCTTTTTGTGTTATAGACAATAGTTTTTTTTTATTATTAATTTAGCACTGCGTGTTACTAACCGTTTGGATTTTACGCTGTATAGACAATAGTGTTATTTTCTTTTGTGTATATCTTGTAACAGTAAAGTAAAAATGGTAATGTCAAAAACAATAGACTCGGCCATTGCATTAGTGCTCCATTTTTGGCTATCCAAAAGACCTTAGTAAAATATTACTGCTGACCTATGAAGAAGTAATGAAGTGTTATCTTAATATAAGGTATGGGCTAAAAACAGAGAGTGCTTCTAGGAACCTACCATAAGGGAAATATCAGAAATATTGGTAGAAATAAATTGAAAAGTTGTGGTCAAGAGTTTCTATTCCTGTCGTATCCCACACTCGTATCTTGCAGATGATTAGAAAACATCATGATAGGTAGAGAAATATTTTCAGATTAAAAAATAGAATGGTAACTAAAGCTTTTGAATCAAATTTTATTTTATTTAAGGATGAGAGTAAACTTCTTTTTGACATCACTGCCTACAAATGTTTAAATTTTGCCCTTTGTAAATGTGAGAAAGAAAAGAAAGTTCCGAATTTAGAGTAAATAATTTTAAAAGACCAAAGAACGACTTGAAAAAATGGTTATTAGTGCAGTTGATGTTGCAGTATCTAGAAATCTAGCATTAAAATAACTCAAAGTATTGGAGAGAGTGTGACGTTGTCACAGACATGAAACTAAAGAAGACAGTTTGGACTCACCTAGTCTGGTCCCTTTTGACTGGCCTGCTTCACGACTCCGAAAACACGGGCACTCCGCAATACATCATGTATCCAACTGACCGTCCGTGGCTCGAGATACAACTCCGAGCTGGGCTCGGACATCTGAACATCGAGATGCGCAGACCCATATGCGCCAACGATTGTGTTCTGGTGAAATAAGACCTATTCACCGGCGCGTGAATTTGAATAATTATGTGGCTAAACGAGACTGTTCTCGAAGCATGTGCACGCCCCTTTCCCCTGTCCCAACTGTGTTTCCCGCCGTATGTGAACACGTGACAGACTTTGTTTTGTATATAACGGCTGGACTGTGTAGTGATGTCACTCATTTCTCTGCGCTCAATTAGGTGAGGCACTTTGTCTTAGCTTTAGACTTAGTTTATTTTTCGTCGTATCTAAATTATGTTTGGCTCTTCATGTTCTAAATTTATATGTTTTGGCTTTATTTATTTAAACGTGACTCAGAATTAAATTCGTTAGAGACTACAGGATTTGCCTGTCAGCCATTATGGATTATTTGATATTTAAACTCTGTTTCTTTTTGCAGACCCGCCTTGTCCGCCTCACGGACGGGTTTGGGGTTTATTACGCCGCCATCTTGGGGCGCTAGTTATCTTATTTAAAGTTAAACTTATTGAAATGTTTGGTTTGCTTGTCAAAGTTTTAAGGGTTTAGTCTTTAGTAATAAATGAACTTGTTGTTCAACTCTGGGGCCGCGAGCCCGCGCACTTAGCGCTTCGGCCAAGTTTATAGTTAGATTGATCTAATTTAAATGGTGTCTGTTAAAACTGATTAGGTTGATCTAAGTCATTGGTTTTTTTTTATTAAAATCTCTCTTTTGCGCCTTGTAATGGCAGTTAATAATTATTTAGCATACTCATGTCGAATTTGTATCGGCATCGATGAGTTGAATTTAGATACGACGAAAAATAAACTAAGTCTAAAGCTAAGACAAAGTGCCTCACCTAATTGAGCGCAGAGAAATGAGTGACATCACTACACAGTCCAGCCGTTATATACAAAACAAAGTCTGTCACGTGTTCACATACGGCGGGAAACACAGTTGGGACAGGGGAAAGGGGCGTGCACATGCTTCGAGAACAGTCTCGTTTAGCCGCGTAATTATTCAAATTCACGCGCCGGTGGATAGGTCTTATTTCACCAGAACACAATCGTTGGCGCATATGGGTCTGCGCATCTCAATGTTCAGATGTCCGAGCCCAGCTCGGAGTTGTATCTTGAGTCACGGACGGTTAGTTGGATACATGATGTATTGCGGAGTGCCCGTGTTTTCGGAGTCGTGAAGCAGGCCAGTCAAAAGGGACCAGACTAGGTGAGTCCAAACTGTCTTCTTTAGTTTCATGTCTGTGACAACGTCACAAGAGAAATAAATTATAAGGAACAAAGAATACTGAAAAAGAATGGAATAAATGGAAAATATGTCGTAGATGAGAAAATTAAAGAATATGAAGAATACATTAAATTAAAAGCATATGATGTTGTGGCTTCAAAATCTTATCAGATTGCAACACTAAGTTCGCAAATGCGCATTAAATTTCCTTCTGTAAATTCAGTATGTGATCTAACTGGTGTTTCTAATAGAGCTAATGCAGCAATTTCAAGTGCAGTTCTTCAGGATAGTGGCCTCATTAGTGAAGAAGACAAAAGTAAAGTAATTGTTAGAATGAAGATTAGAAAATAAAGGTCAAAGAATCAAAAAAACTACATAGAAGGCCATAATGAAAGCACTACAACAACTAACAAAGGACTTTATTTTGATGGAAGACGAGACAAAACTTTAGTACAGGAAAAGATAGGGAGCAAATATCACAGGAAAACCGTTGTAGAAGAACATGTGTCATTTATTGAAGAGCCTGGTTTGAAATATTTGGGATATGTGGCACCACGTTCTAGGATATTAAGGATGGCATTGTGTTGTTTTATAGTGTAATAACTGACCCATAGACATAACTACTGTAGGATGTGATGGAATTGTGACTAACACTGGTAAAGCACAAGCTAATAAAGATCTTCCACCAGTAGACTTTCCCCTTTATCTGTGTCATACGCAAGCCGTTAAAAGGATGGTGAATTTAGTTAATGAATCATTATTGGCCGTATGTGGGGCCTCACAAGAGATGGATTTTTAAAAGCGAAAATAGAATCGCAGAAATTGATACTAATATTTGAAACTAAGGAACATTTCAATATAAAAGTAAAATGACAATGTTATTCTTTAACGAAAAAGGTTAATGACATTTTTTCTTATTCTGTTGAATATTTTTAATATAATATACTTATATACAGTGACAAATTTTATCCTGTAGTGAATGTATGTTGCTTTTATAGCACATGTATCCACAAGTAAAATATTTATATCTGTTTTGGATAGTATCGTTTTATTCATTGAAATTTCATAAAAAAAAAATCACCAAAATTTGATATATTAACAAATATATTGCACCCAAATAAATATGTTCTTGGAAAACTTTCAACGGTTTAAATGAAAAATATGCTTTTATATTTGTCATCAATATTATTTAAAGTGTTTAAAATAAAAATTATAGTCCAAAAATTTTTTTGAAAATTTGGAAATTTTTACCTAAAAGTTCATTTTTTAAGGACCGTGCGGCACCTCAAAACATTTTCATAGAGCTTCAAAATTTTGCAGTATTAAAACTGATCCTAAAGGGCAACTTTTGCACCCTATTAGAAAACTTAGTTTAAAAAAAGTGTTTTAACCCCTGTTTTCATTCCACCCTAATGTTGGTGTGTAGGTGATGAATACAATAGAATGTAGAAAAACTGCTCACATTTGCGTGGAGAGAGACTGGTAAACAATTTATGGAAACCTCCCTGAGTACAGGGTTTGAAAATATTATGATATTTATATAAATATAAAAAATATCACGTATATATGATATATTATATCAAGGTCTTGATATATATCTTAATATTTTTCAAATCAATACATTTAGGGTGACCTGGTGGTCTAGGGGTAAGGTGTCAGACTTCTGTGCTGAGGGTCCGGGGTTCAATCCTCGGTTCCGGCACAGATTTATCTGATTGCCAAACCCTTCCTTCACCTCTGACAAGACGTGTATTAATCACAACTTGTGAATGTGAGGAATGCCAGGCCTCTACCGTGGTTCGGATTCCACGTTAAACTGTATGTCCTTCATTTCATCTCACAATCACCCTACCATTACACATTAGCGTAAGTGCGTATAACCCGAACGGGTAGTAAGACGCAATAATAATAATAATAATAATAATAATAATAATAATAATAATAATAATAATAATAATAAATAATAATTAATAATAATAATAATAATAAAAATAATAAAAATAAAAATAATAATAAAAAAATAATAATAATAATAATAATAATAATAATAATAATACATTTAGGCCTACTCTCATGTCACCCCCCCCCCCCCCCCCCAAATATGTAGGCCTAACTCTCTGTGTAAAACAATTGTATGTAAAGAGATAGTCATATTCATTACACATCAATAATCATTAGGCTACTTATATTAACAATTTTATAATTTTGTAAAAACAAAATTTATTTAATGATTTCAATCAAGGCAACTAAATTAGGGTAGTTTAAGCCACAATTCTGTTTTCAATATTTTGTTAACACATTTACATAGTTAAGATAAGTACAAATTCTGAACACAACTGTGAACAGTAAAAAAATAGTTAAATCATTGCTCGTGGTTTGAACATATTATATTAATATTAAGGAAAGGTTAGATCAAAAATACAAACAAGAAGAATTTTCAGTCATCTCTCAGTGTGTCTGATACAAAAGCACAATCAAACGCTTTGAAAGAACGAGCAGTAACTTAAGAACAGTCACCGATGCCATCACAGCATCATCTCTGAATATCTCAATAATGATGTTGCAATGGTCTGTAGAACTCAACAAGAAATTATGATCATAAAAACTATTCTTCAAAGAGTAAAGGAAGTAAATAACTTTACTGATGTATGTGCTAGTCAGTGCAAAAACTACAATAACTTTATTAATCTGTGCCATCACAAAATTAATTTTGTCATTTCTATTTCTTGGTCTTTTTTTGCAACGAGTCATGGAAAGTCAATCTGGTATGGTATTGGTGGTACTACCAAATGTATCACTGTTAGAACTAGTCTAATGCGACCTTTAAATCAGCAAATAATATATTTTGATGTGTTTGGTTTTTGTTCTAATGAGTTTAAAAATAGTATGTTTAATTTCATTTCCAAATTTACAATGGGTATTGTGCAAGCAAAGTGTGAACAAAGGTTTTTACAAGGAAAAATCATTCCTCATACACAAAGTTTTCACAATTTCATTCCATCGTCAACATTTAAAGTTGGTATTAAATGAATTAGTCCCAATAAACATTCTCTCTAATTTTAGTGTAGAATTAGACACTGATCAAAAATGACATACTTATTGTTATGTTGCTTGTGTCTATGATTTAAATTGATACATTAGAAAGAGATAAAATTAACCTTGGCAAAGAAGATGTGTCAGTGTGATTTATGCACCCAATATGTCCCAACAAACTCATTTTACTGGCCAATGCCTGAACATGAGTGAAATATTAAATTGGGTCACGTCTTGAAAGTGTTAGAAGCTGCATCAACAACAAGTTTGGCTAGAGCTTATGGTTTTTCCAAAAATACATTTTCTTTTAGAAATTCTTTCATTGTATTTTAAAAAACATTGATTAAATTTTATATTTTTAACAAATTGATGTATACAAATTGGCTTACTAACATAATCTTTTAAGCTGTTGTTATTATGTCAGCGATATATCTATTTTTAGTAAGTAAGCAAAAGCCAAAAAAATTGTTTGCATACTTTAAGATGAATATCTAAAAATGTCATAAAAAAATTCGTGGGTTTAATCTCTGCGTTCTTTGATACCGGTATCAGTAATTTATATTGAACATATTTTTATTGTAAATTTCCAATGGATTCTTATATTAAGTGTATTTTTTAACATTTTTGTACAAATCCACAACACAATATAGTATTCAGAACACTTTCTTTAAAGAGATATAAAATATTTTATGTCACGCTGTCAACTCTTAACACTGTTGCTCTGGAAGCTTTTCTGGTGTATTTGGGTAATATTTTGGCCTAAATAACTTGAACATTATTATTTAGCTTGTCTTAGAATTTAAAATATGATCATAAAACCATTTACAGATACTATGTGCCAAATTTAATCAAAATCTAAAATTGTTGGTTAAATTGCCTGGATGAACAGAGATGGAATAAATAACCCATGCTCGATTGATGCAGCGTTTCAGTTTCCTTGTCAAAATACAGGCTTTGTACGGTGACAGATTATGAAAATAGTTCTAAAATACCTATAACATAGGTTCATTACTATTCCTTCTGTTCCTAGCTTATATTGTGAACTTGAACTAACTTTGGAGGGAATTGGATTTTGGTAATGTTTCACTACCGTGCTATGGGCTTTTTTAGTTCAGTCCAACTAATTTGGTTAAGATTCTGTTCCCACTCCGATTAAAAGTCTTCACACTGAAGATTAATTTGTTTTATAGGGTCATAACCATGTGATAGCCTTGCTGATGTGAAATTGTGACTCCCATGAATGGCCATATTGAATTAGAATTACACTCATGATGCTGCAAGTTGTGATAGTCAATCAGAGTGTTAAAACCATATGGGAGGAGTTAGGATAATAGGGTGTAATGATGAAATATCTCATCCCCCTCGAGAAACACAATACAGGACCTGAGCTTTGTCTGTATCAAATTTACACGGAAACCAGAAGTTTTGGAATATTTCTCTATATATCGATGTGACTTTGGCATTTGCCATATTACAATAAGCCATACAAATTTCTTTAATGTATCCAAGACTATCAACAAGAACATAGAATCCTCTCTTGTTCGTGGGTGGGGTACAAGAAAATCCACCAATCTTACCTTAGGGAACTTGGCGACGTCCAATGACAATTCTTCAAACTGTGTGTTTTAGGTAGGTATTGATTGGAAACAAGATTGTGTAGCTATATGTACACTCCCTTCAAACCGTGTGTTTTAGGTAGGTTTTGATTGGAAACAAGATTGTGTAGCTATATGTACACTCCCTTCAAACTGTGTGTTTTAGGTAGGTATTGATTGGAAACAAGATTGATTAGCTATATGTACACTCCCTTCAAACTGTGTGTTTTAGGTAGGTATTGATTGGAAACAAGATTGATTAGCTATATGTACACTCCCTTCAAACTGTGTGTTTTAGGTAGGTTTTGATTGGAAACAAGATTGATTAGCTATATGTACACTCCCTTCAAACTGTGTGTTTTAGGTAGGTTTTGATTGGAAACAAGATTGTGTAGCTCTACATACATTCCCTTCCAAAGAAATCTCATGTTTGCTAAATGGGCTCCAATTAAATTATTTGAAAAAATATTTTCACGTGTCCTGGAAATACTGCCACCTGTCACTTCAAACATGCTTTTGTTTGAACTAATAGAAGTTTTATATTGTCTAAATTGAAAATGACCCTTGGACATGAGAATCAAACCTGCAACTATGGCCCAGGAATTCTATCTCTGAGATTTTATCTAGGCTAACAGTCTGCTTCACACGTCATAGACCGTTTTACATGGACTACGCTGTCTTCTAAGTAAACAATGAGGTTATCAAGGCAATTGAATTAAATTTGTCAAAATATTTTATAGGATGGAGAAGTAAGGATTTGTACCCAGTAGCTAACCTGAATGGTATTATGTTGGACTTGTACAGTTCCATTGTTAAGACCTGAAAGATTCTAAGTGTTTTAGTTCTATGTTGTGCACAAGCATGTTGTTATTCCTTTACTAAGCCCTAGAACAATGTTTTGATCTGGTTCTTCATTGTATTGACCCCATGTATCACCTCTCATTTCATGACGACTCTCACTACTACCAATTGAAATGCAAATGAAGAAGTAATTTCATTATTAAATAAGTTGATCTTCATTTTGGTTCCCTGGATGCAACTAAGATTTATACAGAATGAATTTACTTCTTTGAATGTTTTCATCGGTTTTCTTATCTATATTGTCTGTTTGTTGGTAATTACAATTTCTAGTCTGACATCTGAAATAATTGTATTGAATAATTTTCATGATTCACCAGAGATAATGTTATGAACTGCTCCTTTGTTCACCTCTTACAATTTGCTGTTTCATGTTCTCAAACCCAGTCACCTCTTTGACAGTTGACCGCTGAGATGTGAATTTTTTTCATTTTTACGGTGGTTAACTTTTGTTTCCTCTAAAGCTTTTGTATCTTCCAACTTATTACCGTCATGATCCCTTTTGTGCTGATTTATCAGAGTTTGTACATTTTTATAATGAGTCTCTCTTTGTGGTTAATTCACATTCAACTTTATGTATGATCTCTTTGATTTAGGTTTTGAGGTGCGTTTCCAGAATTTCCTCTGGTGTGTGTCTACAGAGCTGTCTCAGTAAGGTCTGAATGTTGATGACAAAACTAGCATCTCACTCTCCTGGTGAGTCCTGATCTCACCATCTAGTTCGAATGGAATAAGTTAAATCTAAATTCTCCAATAAATTTTTTCCAGCCAGTCCCCAAGGCTTTGTGGTTTCATATTCATTACAGTCACTTTTTTTTTTGTCTTTAGTTGGATAAGTCTTTTTCAGTTTATTCATTCTCCCTAAAAAGTTAATAGAATTTCACATTCTGAAAAGTATATCTTCCAACTGCGCACAAGCTACAGCACCGTCAAGTCGTTTCATCTGGTCCGTAACGGACATTTGTTAAAAAGGATGATCTGGATGGGTTCACTTTGTGTATTCACCGTCGTGTCACCAGGGTGTTTGGTTCCTGTGGTCTTGTCAAGAAGGTTAGTCTGTGTGTTTGTTTCAGTCAGTCATTATGTTAGGTGGGGTTTTTGTGTTTTCTAGTGCTTGCTAGCCTCACAGAGATTTTGGCTCAAGAAAAACTCCCATCAAGTAGTGTTCCATCTGTGTCCTATCTATCTGCATCCTTAAACGTTTTAATCACTTAAATAATTTTCTCCCTTGATTAGGAAGGTCGTGTAACATCTTGGGTCTTTTTAATTAGATTTTCTTAGTAAATAAGGTAAATTGGACCAAAGGTGAGAGGATTATTTATGTTTGTAAAAGGTAAAATTTGAATATTTCTCACACAGTGAATATTTGATTCACTTAAATAAATAATTTGTAATTGTAATTTTATTAATGTCAAGTTTGTTCCAGGAGTTCCTCAAGCCATGCAAAAGGTGATGATCAAGGGTCTGGCAAAAGATGAGCGGACTTTACGAGATCTGGGAGTTGTGAAGGGCGCTAAGGTGATGGTGGTCGGTTCTAAGCTGGACGATGTGTTGGCTGTGTCCACACCTAGCAAACAGGTAACTGGTAGTTGTGAAGGGCGCTAAGGTGATGGTGGTCGGTTCTAAGCTGGACGATGTGTTGGCCGTGTCCACACCTAGCAAACAGGTAACTGGTAGTTGTGAAGGGCGCTAAGGTGATGGTGGTCGGTTCCAAGCTGGACGATGTGTTGGCCGTGTCCACACCTAGCAAACAGGTAACTGGTAGTTGTGAAGGGCGCTAAGGTGATAGTGGTCGGTTCCAAGCTGGACGATGTGTTGGCCGTGTCCACACCTAGCAAACAGGTAACTGGTAGTTGTGAAGGGCGCTAAGGTGATGGTGGTCGATTCTAAGCTGGACGATGTGTTGGCCGTGTCCACACCTAGCAAACAGGTAACTGGTAGTTGTGAAGGGCGCTAAGGTGATAGTGGTCGGTTCCAAGCTGGACGATGTGTTGGCCGTGTCCACACCTAGCAAACAGGTAACTGGTAGTTGTGAAGGGCGCTAAGGTGATGGTGGTCGGTTCTAAGCTGGACGATGTGTTGGCCGTGTCCACACCTAGCAAACAGGTAACTGGGAGTTGTGAAGGGCGCTAAGGTGATGGTGGTCGATTCTAAGCTGGACGATGTGTTGGCCGTGTCCACACCTAGCAAACAGGTAACTGGTAGTTGTGAAGGGCGCTAAGGTGATGGTGGTCGGTTTTAAGCTGGACGATGTGTTGGCCGTGTCCACACCTAGCAAACAGGTAACTGGGAGTTGTGAAGGGCGCTAAGGTGATGGTGGTCGATTCTAAGCTGGACGATGTGTTGGCCGTGTCCACACCTAGCAAACAGGTAACTGGTAGTTGTGAAGGGCGCTAAGGTGATAGTTCCAAGCTGGAGATGTGTTGGCTGTGGCCTTTAAAATTTAACCAATGATTTTTATAAAGGTCAACATTTCATTACCTCCCTGAAATCGAAAAAGTGTTTTTGCGATGCTGTTTGTCCGTCTATATCTCAGGCTAAAGCCAAAACCATTTTACCAATCTGGGTAAAACTTGGTAGCTAGGGTTTTCATAAGATTCCCTCGAGGATTTTTTTGGAACTAAAGGTCTAACCCTAAAATTAAGGGTAGTTTTCAAAAGGGCATTATGATAAAAAAATTGACTTTCTCAAAATCCACTATAACGATTTTGGTTCCTTTTTTTTTTATCTAGACACTGTTTAACACTACAAACAAAATGGAAATTTTAATTTTCCCATGAAAATTACTTTGAGGGTACTTACTATACATATGCAGAAATTTACAACATTGATCATATCGCTTTGATCCTTTTCTATTGGGTCCCTTTGTGGCGTCTGGTTGAATAGTGAACATTCCTGCTTAGGCTGTTGAGGTGTACGGAGTGGTGTCGTGGAGTCTTATTCATCCTGTCTGAGATTAGAGGCAAAGTCCCAGTTCATGTTGTCTCATTGTGTGATCCTGGGGGGTAGATGGGGTGAATTGGTATTGGGTCAGTTCTAGGGGTCTTCGAGTAGTGACTGTATGCGAAGCTGGTTTGGGGTCGAAAGGGGTGCAAACAGAGTATGAAGTATTAAGAGGTCTGTTTTCTTGAAAAGGAATGGGGCGAGGATATTAAGGATTTTGATAGTCTGGTTGGGGACAGTAGGAAGTAATTTTGAGAGGAGGGAAAAGAGAATTTGAAGCAGATTGGTAATTGACCAGAGAGGGGCTGAAGGGGACGAGGGGAATAGCATCCGAAGGTTTCTTTGGTCCCCTTCTAGTTCCACGGTGTCTGGAGTTTAGCATTATAAATCCAGAAATAATTCTTCTTATCACGCCTTTACAGGGTCAGTTTTGTCTGAGTGTTCTGGATGGGGTTGTAAGGCCAGGGGAGCCGCCGGACAGGAGCATACCCTGAGAGAGGTTGGGGTTAACTGATGGTTCACTAAAAAAAATCAAGGGAGCATCCGGGAACCCTGGATGGAACAGTGAGAATATGGAACAATTGTTCGAGTAGTTTTGTTTATCTCTCTTGTTCATTTGTTCAAATTGGTTTAATTACAATGATACAAAAAGTTTTTCATATACATATATCTTAATTTTTACAATCTGTGTGAGTTAATATTTACAAACTCCAAATAATTAAGTACGTTTAATAAATCTCAAATCTAACTTGTGTTAAGCACAGGTCATAAATTACCTCGCATATTTTTATTGTTTGGGTGAATTTATATACATGGGATGACACTTTATTATTACAAATTATTGTTTTCTACATTGACGTCTTTCATCTTGCATGAAACTTGCTTTAAGAGAATGAATCTGGTTGGGGGCGCTAAGGGTCGTAACAATATATACGCAACAATTTGAAATACAAAATAACTTATGGTAAAGTTGTAGTACTATTAAAAATAAAAATATTTTAATTTTAAATATATTTATATAAAACCAATAGCTTTTGAGATATAGGCAAACATGTATGTTTTTTTATATAGAGTGCTTTGGAATATGAAATTGATTGTTATGTTCTTTGGTGGACAAAGATGCTCCTCTTCTTAATGTTCCTGTAACATTGTATATTATTTAATTTATAATCTTTGGTGAAGTATTTCTGTAACATTGCATAGAGTAAGGTGGGGCAAGAGTATTCATCAGGTAAGAGTATGGCTTTATTTCTATTTTGGCAAAAAAGCAGTTGGCCATACGGTTTGGTTTTAGGAAGGTGTCATGGCGGATAGGTTGTCTACAAAGTTTGAGCTGAATCTGAAAACACATTTCAAACAATGCGGTAAGTTGCGATTTTAAACATTCTGATGTAATTTGGCAGTATTTAGCAAACATAATATCTACATAAAATATTTATTAAAACTAAGATGTATTGTTATATTTCGAAAAAGCTGTTTTTATTGTAAACAAAAATGCCCACATTATTTAGGAAGTTTCTCACTAGGGAACAGCACTTCCCGGTGAGTTGTAAAACTATGAGTGGGGCAAGGGGACACACGAAGAGGCGGGGCATAAGTATGCACTGCATACTCTTACCCCAACTCGCGATTACGAGTATTCCTCGCTTTATATCAACCCATTGAACCATTCTTTTCTGAATACAAATTAATGTATAGCTCTATTATTACCCTTAATAGATAGGGAAAATCAGTGGCGAAGCGTGGAATCTTTCCAGGATGCCAAAAGGTTGTTTAAGACATTCAGGTACACAAAAAATAAATTCATACATATTTATTTAATGTTAATGTGTGGGGTCCAAATTATACTTCAGGACTTATAAAAAAACAACTACTCATAAACCATGTACTGAACAAATGCTTAACAAAGCTAAACAAATGCTTCAAGATGGATTTTCGAAACAACAAATTGCAAAAGATCTTGAAATAAGTGAAGCTATTTTGAGAAAAGTCTAAAAAAGATAAGTTACATGGAATCTAATTAAAAATGTTTAAATTTTAAATTTTGTAAACTATGATATAAAATACACCTTGAATTTATTTTATTACTGTTTCAGGGGTTTGGTGTCAATAAACTAGGCAAGTTTGCAAAGACATTTGACGAAAGACAAAAAAATGACTTGGCTAAACATTTCAGGGCCCTTAATGCGTGTTTTTACGGATTTACATTAAAAGATTTAAGACAATTAACATTTGAATTTGCTGAGACAAATGGAATTAAAAACCCATATTATGATGAAGAGACGAAGCTAGTTGGTAAAGACTGGGCATACAGTTTTATTAAGAAATGTAACTTGGCACTTCGTATTCCTCAAAAGACTAGCCTTGCTCGAGTGATGGTTTTTAACAAGATTCAAGTGGATGCATTTTTTGACAATATTGTGGCCTTAATGTTGAAATATAAGTTCCCTTTGACTCATATTTTTAATATGGATGAATCGGGTATAACTACAGTTCCAAATAAAGTTCAAAAAGTAGTTGCTGGCTTAGGAAAGAAAGCTGCTGGTAAAGTTGTGTCTGCAGAGAGAGGACAGATTATAACCATTGTTTGTGCTCTAAGTGCCAGTGGAAATTATGTGCCACCTGTGATCATCTTTTTGCCAAGAATAATAGGAAAAGAAGAGCTAATTAACGGAGCCCCTCCAGGATCAACTATGATGTGTTCTGACAGTGGGTACATAAACACAGAGCTATTTAAAGACGGGTTGAAGCATTTTCATAAAAATGTAATGGCAAGTTTAGAGAACCCCGTGTTGCTTATTGTAGACAACCACACTTCACATATGAGTTTGGATTCTGTGCTCTTCTGCAGAGGACATTCTATTCATCTCTTGTCCATCCCTCTCAATAGTACTCACAAGCTGCAACCTTTTGGCAGATGTTTTTTATAAGCCATTAAAAGAATTTTACTCATAAGCTTGTGACCAATGGTTATTGAGTCACCCTGGATGTACAATTTCCCAATTTCAAGTTGCACAACTTTTTGGCAATGCCTATCAAAGATGTGCCACAATGACTAAAGGTAATAATGGATTTAAAATGTGTGGTATTTTCCCGATTAACCGTTACATATTTTCAGAAGAAGAGTTTATTCCATCATCTATCACGGACCAATCTAATGGCTCATCAAACACAACATTTGAGACTCAGCCATCAACATCTTTTGCTGCCAAAAGAGATTCTCAACCATCAACATCTTTGGCTGCCACGAGAGATTCTCAACCATCAATATCTTCGGCTGCCACGAGAGTTTCTCAACCATCAACATCTTCGGCTGATACAAGATATTTGCAACCATCAACACCTTCAGCTGCCACAACAGATCCTCAGCCATCAACACTTGTGGCTGACACTAGAAACCATAAACCATCAATCTATTTGGACTGTGTACTAGTACTTCAACAACAAATGACCTCTCCAGTAGACCTGATACTATTCCCTAAAAGAAAAGATCATCAAAATAGGAGAAAGAGAGGGCAAAAATCTCAAATCATAACAGGGACAAGATTTAAAAATAGTGTAATGATAAAAGAAGAAAGTAAAAATGCTATTGGTCAAGCTAGGAAATCATTTTTCAGATCTAAAATTAATACTAAAATTATGTCTCTGTCATAAAGAATAAAAACAACAAAATCAGAAGTTAATGAAGACATTTTCTGCTCTGGCTGCAAAGAACAATACAAAGATCCACCCCTAGAAAACTGTGTCCAATGCAAGAATTGCAAAGAATGGTAGCATGAAGCTTGTTCTAATTATGAAGGGTCAAGTGAATTTATGTCTGACTATTGTTAAATAAGTTTGAAATAACCTTTAAAATTGTTTCTCAACTAGTTTATAAGTCAAGAAAATCCATTTTTCAATGAGATAAGTTCTTTATAAAAAAAAAAAAGTAAAAAAAGTTTACTTTCTTCAATAATGCCTAAAATGCCTTTTTTTTAATGTCTTGTAAAGTTTTATAATGTAAAAGTCTATATTATATGTTTTATAGTATTTATAATGCATACTTTTACCTCATAACGAACGTACCCTTAACTCACCTATGGGGCAAAAGTATCTTTTTGTCAAATTTTGTAATTTTTAAATAATTGGTTAAAATTAATTTTAGAAAAATTATTAAAAATTGCTACTTCAATGACAATAAAATGAAAATAGTTATCCTAAAAGTGACATAATTTAACATATATTTTTAGCTTATACATGTGTTTAGACGTTAAGTGCGTCCTCTTGCCCCACTTTACTCTATTACTCTGTGTCACAAATCTTAAATGTTTTTTTTAGTAAATGACTAGTTTAATATTAAAGAGAGAGAAAGTCACAACCTTTTAAATAATAAGTAAATAAGGCGGTATATTATTTCAGTGTGTATTCTGCTATTGCGTTTGACTCCATTGTAAAGTTTGGTTAAAAACAATCAAAACCATTTCCATTTTGTAATTTAGTCTGTTATTGCAAATCTATGGACAGTGAATTTGAATAAACAATAAATATATAAAATTGTCCATTTTCCAAACTCGAAAGATACATTTATGAATTCAATTCAATTTAACTTAAATAATAATCACATTACAAACAGTGAAATATGTTGATAATATTTCAAAGTAAGTCACTCTTCTTCACCAACAAGCTCAAGAACACCACCATATCCATCTATATCATCCTCAATTCATTCTTTTGATGAATTGTTAGAAATATATTTGATTTGTGACGTTCACTTCAAGTTTAGTTGTTCCCTTAAAGTCACCCTTTCCATTCTAATGACTTTGAGTTTTGTCCCTACATCCTAACATGATGTTGAGATTTGTCCCTACATCCTAACAAGATGTTGCATTTTGTCCCTACATCCTAACATGATGTTGAGTTATGTCCTACATCCTAACATGACGTTGAGATTTGTCCCTACATCCTAACATGACATTGCGATAGTCATGCACTGTTCAAGTTTAAATCAAATACTACGTCTCTCAATACTGAATCGTTTGGCATCTGTGTTCAGAGATGAAAAAACTAATAGTTTTTTTCTTTGTGTAGTTCAAGCCAGGGGGGAGTCGAACCAAAATAATTATTGGTTCTGGTTCTAAAAAAAAATAAAAATTCCTGTTCTTTTCAGTTCTTAATTAGGTTTTGGTCCTTAAAAATCTATATTAACTACTTCTGGCACCATGAAAATATTTGTAAATAAATATATATATTTATGAGAAAATATGAGTTATTTATACCAAAAAGAGAAATAATTCAAGTTGATAACTGCACAATTTATTTATAGCTCATGTGCTGACACCGGTGAACTCCCTTTTCCTACCGCCAGTACTTACCACTAGCATCTTACGTGTCAAAGCTCCATTGGAACCCAAAGCATGTTTATTACCATCCTGTGTTCCATCCTCCAAATCATGTCTTGTATGAAACTAAATGGCGTAGTATGAGGCCAACACACCTGGGTTAGTCCTTTCAAAGGTTACCTCTCCAGGTCGAGTGGCTCCCTGGACATACTTCAATGTCATCTTGGTATTGCCAAGTTCCCAAAAAACAACACATTTCATACATTATGAGAGGGCCTTTAGTGAGCTTCTCGCCCCTCGCTTTCATGGTTTTAGTCTCATCTACATGGATGGCTTGCCTCGATGAGATGTGCTTTTGTTTTGTAAAATTTTAATTTTGATTTACCAAATAAAGATAGTGTTCCTACAGCTGAAATGTACGCCATTTTTAAACCATTGTTCTTTTTCCATCGTAACTGTCACTTTCTCTTTTTAGCGCCACGTCATACTACCCGTTCCAGTTATATGCTTAGATACTAATTTTGCTCGTGTACTAATTACACTAATGGTTTTAAGGATTAGGAAGGTTATATTTAGAGAAAGTGTACCCGCTCTTGCATGGAAGGAGAGTAGAAAACTATTTTTGAGAAACCACCCTCAGTACACCTGACTGAGATTTGAATCTCGATCTCCCCATCATCAGCAGTATAGTCTACTGCGAGAGTAGCAACTTAGACCATGCAGCCACTGAGGTGTGTCATCACAGTGTTAAAGAAACATAAATATTCAGGCATAGCTTCAATTCCAGTGGAATTAATAAATGTTGTGAAATGTTTGTATAAACTGCTATTAGGATAGTGCTAGAGAGTGGGGAAGGGTTGACGTTAAACGGTGCAGTGCAGATATTATATTACACAGATGATCTAGTTTTGTTTGGTAATAGTAAGGAAGGTGTGGCAAGAAATGAAGACATTTTATTAGGGGCTAGTAAGGAAATAGGTTTAGAGGTGAACGCTGAAAAGACTAAATATATAACACCACAGAGAACACAGAGTGAGGACGATAATTTAAAGATATAAACAATAATTGTACCGGTTGTTCTCTCTGGGTGTGAAACATGGTCTCTTACCTTACAATTTGCACGACAAAAACAAATTTAGGGTGTTCTAAGACAAGGTGCTTGGGAAGATATTTGGTTCAAAAAGGGTTACTTAGGAGTGGAAGTTATATATCCTGTACTCATCACACAACATTGTTAGGATAGTCAAGTCTTGCAGATTATGGCGGTCAGAACATGCAGCGCTAATGGGAGATCCTTGTTCAGGTTACTGACTGGCAAACCTAAGGTTAAGAGACCATTGGGAAGATCTAGATGGCACAGATGGGAGGATAGGGTGTAGTGAGGTGGACTGGATAGAACTAGCTCAAGATAGGGATAGAGTGTAATGAGGTAGACTGAATAGGGATAGGTGGCGTACTTTTGGTTAGTGTAGCAATGAACTTTCGAGTCTATAATGCCATAAAGTAAGTAAGTAATTAACTGGCACCATCCTCTTTATACTCCAGGATGATTTATAGTTTAAACAACCAGCTCGACTTCTGTCAGGCTGGTCTCTCAAGAAATGAACTGGCAGACCAGGCAGCCAAATGGGCAGTTCATCCTCCTCATGACTGACCTCTTGGTCTAGTTACTGATCTAGAAGTATCAGGTTCGATTTCCAGCGGTACCATATTTATTTTTCCCAAAGGGTAATTGTTCCTATATTCACAAGATTTCCACTGACTCCACACCTTCATAATCACCATTATCACATCAGATCATTGTGGGTATGGCATATAGACAGCTTCCAAGGTACACCCTGGGCAACGTTTGTCACACAGCGGCTAAAAGACTGAACTAGATACGGCATCTCTCACAGTCAAATATGCCAAATACTTTAAAAAAAAAGTTCCCTCTTTAGGCGAGTTCAGGTACTTAGTTTTTAGATTTGAAGGGTTATGTTCGGTGTGGGGTTTTACACACCTGGCACAAACAGTGGGTTTCGACCCTTGCTCAGAACAAGCTTTACAATGCTCCCCTGAGTTTTGATGGTGGGGCCTTGGTTTCTGTATACACGACAGTGTGGATGGAGTTATTTGTTTTTATACATTTGTACTGTCCACTAAACACAGTGCATGCACCTGATATTTTGACAGGTGTTTTATCTTTACATTCACTATGGGGATTTTACTATCTTTTTAATTTTTGTAAAAGGCGCTAATGACTATTTTGGGTCGACGTACCTTTAAACAACAATAATAATAATGATGATGATGCTAATAATAATGATTAGAATATATAGTATCAAATTAAATTTACTGTGATTATTTAATTGGGGAACATTATATTACCAAGTTTTATCAAAATCTGTTAAACAATTTTTTTTTCCAAAATCGAGGTTTATATGAAACACTAATTATCCACTCTATCCAAGTTTTGGACTTTTTTGAGTAAGATTTCACCTTTAAAAGAAGCTTTCCAATAATATTTGATAATATCAATAATTTGTCTGATATGAGCACCTTTCCCAGGAATAACTGAGATAACCATAGTTATGTGGTGACATAGAAACTGGACTTGAGACCGTGGGAACCAATACATCAACTAACCTAATAAATACAATAAAATTGAAAAATAATTAATTCTAAAAGGAAAGAATTGAGTCCAATTTTGTTCCTGCCACAGTAAACTCATGTATCTATCTATAAGAACAAAATTTGCATTGGTGGACACAAAGATTAAATGTGAGGCCCATGAACTGGTCTGGTTTGCTAATGATGGAGATGTTGAGGCTTTGATACAAGTTGGGTGTTTTTCCCACTCTTCCTTATAGCACGTCCATATAGTAATTGTCCATTCCAGAGTTCAGCTCTAGTGTCAGAATGAACTAAAAACCACTGGTTTATTCTGGTAGCATATTATAAACACATGTGATTAAACTAATTTTTTTTAACTACACACAAACATTTTATTTTCTTAAGCTCTCCATCTCCCGTCCCCCCGAGTTGATTGCCATTGTTGCAAATACCCTCTACCTCCTAATATTGTACCATTAGTTGACAATACAATGATTGCCATGCCTTTATCAAAACTAGGATACAAACAACATTGTTGTCTGTATATGACTTGGTAGTTGTCTAGGATATATGACATGTGGTATTGTTGTCTAGGTGCTGCAAGATGAAAAATCAGCTGTTTCAACCAAAGAACCTTTCTGTAAACAAAAACAACACAGGAAAGTTTTAGACAAGGGTATACCAGAAGATGCTATGCCAGGCATCAAGAACACTAAGGTACTAAACTTTATCTCTAATTTATTGATTCATTTGCAAATGTTATGGGATTCAAACATGGTAAATTAATCATTTTGAACATAACTTGCTTTTCGGATATTATTTAGGCTTTAAAAGGTGACTTTTATGTACATTTTTGAGATTTGCAATGAAATAAAGAATTTGATAGAATCATATACAATTTTCAACAAATAAATCAAATGTTTTGTTAATTTACCAAATTCTTTGTTTTGAAGGAAATGTTACCTCCGGTTCCACTGTCGGGAATGTTGAACAAGTCTGGAGGCAAGGTTCGGCTGACATTCAAAATGGAACAAGATCAGGTGTGGATCGGGACTAAAGAACGCACGGACAAGATACCCATGTCTTCTATTAAAGGGGTTGTTAGTGAACCAATAGAAGGTCATGAGGAATATCACATTATGGTGAGATTGATTGTTTTACAAGTGCATTGTATGAAATCATACAAAGGGGGTTCACATGAAACTTTTCTTCTAACTTGGTTTTCCGTTGAAGCCATTTTTACAATAATAGCAACAATAAATTTGACAAATGTCGATGTTCATTGAAACTTAAATATCTTGAGGTTCAAATGAGCTAGAGACTGAAACCATTATACTGCTCTTAAAGTTGAGAAGTCAGAAATGATGGGGATTAAAAAAAAATTAAGAGCCTCTGAAAATCAAAAGTGGAAACTAGAAGTTGTAAAACATAGAGCATTTCAAGTACCTGAGAAGTCTGCTGACAAAAGATGCCTACTGCACCAAGGAAATTAGGTCGAGGAGCGCAATGGCCAAGGAAGCTTTCAACAAGAAAAGGTAAAAATGGTGGAAATTTGTAAACATTTGGATTCATAACACTTAGACTTAAAAAAATGCATTTACAAATAAGCCCCATGCTAAATTTCAGGCCAAACTTGAGCCACTCAGTTTGCAGTTTAATAAAACTTAGTTACATTAAATTTAGTCAACTTAAGAAGTAAATTGATTTTCATCCCAAGTCTCTAGCTCATTTTATCTCTCAAGAATTTTAAGTTTCAGTGATCATTAACATAAGTTAAATTTAGTGTCAACCATATTATAATAGTACCCTTATAGTACCAAAAAAATAGTTTATAGAAAAACACTTAAAAATTAATTCTTTATTACTGTAATATGCTACAGCACATATGTAAAAAAAAATCTATGCAACCAAATAATTTGTTCCCAGCGAGGAATACATGTTTCCTGTGATCCATTTCAAATGGGTTACCAGAGACAATGTTGGCCAACATTATCAACAACAAGCAACGTCTGACTCTGCTATTTGGGTGATTTGTTGACAGTAGCGTGGGTTTGTTTGCGTCATCATAGGTTAAAAGGTGGAGCGATTGTGTGCTTGGGACCACACTATCGGTCCACTAAGCATTCTTGCATATTGCCTCACACACATCAGTTACTGATATTTCCTTTTGTCATGTTGTGGTCAGCCGAAAAACTCTGAAACTGATTGAAATATTTCATACAAATACATTGTTGTGGGATGTGACAATTGAGGACTGTAAAAATAGCATCAAAAACAGAATGTTTTTAATAAAATAAGTGGACAGTTTTCAGTTAGTGTAAATGAACACGAACCCACCACTTTTTTCTTCTTCTCTATCTTCTTGAACAGCCCATAACTATATACAAAGCACAAGCCATAGCAGCATTCTCCTCAACAGACATCTTTCACTCAACTGAACTCTGTATGGGAAACAAATATTTCATCATTGTAGTCTGTTTTTTTAATGTTGGCCAACATTGTTTACAAGTGTATACTAAGCTTAATGTTGCTTCACAGATGTTTTTGTTGCCCTCTCAATGACAGCATTGACATTAGATTTAGTGCAAGGACCACACCTCGCTATCACCAGTTATCAATACAATATCAAACTGTTATGAACACTGACAAAGTCTCATCTTGTTTAGTTTTCCAGCGAGTGTGGTCAGACAGATGTATCTAGGTGTGTTGATCTCCCACCTTTCTGTGCAGCTGACGGTAATATTGTGATGTTATTTCCAGGGAATCCAGCTTGGTCCAACCGAGGCATCAAGATATTGGGTTTATTGGGTCCCTGTACAATTTATTGATGCAATCAAGGATGCTATACTCGGAAAGTGGCAATACTTCTGATACCCTCACACTGTACATATATATTTATTGTTATATAACTGCTTCATCAAGACCTATTAAATATATGACATAATCAAAACTACTCTCCACTTGTTATTCATTCTCAAGGTTTTTTATGTACAAAAATAATTTTTTTTAAAATCCAAGCTGTTGCCATAGCTTCAGTTGTGATAATATATAAATATATATGGGCGATGGTACAAATATGGTGGGATTCTGGTACAAAGAATAGTATCTAACAATTTTAGGATACATTTTGATATTGTCCTGAACCACTGTTAAAACTCTTGATGTTTGACAATAAATGAAATTAAAAACACAAATTTTATAGTAAAATGAATGTATTAGATTAATAAATATATATTGAAACAGTGGAATAATTCACAGTTAAAATAGTAAGCACAAAATATATCATCAATAGTTAAAAGGGGAAGTAGTCAAAATTTAATCTAAAATGTTTATAAAGTTTAAAAAGTTATTAAATACATGTTACACTTAAGAAAAAGAAAATATTGTCTATTTAAAATTTTATAAAACTTTAAAAAAATATATCAATTTAAATTTTTCATAAACATCTAATTGATGATGAGAGATCTTTTGGCATATTTATGTCATCACCAGCCTAGAGGTGTTAGCTTTGGGTATTAAAACCAATAAAATACGCAACAGTGATATAATTTTCTTAGCACCACATCTTATTGCCCATTTGGGTTACACGTTTATGTACTAATTACACTAATAGTTTTAGGTATGAAGAAGGTTATATTTATAGGAAGTGTACCTGAATTGTTTGGAAGGAGAGGGCAAAACCATCCTCAGTACACCCGAACGAGATTCAAACCTCAATATCCCCGTCAACAGCAGTCTAGTCTACTGTGAGAGCAGCGCTTTAAGCCCCGTCAAGACTAATACAGAACAACAAACATTTTCGCAACAAGTGTGAACGGTTTTCCTAACAGAAAAGTGTAACAACATGTGTTCATTATTTGGTTTGGACGCCTCCGCGAACAATTCCCCGAACATAGTCATTGGGTGAACAGCAGCGGAGTCGCACTTTTTTTTTTTTTAGGTCATGCCATGTCATTTCAAAACGAGGGGGTTGTCGCACAATTTTTTATATTGGTTTAGAGAGTTAAAACTAATTTTTTTAATTCTCACCCTTTGGGGGGAGGTGCCTAGAGGGTGCTTGGAACACCTCAATTTTTGTGATAGTAAGCATTTGCACAAAGTGATTAACCTTTTTTTCCCAATTGAGAAAAATTCAAAAATTCTAAAAACCACTCTACTCGGAAGAAAATTCTGATTTTTAGGTGGGTTTTAAAATTAATTTTCTGATGTATTTTTGAAATTTTACTGAGGGTCAAAGTTGATTGACATTTGCTTTTTATTCAATTTTCGAGCCAAATTTTCACTGAGAAGCATGCAAAACAGCCAAAACTTTTTTTTTTTTACAAGAACCAGTAGATCTTAACCAAGGTGAGAAAATTTGAGTGTTTCGAGTCCCTACAAGGTTTCTTGGCTGATGCAAATGGGAAATTTATTATTTTTCCGTTTTTTTTAGTATCTCCAGTGGGGGACAGAGTAAAAACTGAATTTTATACCACAAAGATTTCTATTTGGTAAGAGTATCATACCAAAATTTGATCACTTTGTTCTGCAGGATAAGAAAAAATTTTGAGCTTAAAGTTGAGTCAGATTCTTGTTTCCCCGTTCATTTTGATGGAGAAATTTAAACTACCTCAGATCTAATCGGATACTGTGGACTTAGGTGTCAACTGTAAGAAAAATATAGACATACCTACAATAACAATCTAGTGTAAAAGTTAAACTAGTGCTGGAATATGGGAGAGGGGTTAGGGGGAAAGGGTGCTTTATATTGGACTTTTGTAAATGTAGACATAACCTAAAAATTTCAAGGAAATATATCATAATAGACAAACGCACTCTCCTGAGGATATTATGACATGAATCCATGCGGCGGTTACGACAGTCGACATGCTTTACAGAGTTCATACGTTGTATCGATGCGAGGATCAACCTTTGAGCACCTATTGTGAACTAACACAGTTGTTGTAAGTTTCAGGTACATATTTAGACATAGGTATAATTAACGTGGAGAGAGAAGGTTTATTAAATATCATTATTTATATATCAATATATTTATTAAAATGATTTAAAGTGCACTTTCAACTAGTGTAACATTCCAATTTTGATCATCTCTTCCAACTATATAAGTTATGAAATAACTTTCACTGTAAAGTTGTAGTAGTATTAACCCTTTGAGTGCCAACGTCGCTCAGAGCGATGCACGAAATATCTGCTAAACTTGCCAGCGTCGCTCACAGCGATCCCTCGTTTTCGAGCTCTTAGTTCAGTATTAAGTCAACAGATAGAGTAGATTTTATTTCCATTGCATTCTCGTATGTTCAAACTACTTTTATTTGTCTTTGCGATATATCGAACCTGAAAATTATTTTATAACTTTTTACTTTATGAGTTTTATCTTTGGCCTTGTTTGTAAACATGGCTACTAAGAGGAAAGCTGTGATTCAAGACACAGAAATACTTGCAATATTTATTGACAGCTCAACCCAGAGTGATCAATTTGTTTGTCATTCTGAAAGCACTGATTCTGAATTTGTAAATAATGTAACTGAACAGGAATTTTATTCTAGTGAAATTGAAAGATCGGATCAAGTAGGAGTGGCAGATGACATTGATGACACGAGTGTGAATACTAGTTATTCCTAAGGGGATGAAATAAATTTTGAAGATCAGGATAATCCACCCCAACCTCTTCATATTTATGCGAAAGTACCAGGTTTGAAGTCCTCTCACCGTCCCCTTCTGATTCCAACACAATTATTTATTTTAGACTTTATTTTACTATAACCCTGCTAAAGTTGATGGTCACTGAAACAGCTGCTATGCATAACCCAATTTTAGCGTAACATCTAAAGTTATTTTTTTTTTGTAAACTTTGTTATTTACTCAGTTTTTTATGTTCTTTTCAGTGATTTATTCTATTTCAAGCTATTTAAATTTTCAATGCTTAAAAATTAATGTTAAATAAAACAGTAAAAATTTTTTTTTAAAAATATCTTGGCTAGTGATTTTTTTATTATATTAAAAAATTAAAAAAGTATATGTATAATTATATCATCGGATTGGCAAGCATGTTAGCTAGTTTATGTAAAAATTTGAGTGCAAGAAGTTCATAGACTAATGAGTTATTAAAATTTAAACAAACTCCTGCATTTTTCAGGAAAATAGCTTGGCACTTTTAGCACGTTTTTTTGTCATTTCTCTTGGCACTCAAAGGGTTAAAAATAAAAATCTTTTATTTTAAATATATTTTTATCAAACAAATTATTTCTGAGCTATGAGTAAATATATCTTTTTTTTAAATTGAAGTATTTTGAAATGGTTAAATGATTGTTTTGTTATTTTGTGGACAAACACGATCCTCTTTTTCAATTTTTTGTAAAAGTGTGTAATATTTATTTTATGCTCTTTAGTGGAATGTGATGCTTTATTTTTCAATCATGTTTCTGCAACAATGAATATTATTCAGTTTCACAAATATTACTAGTTTTAAGTAAAGTCTCCATTTATAAATAAAGGGGAGAAAGAATCTGTGTGGTGCAATGTACCATTTTTTTTATCTAACCACACTTCCCAAATTATGTGTTATAATTTGAGAGCTTACGATATTTATATTTCTTTATTTTATAATCAAGGAAATTAATAAAACTAAAGAAAAAGGAAAAATAAACTATTAAGAGTAAATTTGTTGAAGAAAGCCCACCTAGGGAAAGAGGAAAAATGTGGGAAGAATCCAATGCACAAAGGTGACATCTTCCTTTCTTCTGTCTTCTATAGTTGAAGTAGTCTCACACACATTTTAACATAAATAGAATAATATTTCGGTATTGTTGCCTTTATCAAACAGAAAGAAGAGAGATAGTACAAATAACACAAACACTGGATTACTCCATTTTGAATTTAAAGAAAAACTGTTAGAAACACAATGTGCTGACTGTTTTTGGGAGTAAAACAGTTTTTCTTTAAATTCAAAAGAAGTTATCCGAAGTGACATATGTCAGCTGTTGGGGTAGGTATATATTAGGAACTATTTCTAGTAACTTTTTGAGCGCTCATCCACGTTAATTAAATTAAGGTCATGAATGTATTATAGATCCAATACCTTACATTTAGAATGAGTTTGGACACACTCCATGACATTAATTGTTTACATTTTTATACAATCACCTACATTTTCTAAATTTAATTTAAACAAGAGGAGAATACGTTGAATTTCTAATTTCAATTCCAAATCTTCTTGGAAAGATCTTCGAATCTGCAATGCAGAACTTCTATGTTGATAGTCCAACTGTGCTAATGCAATTTCTATCTGAATATATCTGTTTTTCAGTTAAGGAATAAGAATAAAAAACAAAGTTAAAACACTTTCACATAAGATGATTAAAATAAAATAATATTAAGGCTTACTCTAAATATGAAAAATGAAGTTACAAAAAGTGCACAGGCCTCTCTAGTCAAGTAGAGAACCAAAATGTCATAATATACGGGAGCCTTGCTAGTAGTCAAGGTCAGCGTGACCTCTAAAAGTACAATATAATAATATAATGTAATGCAGGCCTGGGAGTCACCGTGTGAACTGCGAGTCCTTTCAGGGATACTGGAGTGGATTGCTGATTAAACCCGAATGAAAATGCACACGGAATATTCAAGGTTTTGATTATTGACAACAAAACAACACACACAGCTAAATCAATTACAACTAAACAAGTTAATAAATTAAATAAAAAGAGTAATGATAAAGTCTATAAGTTAATAAGAATAAGTATATATATAGTAATTAAATTAATAAGCAAATTAGTGTCTGTAAAACACATCGTAACAGTTATAATAGTTACTATTCAAATATTTAAAACAGTCATAAAAATATTCATTAAAAATGTAATGCACAGTAACCAAATGTCTACTTCACCCACACAAGCCTCCACATGTCCTGCACACGATACCACGATACTCCAAGTTACACGAACGCTGGACTCACTGTCCCACCTGCGAACATGCCAACCTGCTTGGGCACGCAAGCCCACTCCTGGACACGCCAGTACACTCACTCCACTATCCACAACTCGGACTGGGGGCCGCGTGGCTGTCGCTGACCGTGTATATATAGGACAATGAATAGTCTGGAATCCTAAATTTCTAAAATATTGGCCCAGGATTAAAAGAACCCAAAGTCTCCTAGACGTGTACCTTTTCTTCCCCCCCTGACCTTTCTAATTCCCCAACCAAGAGAGACTGCTGCTGCAAACCTGCTAAACAAGGAGGTAGATAGAACAAGAAGCACAGTTAAGATATACAGTGTGAAGACAACCAGTTTATAGTAATATACTGGAGCCATGCTGGTAGTCAAGGTTGCAGTGACCTCTATAAGTACAATATTATAATATACTGGAGCCATGCTGATAGTCAAGATTGCAGTGACCTCTATAAGTACAATATAATATACTGGAGCCATGCTGATAGTCAAGGTTGCAGTGACCTCTATAAGTACAGTACAATATTATAATATACTGGAGCCATGCTGATAGTCAAGGTTGCAGTGACCTCTATAAGTACAATATTATAATATACTGGAGCCTTGCTGATAGTCAAGGTTACAGTGACCTCTATAACCACGGTGTGATGATATACTGTAGCCTTGCTAGAAATCAAGGTCACAGTGACCTCTATAACCATGGTGTGATAATATACTGAAGCCGTGTTGTTAGCCTAGGTCACAGTGACCTCTATAACTATGGTGTGATGATAATGCTTCAGTGGAACTTTTCTCAGACTCCATTGTTACTTTTAAAGGATACAGGGTGTGGTAGTACCTCCAGGAACTATGCGCCCACTCCATCTCTAACATGACAGAATGCTCTTTACATTCTATCTTGTGATACAACTGTTCTAACTTGTTGAGTCGTCTCTCAAGCTCTTTATTACTAGATATGAATCCACATCTAGAACACATGGACATACTCAAGGTCACTCAATTACAATATAATAATCACTAGTAAAAGATAGTTAGTTTAAATTAAGTTGTTTTCATTATCATTTTGGTAGCACATAGAGTAAAGTGGTCATACTAAGTTTCTTTGTTTTTTTATGAGTCAAAAGCTTTCTTACCTTAAGTGTGGTACAGTGGGAAAGTTTAGACTTTAGGACTTAGAAGCAAATAAGTTACATGATTTCATAATTAGACCTGAGAAAAGAATCTAGACAGAAAATTACTAGAAAATGTAATGTACAGGGCCTGGAAGTTGATGCCCCTAAAAATCCAAAAAATGCACTTAAAAATAAAAAAACTGCCCTTAAAACAAAAAAGATACACTTAAATACTGTTTTTTTTATATCTTTTAAAAATTCAAAATATGGTCTTAAAAATCAAATAATACATTACAATCCAATTGATACCCATATATTTTTTTACTTTCTCTCTATCTTACAGGTAGAGAAAGTATTGTGATCGTCAAAAAAATCGAACTGGAGATTTTGATGAATTTTGACGTTTCATGACTTCCTGAATCCGAAAAAGTGGTTTTTGAATTTCCGTCTGTTTGTCTGTCTGTCTGTCCCTCCAACTAGAGCCTAAACTATTTTACCGATTGAGCTGAAACTTGATATCTAGGGTTTTCATAGGGTTGCCCCGAGGGGTTTTTGGAATTGGATATCTACCCCTAAAATTAAGGGTAGTTTACTGAGGGGAAAAAAGAGAAAAAGTCGATTTTCTCAAAATGGGCTCAAACGATTTTGATTAAATTTCATTTATGAACATTAATAAATATTACAAACAAAATGGCTACTCTCAATATTTCGGCAAAATGGCTTTAAGGGCTCCGGTCTGATGCGTAAATTAACATTTTTTATAATAGCTCCGAAACTATTTGAGATATGAAATTACTTAGCATTACAAATATGTATATATATTTATAATACAAATATTTTATTCGAAACATATTTTTATAAAATCAATAATTTTCAATCTATACGCAATTATATATATATTTTTAGCTTTTTGGACATTAAAGCTTAAGTATTGTGATCGTAAAAAAAACTAACCTGAAATGTTGATGGATGTCGACGTCTCATGACCCCCTGAACCCTAAAAAATAGTCTTTGCAATGCCGTTTGTCTGTGTGTCTATTAAAACTTAAAATTAAGGGTAGTTTACTGAAGGGAAAAAGAGAAGAAGTCGATTTTCTCAAAATCGGCTCCAACGATTTTGATTAAATTTCATTTATAAACATTAATAAATATTACAAACAAAATGGCTACCCTCAATATTTCGGCAAAATGGCTTTAAGGGCTCCGGTCTGATGCGTCAATTAACATTTTTTTAAATAGCTCCGAAACTATTTGAGATATGAAATTACTTAGCATTACAAATATGTATATATATTTATAATACAGATATTTTATCCGAAACATATTTTTATAAAATCAATAACTTTCAATCTATACGCAATTATATGAATTTTTTAACTTTTTGGACATTAAAGTTTAAGTATTGCGACCGTGAAAAAAAAACTAACCTGAAATGTTGATGGATGTCGACGTCTCATGACCCCCACAACCCTAAAAAATAGTCTTTGCAATGCCGTCTGTCTGTATGTCTATAAAAACTTAAAATTAAGGGTAGTTTACTGAAGGGCGAAAAGAGAAAAATTTGGTTTTCTCAAAATCTGCTCAAACGATTTTGATTAAAATTCGTATCTAGGCATTGATTAAGATTATAAATAAACTGGCTATTTTCATTTTCCTATGAAAATTATTTTTAGGGTACATTACAGAAGCGATAATTTCCGTATCTCCACAACTATTTGAGAAACTAAACAACTTATCATTGCAAAATTGTAGGACTATTAGAAATAAAAAACTTTTATTTGACATATATTTTTATAAAAGCAGCAGTTTCTGAGATATTTGCAAATATATTAATACAATTTTGTGAGCTTTAGTTGTAAACATATACTACTAAGTCTTAACGCAATAATTCTCCAATGCCATAGAGTAATTAAATATAAGTATCTAAAAAATTATGTTATTTTTCCTTAAATCTCTTAGGAGAAATGTTTGCATAGCAATGATCTATCTCCATTTTAGACTCAATAGTCAATATTTACATTTTTTATTGGTCAAAATGTATAAATGAATAATTAAATATCAATGCGATGACTTGAAGATCTGCAACACCTTATAAAATGTTAAAATTTTAACCAGAAATCGAAATTTTAATACGAAGTGTTGACCCTTGTGGAAGACATTAAACTGTTTGAAATGCTCTTAGGTGGACAAAGATGCGCCTCTTTTCTCATTGATTCTATATCATTGTATATTATTTTATGCGTGTTCTTATGTGGAGTGGTGATGATACAATGTACATTATTCCGTTCAGAAATCTTACGAGTTTATAGAAAGAGAGAGAAAGTCTGTGCGGTGTGCCGTACCATTTATTTCCACATACACTGGTTTGTATTTTATATATAGTTTTCTTATAGCACAAGCTAACATAGCTTTTATGCAGAGTAGATTAGTCCAGAAGAGAATGATTTGTGTGTCTTTCTAAAAGCCTTTACACATGTAGTGGGTCTTACTCGCCACCGTCGCCAGAGACAGGCGCGGGTTGAAATGCAGTTGCTTTCACACATGGCAGGTTTCACTCGCTGCCATCGCTAGAGACGAGTGTAGTTTTCAAGTTTCACCCGTGCATTCTGTAGCCAGTTCAGGTTTTCTAGCAAGTAGAAATAGATCACAACCGGACGGTTCTTGTTTTATATGTGTTATACTTAAGAAGGAAAAGGGGCAGCAGAAGAGAATGGGTGCATACGCTTTTGCAGAAAATAGGGTTTGGAGCATTCTCACACTTGCATTATGAATCGAGGAGAGACAATACAAAGTTTGTTTGAACTTTTTTTGCATGTATAATATTCTTGAAGTCCTGATGTAGTTCAAGGAACACACCTATCCACGGTTTGGTTGCTATTGTTCACGATTTGTATTCCTCTTAGTCTTACCCCATAGCACAGGACTATCAGAAACTAATGCGATTAGATGCTCTAAATCTATTCCGGGATCCATCTAAAACCTTATAAAAGAATAATAGAAATTATACAAGTACAAAATCCTCGCGCCAAGTCTAAATTGAGTCTGAGTGCGGGAAAAAAAGCCCACGTCCGCTGCGCGTGAAAACACCCATAAGAGCCAATGGTTTGTAGTTGATGTTCGTCACGTTGCTAGGAGCGGTCCTGCGCCAAACTACTAACACAGGCGGGTGATTTTTTGGTCTGAACAAACAAGCAGGTGCACCCGCCTTGTGTGAAAGGATGAATTCAAACAAGCATACTTTACTTCGAGCTGTACCACTCCTAGCGACGGTGGTGAGTTGAACCCACTACGTGTGAAAGAGCTCTAAGAATTCATGTAATTTAGAATGATTTAGTTTTCCAAGCGGAATATTGGCTGACATCAACACTTCACACTATTCTTGATTGAAAGGAGATGATTTGGTTTTAGAGGTTTACACACTTTGGAACAGCAATTGTTGAGTTAGTTTGTTTGTTGCTGCTTGTTCTAAAGAACGCTTGTGTTTCTCATGAGTTATGACTGATATGCTGAGTAACAGAAAACTTTTATTTTCTGAAACTGTCAACTCGCACAATTTACAAAATAATACAAAATAATATGGAAAAGACACTTTCACCGAACTTGTCAACCAACCGCCATAAATGGTAGAGTTGTGATTGTTTGACTTTCGGCATTCTGCTCAACTAAAGATTGTATGAATAGATGGCCGGAAGTATGTACATCAACTAACTTAAGATATACAATCTCAACTGAAATTAATCTACTCAACTAACAAAACAATCGTGACTGTACTGCTGATGTAAATTATGCCTTACATTTCTCATCCTTAGGAAATTCCAAGTTAGACAACTCTTTCTCTGGCATTAAGGTTTTCCATTGAAACACAAACAAGATAAGAATATAGAAATACATGCAACCTTAACTACTGTTCTGTCATAAAAAAAATTAGGCTATGCTCATTGTTTCGTGTCTGGCTGAACTAATAATTACAGGAGAAAAGGGATTATCCAAGTAAATGAAAATAATGAATTTGTGCATTAAAAGATTACCCATCGTGTGTTATGATTTGTATGTAATAGTTCTAAAAATGACACAAAATACACAATGGGAGTAGAAACAAGAAAAATGCCAAAAAAATGCTGCAAAAATGTCACAAAATAACATAAGCTCTAATTTACTTCATTCAAATATGAAAAAAAGGCACAATAAAAGTCATGTTTTCGATATCACGGTGTCATAAAATGTGTTTATATTCAAGTTACCATTGTGATTGACTTTACAGAAAAAATTTGCATTGACATCAACTTCCAGGCCCTGGTAAAGTATATTTGTTTACTGAGAATGCAACCTTTTTTGTCTTTTACATCCTGGTTTTAAAATCAGCTTTTCCTTCTTATAACTCACTTTTTTGCCATTATGACTTAACTTTAAAAACAAAATATACATAAACCTTGTAAACATGAAGGCTTATTCTCCCCCAATATTTTTAAATTTTGGTCAAGGAACTTTCAACCAAGGTTTTAACATTTAATGCGGATTGAAATGTTCTGAAAACGAAAGTGGTAACAAATATATTCTCAACAAGAAGGCAATAACAAAAATGTTCACAATTAGGAGGTAATTAATAAATGATGGTTTTAATTATTTTCTGTGTTTAGTTAAAATAACCACTAATAATTTCCCCACAATATGGCCAGGGTGTCAGCTTGTGTTATGGCAGGTGGGCCCTGTGTGCCCCTGATGGAGTGGGCCCCCTTAAACATTATACAATGTGATAAAAAGGTGAATGACCTTTTAGTAACTTGAAAATATAATAGAAGTTCCAATATTATTACTGTATGCAACTAAAATTTATGGTGTATTACTATTTTAATAGTAAATCTCTATAAGGAAAACCTCTTTTATGTTATATATTATATATTTGCATCCAATGTCCTTTTCCTGTGTTTGTCCTTTATGTTTTACCTTTACAATTTTACATTTTCTCCCTTTTGTTTTTTTGGTTTCCTCTTTTAGGAAGTTATGTTGCACATTTCACACTCCTCCCTGATGAGTTCCGATAGAATGTCACCTAGGTCGGGGGATTGGGCGGTGACGATCGATTTTCTTTAAGAGGCAACCATTACCTCTTTGTCCAATGGCAGCAATATAAAATGTGAACTGTATACTTATTTTCATTGTAAAAGCCATATTGTGTTCGTCCCTTTTATATATTTCGATCCACCTTCTTCCAAATATAATATAATATTTTAATAGTAAGCAATTTTAAAACAATGACAGCATTTACTTGTATATATTTGAAACTACAGTCCTATTATAAAGTTATTTACAGACAAGTGTTTACTGCATGGAGTTTAGTAAATTCAGCTACAACAAAGTTGAAGGAACAGACAAGAACATTCATTTTAATAACGTTCACAGCCAGACATTGAAATTTGTAAATAATTTCACAATTGAATATGGATGAAAATAAACATTGGAAATTGACTCTTTGGAAACAGCGTTGCCAGTTAAGAGGCAAAGGAAGAAGAAAAGAATGGCAGATGAGCTTATAAATTAAGAAAATTCCACAGATACATTTTTTGAAAATTTCATTTAGTTATTATAAAAATTAAATGATAACATTGTAGTTGTGGGTGGGCCCCCTTTGTATCCTGGCAAACAATATTTTTAGACCCAGTTTGCCACTGTGTATGTACGTATATGTGTCTAGAAAAATCTAAGCCTTTTCGAAATAAGCTGGAAAGATAAAATTTAGCAGGCAGGTAGAGGGAATTCTCCAAATGACCAATGAAGTGTGAAAATTTAAAAATGATACCTATTCTAAACAGAACAAAACATTTTTGGGTGAGGTACAAAGTTGAAATTTGACAGACCGGTATAAAGACAAGCTCAAATAATTATTAAGGTCTGAACATTTTATAGTAAAAATGAGGAAACAGATAATGAGGGTGGAGGGTGGAGACAACCGATAATGAGGGTGCAGGGTGGAGACAACAGATAATGAGGGTGCAGGGTGGAGACAACAGATAATGAGGGTGCAGGGTGGAGACAACAGATAATGAGGGTGCAGGGTGGAGACAACAGATAATGAGGGTGCAGGGTGGAGACAACAGATAATGAGGGTGCAGGGTGGAGGCAACAGATAATGAGGGTGCAGGGTGGATGCAGCAGATGAGGGTGATCCCATTAAGTGTGGAAGTTTTGAAACTTTGGGAATTTGTAGATTTCAATGCTCTGAATGAAATATAATAAAATGCAAAATCCTTTTGCAGCCGCTGGCGCCACCATCTTGGAAAAATGGTGTTGAAAATAGGTTTTTTCAAAATATCTCTCTTCGGGTATGTCATACAGCATAAAATTAAAATTAAAAAAGAATTAAATTTGCTACAAATCATGCCGTATAAATATTTTTCTAAACTAAATAGTTTTGGCGCAGCAGCCAAATGAAGTCAAGATTTATTGAAATATATTAGATGGAACACCTAAACGCCACTGTAGAATATTTCTTTATTTGCTGGAATAGCATAAAACACCACTTGGTAGTTTAAGCAAACTGATTATTTACATCCCTAAATTACCCCTGTTCGCTCTCACATGGCTAAAAATGTCCCAATCTCGAGGACACCTGCAACATGGGTTGGTTTGCTTTCTCCTGCACCAGTGTTCTTGGAATCGTCTCTCGCTGACTCTGGGAACTTGTCTCTCTCCCTTGGTTTCAACAGTACAGATAAATATCTAGAAATATTTATTTGTAACCGTGGGAAATTATAGTGCATTAAGCTTTATGTGTTAATTAAGTTAAATTTTTTGTATTATTAATAATGTTAATCAAACACATTCATTACAATTCTTAGAGGGGAGCTCCTCTCTCGACAGCATTCAAAAGTAGACTTAGCAACAACATACTTTTAGAATCGTGATTTCATTTCAATCTTAGTTTTTAGTAGCTTTACTAGAAATTAAATACTTTTAATAGATTATTTTTTTAAAAAGAAATTATTGCACAGAGGTAGTTTACCGGTTTGTGTCTCAAACTAAAATGGCTCAAGAGCAGAAATGCTTTATTTGTGATACAAATATTTCGGACAGTTGAGATGAAGGAGAAATGCATGGAAACATTTCAATGATTGAGTTTGAAAAGGAATGATGATAATATAGACTATCTTAGTAAAAATACATGTGAGAGTGCATAACTCGTGTCGTAAGTGGTACTGCAATGAGAAACGAGTAATTTGTTAAAAAATAAAAGGGAAACCAACTACATAGCACCATAATTAAGATCAGGTGAAGTTACTTTTAATTTTAAACATAATTGCTTTTTATTTCTGGTGGAATTACAAATTATGGAGGACATTTTAAAGAAACAAAAGAAGGCCAAATTAAGCATTCGCGATATCATTTATGTTTGCAGCTTGTGAAAGACACAGTTTTAAAATCAGCTCGAGCTTGGAATGATGAAAGGTGTCGCAAAATCCCCAAACGTGTGGAATTGACACCAGATTAGCGCAGCTGAAGCCAAGTATCACATGTCATGCATGAAAAAACTTTCTCGTCATCCAGAAACTGGCTGCGAAAGTCATCGTACACCAGCCACTGTATTTTCTAACAGTTTGCTGAGCGGGGAAATCGTCTCATATAATAAACTATTTCTTCATTCTTTCAGCGGTTGCGACACAACCTCTTCTCTTTTCAATCAAGGAAAACTAAAATTCATGACTATACTACAAAAGCACCAGGATTTGCAGGTGAGCATTCAGATTTTTAAAGATAGTAATGCTGAACAGGATGATATCACTGATGCTGAAGAACTTTTTCTTCTGTCACTGTACGGAGCAAAAGATGAAGAATTATCTCTATCGATGCTTATCATTACAAATGTTTTGTAAGATCGTTCACTAAAAGCAAATTTAACATCGCTTTTCTACCACCTATAATAATTGAAGCAGCACAACAGCATTCATTCAGGATCTATTATCAAGTTCAATGCTGGCAGGGCATTCAAAAAATTATAGAAGAATGGGGCTGGAAAATGAGCAACTCTGGCCTCATACCAGTAACAACGCTTACAAATCCTGTTCTCGAAAAGTTGCTTAAATTTATCTCTTGCAAGTGCAAGAAAGGGTGCACGCCAGCGTGTGGTTGTATAAAGGTAGGTTTAAAATATTTCTGCGATTTGCAATTTCTGTAATGGACAAACTTGCGCAAATGCACAGGAAACAAAAACAAGCTTGATGACAATAAGGAAGTCGACTCGCCAGTCAAAACAATTATCACAAGCATGGAGAACGACCGAATGCCACAATCAATGGATAGCAAAACGGGAGAATTTAAGAAGAGGGTATTGCTGAAGACTACAGTGAACCTGGACAAATTAAAATGATGCAGTAAAAAGTCTAATGGTGGATTAGGTATGTAGGGGATACCATGTAAAAACATGGTGGTGTGGAAACGAGTATTCTACATACAGATATCCAAAGCAAACACCTAAAATCTACTTATTGCAGGCTTTTTAAATAAAAAAAAAAAAATACGCTGTCTCCAAACACAAAAATACTCATCCATTAGACTTGCAATGAAATTAATAACTGCAAAAAATGTGAATTTTTTTAAATAGTGCTCTGACTTCGCTCGGCTGCTGTACCGAAACTATTCATTTTAGGAAAAAATGGTTACGACATTATGTAGCAAATTGAATGCCTTTTTAATTGTATACCAATCATTTTTGACGTATGACGCACCTAAAGCAAGATATTTTGAAAAATCCTGTTTTGGGTGTCATTTTTCCAAGATGGCAACGCCGGCGCTTCGATCAGATTTTGCATTCATCACGATAGAATGTTCATTTTTTGGCACTATCATATCAGGCAATAATGAATGGAGGGATCTACTTTCCTAGACTAACTTAAGACTAGTAAAATAATAACATGGAGGTGGTCTACTGTTCACAGAAATACTAGTAAACTGTAGTAACAATAATAACATGAAGGAGGTCTACTGTTAACAGAACTACTGTAAGACTGTAGAACGATAATAACATGGGGGGAAGATCTAGTTCTACTGTTCTACCTAGAAATCATTCTAGTATAGTAGACTGTAGTAACAATAATAACATGAAGAAAGGTCTACTGTTAACAGAACTACTAGTAAGACTGTAGTAACGATAATAACAGGAGGAAGATCTACTGTTCATAGAACTACCAGTAAGACTGTAGTAGTGATAGGAACATATAAAATGCAAACAATGTCAATCTAGTTACATAACCATAGTCTCTAATTTTCATGAATACAATTTTTTATAACTAGTGGCAATTAGACCACTCTCATAAAGTTTTCCTTGGTAAAAGAAACATGTTTTTGTTTCAAATATTAAAATTTTTCCAGGCGTAAACTTTTAACAAAATTTTTAGAATTAATATTAACATTTGTAAACAATTTTAATAGTCGGTAATCAGTGATCTTAAATGAATTCTCTTAAAAATTCATACACAAACTTACTTACTTATTTAAAACTGTCCTCAAATGCTCATTTGTAATGAAATGTTGAGAACAATTAAAAATTTTTTTTTTAATCCATCACTACCATAACCTTGAATTTTAGAGATAAATTTAAAGTCACAATTTAATCCTGAGGTATGACCATATAACATCTGAATATAAAGTATGAAATAAATCCATCAAATAGTTCTGGCAGTAGTCCCAGGACAATTAAGACACACATATTAGTAAAACCTACAGTTTTGAATTCATGAGCATTGTAATCTCAAGTTTGTGAAAGCTTATAACTGCTATATTTTATCTACAAGAGATAGAAATATGAACACTTTTTGTGTTATTAAATGTCACACAGTGAGAACACTTGTCCCATACTTACAACATCTCTCTTAAAGTGAAGAGTTCATTTTCTATGCCGGCTGTAATCTTGTAAATAAGCCGTTCCTTCAAGTGCGGCAACTCTGGAGTCTCCCATTCAATTCTTTCAACAGACATTGTTTAGAATTATACACTTTAGTGCTAAAATCCAAAATACCCTCAGTGAAATACACCTGAGGACTAGCAGGCAATCCTTATGTCTAAAAATAGCCAAACGATTAAAATAACATATTTTACCAAATCTTAAAAAAATACATAAGATAGAGAGGTGGGAGGATCGAGAATCATGAAAAAAAACCCAAATTAAGTTGTGGATGGCCCGCATGCAATAAAAACTATGGGCCATAGATACAAGGCCTAGCAGCTGGGCCATGTTACTGAGCAGAGTAGAAATGAACACAAATCATTGCTTTATAAATTACCTTTTTAAAAAGTCTTAAACTATTTTTTTTTTCAAAATAAATGTCTGGTGAGGGTAGTGATAAATAGTACTGTATACTTTTTTTCAGAGAAAAATGTATTTAAGAAAAGATTGCTGATAGCTCGTTTTTGAAGATTTTGTCACTAACTATAATAACCTATACGAGAAAGTATGTAGCTTACAAATTTGTTGTACCATTTATTTGGGCAGTTAAAATAACAATCATGCAAATTTAATGTGCTAATTTTATCCACTGTGCTTTGATTAATGTTTAAACTTTAAAGGCTAAAGAGGTAGTCAAATATTTAAAAAGCGGTTTTATTTTTAAGACTAAAACTATTTTGACTATATCTGTTATTTTTATTGCTGTTCCATGTTCATTCCATGTTATATGATAATCTAATTGGGTAGGGATGAGGATGTAAGCATTTGAGGGGTAATCTACCCACATTTTCGTGTAAGGAGATTGGAAATAATTTGATGAAAAGCCATCCTCAGTAGACCCAATCAGGATTCGAGCCCCAATCGCTCAGTTATCATCAGGTCATTGAGTGGCACCTTAGACCACTAGGCCACTGAAGCGGGTATCTGTTATTTAATTCGGTGACTATAGTTTTCAAACATCTATAGGATTCCAGAAATAAATGTTTTTTGGAATTTTTCATCCTATTACTGGGTGACCTGGTGGTCTAGGGGTAAGGTATTGGACTTCTGTGCTAGGGGTCCGGGGTTCAATCCTCGGTCCCGGCACAGATTTATTGATTACCAAACCCTTCCTTCACCTCTGACAAGATATGTATTAATCACAACTTGTGAACTTGAGGAATGCCAGGCCTCCACCGTGGTTCGGATTCCACGTTAAACTGTAGGTCCTCCATTTTATCTCACAATCACCCACCATTACACATTAGCGTAAGTGCGTATAACCCAACGGGTATAAGACGCGGTGCTAATAATAATAATTTTCATCCTATTGGCGAATATTAACTTTAACTCCATGGCGTCAACCCACGAGCAAGCTAAACCAATCGAGAGGCCATCGTATGTCGGTGAAGATAGTTCCAACATTTTTGGATTGAGGGTGTCATGTGGTCAGCACAACAAACCCTCCAGCTTATCTCAGTTTTTAAATAAAAGCGCAATATCTTTATAATGCATCCTCTACATTTTTCTGCAAGAGGCGTAATATGACCCTTCCAGACAAATGCTTAAAAAAAATTGGAAGTTTACAGGATTGAATCCAAGATAAATACTTAGCCATGACTTTACATATGAAGAGGTTCCAATCAGTAAATGTACTTACTACTGTCAAGGAACCTGCAAAGTTACATTATAAACCTTTAGGTGTTTGCAAATATATTTTAACTGTAAAAGCATATTATATTTTAAGTATATTTGCAAGATTTTAGCCTACGCTTGTACATCCTTGGAATCAGGTGTTGGGTTACATACTTGCTAAGAGTAGCATATTACGCTAAATAGTGCAATCTGTTGAACGAGGAGAACGCTTTCGTGAGACGAGTGGAACCTTAACTCGGCTGTTGAAATATTGAATCAGCAGTTTGTGTGGGAGAATAAGACAGGGCTGTTGAATACTGGACGCCATGCCTCGAGGCCTCGTGATCAAGCGCCAATTATGATATTACGGCCCCACGTTGGGCGCCAATTGAAGTGATTTGGCCTATTTTGTGATAATTGGTATTTATAGACCCGTGATCGAGCGTCAATTATTATGATATTTTACTTGAATAAATACAACTGTTAATGTTGCACACAATTTATTGAAGTGATTTTATCTTCAGTACAAAGATATTATGTAAAATTTTACAATTTTACCCTAACTACAGATTATTTTCTGTGTATTATTTGTATTTAAGTTGATAGTATTGTTGTGATATTACACGTTCTCTAGGTTTATGTCACCGGCACTCTGTGTGTTCATACGCACAAACAGCTTATATATGACTCACCCCTTGCCCCTTGGACCTCTCGTGACCAGTGTCAAAACCAACAAAGTGAAAGCGTCCCTGCGACAGGTATCTTGAAAGCTAGCTTCCTATTGGGTATAGGGAACTAACGTCTCTTGCTTGTTTGGTAAATACTACGGAGTTAAATTTTGAAAAAAAAATAAGTTTTAATGGTGCAATCCTTCTACATTATTTCTGAAAAGCGCGTGATTCTCCATGGATGAAGTCTTAAAAGGATAATTTACATACAATTTATTGAAGAAAAATATTTTCATCCATGACTTTTTACATATATGAGAGCGGTCCAAATCAGTATAATTACAAGTTTATGTCAAACCCTGCACAGATATACATTTAAGTAAACTCCTTATAGCAATTTTCAAAATAGTTTGAACTTTCAAAAATCACTCATCTATAAATGACCCTTTACCAAAATTTTACCCAAATCCATGTATACAGGGTTATTTTTCATGTCAATCACTTCCATGATACCTATTTTGAACCATTTTTAAAATATTTCAAGTTTTTGAAATTATGTCATCAGTAAACAACCCATAAATGAGTTTTTACCTCAAAAACAAGTATTTCTTGCTATACCACACAATCCTCAGATATACATTTTAAACAAAATCACTATAGCTATTTTTGAAATATTTTAAATTTTCAAAAACTCCCCATTAGTTAACTACCCTTGAATGAATGTTTGCGCAAAAACCAATTATAGGGCCTACAGTACTATTTGTCATGTCAAACAAATTCTAGATATGCATTTTAAACAAAACCATTTGATCCATTTTAGAAAAAATTTGGTATTCAAAAAAATCACCCATCAGTAGACTAGGGTAAAAAGAAAAAAATGCGATGTATAGCTCTATAAAATCTATATAAGTTTTATTTGTTTAGTGTGGCAGACATTGTAGAGGAACACTAGCAATGAGAAGTGCAATATTTGATCTTATTTTGCTTGAAATCAGAAATGTTTTTAAAATACCTGTGATTATATAATTCCAAGCTTAAAAAGTGGTTACTGCACATAGTGTTGCCATATATTTCTAGAGAAAACAACAAATACTTCTACCTGTGTTTCAAAGGTTATTTTAACATATATATGGAAGAAGTTACAGGAAAGATGGATAGAACACATATAAAATGAGCAAACATAATATGGCTTTTACAGTGAAAAGAACACAGTTCACACTTTACATTGCTGCCAATGGACAAAGAGGTAATGGCTGCCTCTTGAAGAAAATCGATTGTTACCCACCAATCCCTCCACCTAGGTTTCATTCTATCAGAACTCATTAAGGAGTGGTGTTAAAGTGCAAAGTACTTCCTAAAAGAGGGGGAAAAAAAAAAAACACAAAAAGGTACTGAGCAGTAAAGATAAATTTTCTTCAAGAAGTGGCCATTACCTCTTTGTCCATTGGCAGCAGTGTAAAGTGTGAACTGTGTTATTTTCATTGTAAAGGCCATATTTTGTTTGTTCCTTTCTTTTGTTTTCCATATACCTTTCCTTTACCTTCTTCCAAATATATATTACAAACTAGCTCAAAAAAGCGAAAAGAAGTTTTCCTTAAAGAAAGGTTATTTTAATTGACAGTTTGTTGGACTTGACAAGTAATGTTACAACAGGTTAAATGCAATACCTTTGTACTAGTTGCAATTGCTCAGTTTGGTTTTCCAAGGCAATCAATGGTCTTTCTACTTCAGTTGCAAGTTCTTGCCATATTAAATAATGTTTCTCAAGGCTCGTGAAATACTCGCTCAAAGATTGCTTCAACACATCCATTGTCTATCTGGAACACTGTAAAAAAACAGTAATTTGCAAGAACAATCCATACAAGTCTTTAATATAAGTTTCAAAAACCTTGATTTCCTAGACAATTATCAAGCTAAGATCATATTAACTATGTACCGTCAAGCTCAGAGTAGCCAATAGATTAGGTGTTTGAAATAATTGATGTATTCTACTAAACAAACAGTATGCTTAAGTGACACAGCCTTCTGATAAAATATATGTTTTGTTGGTTTATGTGTAGTGTTTAAGATGATCCAAGTACAGACACAATATTTGGAGTACTCTCTCATACTCTATGACTATCCTTCCACACGATACTGTAAACACCCTACCCTACACCCTATCCCAGAGTGGACCGAACCAGGGCGCACAGAGATTATATTTATATTTTGTGTGACATCATACAAAGTGTTTACCCTACCAAGTGATCGCCAGTAGATATGATCATTGATCTTGGGAAAATCAGGTGTCATGGGACCTAAGAATTAGGAACATGAACAGAACCGGAGATTGTTGGATAAATAAATAGTCAAGACTTTCTGAGGACCTGGATGCTTTAGTGAATTGTGCCAGTGTTAAAATGAGACATGTGACACAATACAATAATAAGATATAAATGATACGGAAATCCGCAGGGACTTTCTCACTCTTGTTTAAAAATGGATATATTTACCCAAAACTCATAATATATGTGAAACTAAATAATATACACTACCATACCTAAGCATAAATTGCACTACTTATGTAAAACATTTTTGAGTCCCGGTTTTAAATTTTATAATTTTATTTTTAAAGAATTAATGTCCTTATTTGTATGTTTGGACCGATAAAAAAATATCAATATTGAATCCACAAGGGTCAACACTTCGTATTAAAATTTCGACTTTCAGTTAAAATTTTCGACATTTCATTAGGTGTTGCACATCTTGTCATCACATTGTTATTATAGTCCCCATTTATAAATTTTGACCAATAAAAAATGTAAATTTGACTATTGAGTCTAAAAGCACAAAATTGTATTAATATATTTGCCAATATCACAGAAACTTTTGGTTTTATAAAAATATATTTCTTATAAAAGTTTTTTATTTTTAATATTACTACAATTTTGCAATGATAAGTTATTTAGTATCTCAAATAGTTGCGGAGATACGGAAATTTCAGCTTCTGTAAAGTACCCTAAAAGTAATTTTCATAGGAAAATGAAAATAGCCAATTTATTTATAATCTCAATCAACGCCTAGATATGAATTTTAATCAAAATCGTTAGAGCTGATTTTGAGAAAATTGATTTTTTTCTCTTTTTGCCATTTATTAAACTACTCTTAATTTTAAGTTTAAACAGACACACAGACAGAGAGCATTGCAAAGACCACTTTTTAGGGTTTAGGGGGTCATTAGATGTCGTCATCCATCAACATTTCAGGTTAGATTTTTTTACGGTCGCAACACTTTACCTTTTGTGTTCAAAAAGTTAAAAAATATAAATATATGCGTATAGCTTGAAAGTTATTGGTTTTATAAAAATATGCTTCGAATAAAATATTTATATGATAAATAGATCTACATATTTTTAACTAAAAGTAATTTCATATCTCAAATAGTTTCGGAGATATGATACAAAATGATAATTTATGCATCAAACCGGAGCCTTTAAAGTCATTTTTGTCGAAATATTGAGAGTAGCCATTTTGTTTGGAATATTTAGAAATGTTTAGAAATGAAATTTTGAGAAAATCGACTTTTTCTCTTTTTGCCCTTCAGTAAACTACCCTTAGTGTTAGGGTTAGATATCCAATTCCAAAAACCCCTCAAAGAAACCTTATGAAAACCCTAGATACCAAGTTTCAGCCCGATCAGTAAAATAGTTTAGGCTTTAGTTGGCGGGACAGACGGACAGATAGACAGAAATGCAAAAACCACTTTTTCGGATTCAGGGGGTCATGAAACGTCGAGATTCATCAAAATCTCGAGTTCGATTTTTTTTAATGATCACAATACTTTCTCTACCTGTAAGATATCAAGAAAGTAACAAGCCACAACAGAATGTGACTTACCCTCTTAAAACTAAACAATGGTTCACATATGCAATTTACAAATCGTCTCCCTGACAATAGATAACAATGTTTATCTAGTAGTATAAAATAAAAATATGTTAATTGTATACAATTTAGTAGAGTTTCTGGTTAATGTACAACTTATAAGATTGATAAATAGGGTATTTTTTAAAGTCTTGCAAAACCAAGCTATGTGTTACTAAACAAAATCATTTAGTCTCCAAGATAGATACAAAATTGATGCTTATAAATTCAACATGGATTACCTGTTATTTTACTAAAAGTTTATTAATTAGATTTAAGCTTCTTTCAATAAGGACTAAATGTTTACAGAGAAAAGTACTTTAGTATTACAACAGCTTGCAACAATAATTTGACCAGCTTATTATAACTACCACCAACTATTTATTTACCTCATTAAACTCACTGCAATCCAACGAAGTAGGCCTACTTGTTTTTGTAATGTTGGTTGTGTCTTGTAATTTAGAATGCTTATTCTGATAATTTTGTGCATTTTTTTTCTTGATTCCTTTTGCGTCTTTGCTCACAATGACTCATTACAGAAATATTTTTACCAAGCCTTTTGCTAATTTCTTAAGATATTTCTGCCTTTATTTTTTTATAGTTCTCTCTTTAAGCTACTATATTTTTTTAAAGCATATCGTCTTTAGATATTTTTCCCTTCTTATTGATTGGAGCCATTTCCAATAACCCAATAAAACACTTAAGCTAAAACAAAGCATCTTGTGACATATCTAATAGTACACATAGAGTCGTACTTGTTGGTGGATTGGTTTTGGACAAGATTAAATTATTTCTCGGTCTTTATTTTTTCTAGTTCTTTGTGAAAATAAGTTTATAAATAATCTTAGAACACAAACCATAATTTTATTGACACTATAAATGTACCAATCCTGGAAATAGCATTGATTGCCTCTTTATTAATTGTATTTTGAAGAGATAATCATTCCCCTGTCTGTAAGTCTACCATAATTACCTTATGCAGCTTGTTGACAAGGAAACGATGCCAGGACCACAAACAAGGAAATAACAGATACACAACCTTACGGGAGATTTGCTGCACATCTCGAATATCCAGTGATAACAGCGCTTCCAAGTGAGAATTCTTTAAAACAACTCACCTTAAAAATGTTCCTCATGAGAAAGACAAACCGAGAGCTAAAAGTTGCTGTCTGTCTATTCAAGTGCAATATTTCAGTTATCGATAATCCCTTCCCCGCTTCACCCCCTTTCAATGAACAAAACTTTTCAAACAATAGAGAGGGTTGAACCCAAATATACAATGCCAGTGCTTCTACGGTGTTTTAACCTAAGTGCCAAACAGTCTTGGAAATGCACTTGTAAATGAATTATTAGATATTTTGTGACCAGCTTTTGCGGTCACAGTTCTTTAGGATTCACTTTTTCATTAGACTGGACTGCAAATAACTGAAATATCAGTGTTTGGATCCTGATCGGGTGTAATGAGAGTGTTTTTTTCCTAAAATGCCTATAATTCTCCTTCAATGTAAATACAGATACATTCCCCAAAAATTATACTTTCCTCATTCCTAATCCATTAGTGTAAACACGCAGATAGCTGTAAATGGAACAAAATATAGGCTATCAGTAATTAAAATTAAATACTTATGTTGTAAAGTTTGCATTTATTTTTTACATTTTTCTGTCAAATTAATACAAACAATATATTCAAGTGATATGCTACTTAATAAACTAAAAAAAGCTAGTTAAATGCATAAAAATTACAAGAGTTTCCCAGGTATATATTTGGTTTCATTAATACCTTATTATTTTAAAAATGGACTGATTATATTTAGCATTCTTTTATATTGATGTGCAATGAGAGTTAACAAACCTGTTTTAAATCAGTTTATAGTCAAATCAAGTCTTAAAATGAAGCTTATCCCCCTAAACACGCTTTTAGGATTACAATACAAAAAGAGCATAATGTTTTGTCCAGTTACTCTCTTCCAACAACTGTTTGTATGGAAAATTAATTATCTCTTAGTTTTAGTAAAGGGAAATAAAAATCAATATATAGATTTTTATTGTAATGAAAACTATTTCAGTATAAGATTATTTTACTATAATAGAACAATAGTTTCATAGAAGCAATAAATGGAGATTTTCTTTAAAAATAATTATTTATATCACAATCAAATAGAGTTTAGTAAAGCAGGTAAAATTGTTGACATTACAAAGTATTAAAAAAATGCTCTTAACTACTCCTAAATGTTGATTTAATCATAGCTATGGTTATTAAGTGTTATATATAAATATTATCTACTGAAATGTAAAGAAAAAAGTTCTGTTCATGTAGTTTGGACAGACTTGAAACTAAATTTATGATCGCTATCATCAAAAAATCAATACAATACTAATACAAAAATAAGATTTAACAAAAAATTGATTAGTTATGTGTCAAATAAATTTGAACAATGATATATTTCATAATATTCTGGTCACTTTGATTTCATAATATACTAGATCAAGCTTTGACGTATTTAGCTTTAGCATTCTTGCTTTATTGCTGAACATCCAACTGTCATAATTTTGATAATTCATTTGTGTAAAATCCTGAGCTAACCAAGGCAATCACAAACCAATTATGGCAATTAATAAATAAAAAAAAGAAATTTTAGAAACAAAATATTACCTAGTCCACAAGCTGAGTGCACAAACGAGTGCAATCAAGGGGCAGACGTCGCACTCCATTGACTACGCAAACTTTACCTTAGCACGATCATAGAAACATGTTTGAAAAATGAGCATCACATTTAACCAAAGAGCATCAAATAATACACTGTTACAGAAACATATTAAATATGAAGTATCATGATTTTGCCAAAGAGAATCATGGCCACCAAGCTATGTCACCTGAGTTGGTTTATTTTTTATTGTTATGTTGCTCCTAGATATGCGCTAATGTATAATTAGATTTTAGCTATGTATTTACAATACTAATATATCAACTTTAAGATAAACTTTAGTTTGTGTATTCATTTACTTTTAGTACTTTAAACTTTTTTCTTCTGCCTTTACAAAGTTAGTGCCCCACCATATTGAGTTTTTTTTAATTAGTTTAGGAAATTTTAGGGGCTCCTCCCATTTCATAGCAGTATATTTTCAATTCTAAACTTTCTAAACTTTCCAACTTTTATGATTGTGTGGGGTGGTCCATTTACAAACTTGCCGAATTTTAATATTCATTCATGCATCAATTAAATGGAAGGATGGCAATTTACTCTAACTTCCAACTGCCACCCCCCTCCTCCCTCCTCAGCTCCAATTTGAAATTTAAGACTTTTTTGGCTATCTTATATAATATTTTACGTGCTTACCAAATTCCAACCAGACAACATCAAAAAGAATGTTCTATATTGGTTGTATACATTCTAAGTGCTTCTCCTTCATGGCCTTTAATTTTAAAATTCCATTTTTTCAGACATCGATCGCAAGGTCTATTAAATTACATGTCGATATTTCAAGTTTCTACCTCTACAAAAATATTATTACATAGCTTTGAAAGCATGAGGGGACCATCCCTCCCTATTTTAAGCTCCTTCATTTTGAAATTTAAGAATTCAGACCTTGATACTGTGTGAGTTGGTCCTTGACTAATGTCAATTGTATAATACTTTGAGGAGTATTTTAGTCTTTTATTTTTAGAAATTTGAGACCCCCTACTTCCTCAGCCTCCTTAGAAATAACTAATATTTAAAAAAATTTGTGGTTATTTTAAGTTATCCCTCTGCATTCTTGACAAATTTAAATTTTCCACCCCATACTCCCCCCTCCCTAATTTTTGTTGTCTCATTTTGAAATTAAAATGTTCAGACTTTGTAGTTAATTTGAGTGGTTCCTATATTCGCTTGAAAAATTGCAGTTTTATACCACACAGAAAAGTAGTTTATCTACTGGTTTTGAAAACTTTGCCCCCCCCACCCAATTCTCTAACTCCCATTTCAAAATCTCGAACTTTAGACTTATGGTATTTGGTTATTTCTACCAGGCTGCCAAATTTAGATTTCTACCATACTTTTTTTTTTTTTATAAAACCCCCTTTATTTCCTGGACTCCCATTTTAAACTTTTAAATTATCAGACTTGTATAGTTATTTGGAGTGGTATCTTTGCCTACATGCAAAACTTGTAAGGAATGTCTTTCTCGTGGGAAAGTTTTTGTGAGTTGTTGTCGAACTGTGGAGTCACTTGTATGGATCTTCTTTGGGAGTCCGGCGTGATGGTGACAGGACCAGGTTTTAATTTTATTTATAAGTGAATGCAGTTATTCCGAAGAAATTTATTTTTATTTAACTAAAAGAGCATTAGACTCAAAATTATCTTATTTTTATTTACGACAGCTTAAAGTTGAGCCTTCTTTTTGTTATATTGTTCGAAGGAAATCATTCTGGAATATTTTCTCTTTCGGTTGCACTATGTTTACATCATGTTTCTATTAGGTTCCAGAAAAGAGAGAGAGAAATAAAGTGTTCTGGAAGATGTTATCTTTCACAAGTATTCGCAAGAGGGGTGGGAGACTATGAACAAAAGAACTATTTTGACAGATGACACAAAGTCATTGTAAACAACATAAAAAATAAACAAATAAATGATCAGCCAGGTGTGTGAGAGTATTTTATAGCACATTTGGATACATTAAGTTTAATATTCTGGAACTATTCATTAATTTGAAATATATTAAGGGTGGGAACTTTGTTTTGAATTATTACAAAATGCAACATCTATTTCATTACAAACTTCAGTTTAATACCACTCTGAGAAGTAGTTGTTTCTAATAGTTTTGTAAGTTTTGAGCCACTCAACCCACTTTTTCCAACCTACCCTGGGAAATTTTAAATTGTAAGATTCCTTTGGTTATCTAGAGTTTTATTTCTACCTGTCTTTCAAATTTTAATTTTTAACCTCATCTCTAAAGTTACCATGGTTTAATTTTAAAATTTTCAGATTTTTATGTTTATTTAGAATGTTCCCTATATGTACAAATTTAAGTTCTTCATCACACAGAGAAGTAGTTGAATGTATTGGTTTGGGAAATGTTGAGCACGCCCCCTTCCCCACCATTTATTCAGATCCCGCTTAGAAATTTCAAATATTAAGATTTATTTGGTTATTTTGATAGGTCTTTGCACCTATTTGCCAAATTTTAATTTCTATCACAGCTAAAAGTTGTTTTTATTTGTTACGCCCTCTCTATTACCTCGTAGTTTAAGGCCACCGTAAACAACATAACGAGTATAGAGGGGCATAAGCTATGAGAAACATAAAATAAATAAATAAGGAAATAAGCAGACATTTTAAAGTAAATAGTCATTTAATAAGCAAGTTTTTGTTAACAACATCAACATTGTGGCCTAGACAATCCTAGCAGCGAAAGTATTTGCGAACATAGATTATAGGAAAACATTCTTTGATAATACACCCTAAACATTATTATTATTTGTTAATAATGGTTAAGTAAAAGAAAATCTAAGTTTCTTGTTACAACAACAAGAACTGGATTAATACCAATAATAAACGATAACTGCATTTCAAACTATTAATACAAAATATATGCAAACGTAAATCTGACTATTCATGAAATCAAATAAATACATAACATGATTCTACACAGTATAAAGTTCATTACGTAAAGTCTCTCAACAATAATATTTAAATAGTCCTATAAACAACGTCAACTCCATTAGTTGACACGTCCAATATTTTAGTTTCAAGAATATTTAATAACATAAGAAATGTTCTCATTACCGAGTCAATTGTTGCCATGTCTCCTCGATAAAGATGAGTCCACATTTTCACGCGGTGTTGGTGAAAATCCACGTGGACGACGACAGGAGTAGTGGTTGTTGACAGCAATAGAGACGGAGCACAAGCGTTCAGTTAGACGAGACATTATACGTCTATTTATTCACGACGCAGTATAGTGTTGCACTTCTATAATGATATAGTCTACCCATAGTCTTCGGTAGTCGCACTTCGGACCGTATGACCACCAGTGCCGGTCATCAGTCAACATAACAGTTTATACGGACATTCGGATCTAATTACGTGAATACGGACTAATTCTCGTACTGAATCAATCCCGTCGACTCTGGATTCTTCACGTACATAATTATATGGCGAGTCGAACATTTAAAGAATATTTAAATGCTAATTCTTTTTTACTTTTACTCGTACAGCAAAATGACCACACGGGTCACATGTCGCACTCCGAATGAAGAAATGATGAATCATCTTTTTACAATAATCGACATAGGTTATATACAGTGCTAGTTGCGTATCACTAAAAGGGGGGGTGGTAATCTTCCAGTTGGCCGGTGACGTTGTAGGGCAGGTGGAAGTCTCGCCATCTCTTGGGAATTCAGCATGCAGGTCTATGATTGGATGAACCGCTCGGCCCAACGGATTTGGTGTCTTAATTTTCAAATCCTCCCCGGACGATTGGCTCGCTACGTATAGTGGTCTGTAGTTAGCCCCGGCGAGGTCAGGTGACGTCATCTTGTCTTGATAGAATTATTATCATGAATTTGCGCCCGCTAGTATCCAACTAGACGGTCAGCTGTAAGCATCAAGTGCGGGTACTCACAGTACATTTGCCCCACTCGCCGAATTAGGACGTTTATTTTTACTTGCGAGCAATCTTCGTGTCTCGGACAGCAGATCCAGGTGGTAAGTAATAGTATGGAATTATTATTTGAAATTGAATTGTGGTTGTTGAAGGAGTATAGGGCAGAAAGAGACGTATTAATTAAAGAACTGTATTAGGACTGGATTTACAATAGTGAAGATTACTATTGTTTTGTGACTATTCTTCGTAGTTTCTTAGAGCGGGTAGTAAGATTGATCAGGTTGAAATAGCTGAGGCGGGTAAATGTAACATAACAATGTTACAAATCTCCCCCCCTTTTGCGGCGGGATGCGAAAAAAGCATCTTCATTATGGCACAGATATGGTCCATCTTCCCAGCATCTTGGCAGCACCTCTAATATCCCAGGGAGTTGGGGATGTTTTCTCTTCAACTTCCTCCTGGTCGCAGCCGTCTTTCTCTTCCTCATGAAGACGCCGCCGTCACCGACCACTTCATACTGGTTACCAAGGACTCAGGGACAGAGACGCAACTAGACTCAAAAACTTGATTTACAAAAAAAGCACACGGTTATAGAAACTAATTTGGTCGAACTTTTTTCTTCAATCTCGCAAAATGAGGCACAAGAGTTTTAATCTAAGGTTTGAATGAACTTTTCTCTTCAATCTCGCAAATGAGGCACAAGAGTTTTAACATTAGATTTGCTCGACCTTTCTCTTCAATCTCGCAAGTGAGGCACAAGAGTCTTAGCATAGCATAGCAACAGAAACAATATTTTATATACTAAACTCCTATTCTAATTTTATACATTATAATACAAAACAGCTTCATGACGTAATATTGGGGAGCGTCCCCCCCTCTATTACCTCGGAAGAGTTCATAGTGAAACTAATGGTTTCTAATAAATATTTGGTGTTTTACACATAGATTCCAAGATATACTGAATATCATTATTTCTAATAATGGATCTAAAACTCACACAAAATTTTTTTTAATACACACGGTAGACCTTTCTCATGAGATCAACTACATGTTCCTCTGCCAATCGACAACCAACGTCAAATTTCTAAATAAAAATAATAGACTTACCAAAGGTAATTACATAAATTCCCATAAATTTATATATACGCCTATTCAAGTGGCACTATTTTTTTTATAAAGAATAATTCAAAGAGGAACTAACCAATGCTTTACTAGCATAACCAAATCTCTAAACAAAAATAATAGACATACCAAAGGTAATTACATAAACCCCATAAATTTATATATACGCCTATTCAAGTGGCACTATTTTTTTTTATAAAGAGTAATTCATGAGTGGAATAAACGTATCAGAATACAAAAGCTTACGTTATCCATTAAGACACAACTAAACTTTCCAAATTTCAAAAAAATATTATTACTTTGGTTTTCTAGAAAAACTATAATTTGATAATTATCTTTTCATTTTCTTATCAAACCAAAAACTAAAGGCGTTAACCTTTTTTAACAACATGAGCCCAAAACTCATTATTTACAAACAATTATTTACAACATAAACATTTATCATTTAAGATGGCAATTTCTTCAGATGGCTAACATGAGCCCGACGTGTGTCAGTGGCGTTAGTAGGATCTTTTAGCTGTACTGATACAGGAGTCAAAAATGATTCTACAACCCACGGCCCGCTCCATCTGGGAGATAATTTAGCACTAACTTTATCGATGCTAGAACTCTGGGGAAAGCACCTACACATTACCAAATCACCCTCTAAAATATTAACCGGGATTCGACCCCGATTGTATACCTCAGCTACTCTTTTTTGACTTTTCTTCAAATTCTGAAACGCATCTGCACACCTTTGAGAATATGAAGTTTCGTTTGGAGAAGTTAGCAAAGGATCAACATCCCAGAGAGACAGTAGGGGATGGTTCGGATCCCGACCAAACATAATCGAGCAAGGAGAAGCACCAGTTGACTCATGTAGGGCAGAATTGAACGCTAAGTTCAAAAAGTCTATATCTCGGTCCCAGTGGACTTGTGACTCGCTGTGATAGATGGTCAGAGTTACCTTAACAGTCATAGCAAGACTACTAACCTCTATCCTTAAGCATATCACAAGAAAAACAAGATAATTAGCATTCAAAAAAGAAGCACTTGACCCGGTGTCTAGCAAACCTAGACAATTACTAGAACCAATATTAATATCAACAACAGGAGGATACGGGCATGGAATAATGCTACGCACGGGTGACCCATGATTCACTCGGCGCGCCACTCGTTTCCCGACCGACAATAACGCTGTATGTGTCCTACTCGGTTACACTTGAAACATCTAATATTCTTCCTATCCCTATTTATATTACCTCGCGAGCCAGAGTGGTACATAGCCACAGGTTGGGTATCCAAAGCGGGAGTACCGGTTCTATCCTTCTGCCCACCACCTAATTTTCCGGGATGCAAACCCATACGCCGGTCTGAAGTAACAGGCGTATTAGACAGCAAAAACTCACTCTCTGCGAGTAAAGTTCCCTCAATAAGAGAAGCAAGGTCATGAAGTTCAACTAAGGTACACGGTTTATTGGTGAAGATAAAATGACGCCTAGATAAAGGGGAAACATTTTCTAATATGATGTCAACAACTTGACGTTCGGAGAGTCCTAGCCCCAACACGTCAACAGCCTCGGAGACAGACAAAATAAAGTTACGTAAACTTTCTGAAGGGCGCTGAAAACGATGCACGTATACCCTAGATAGGTTTTCCCTAGCTCTAGCGGGAATGAGACTACTTAATAAGTTGAGTTTAATTTGTTTCCAGCTTAATCTTTGGGTTAAGCCCTCAGAAATTACTCGGGTAACATAACCCGATGTTTTCACTAAACAAAGAGCAACAAACTCTATTTCACTTCCTATCCCCAGTTTACATACTCTGTCTACTTCTAACAGGAACAAAAATAATGTGGAGCTATTCTGACCATCACACAACGGTACGAGGTTAACAAAATCTTGGAGAATTTTGTGTTGAGTTTTATTACTCACCAACGCCCGCGATAAGTCAAATGGATCATCTACTCTCACCGGATCAGCCTGGTGATCCTCCAATTCTGTCTGCTCAGCCATGTCACCCTCCACCAAGACTCCCAAAAGAATAGCGCGGAGGCGTACAACCGTTGTCTCGGGCGAACATTGAAGTCCCCGTTTGGCAAGCTCGGATATAAGACCCTCTTTATTGAGTTTGTAAACCATGGACTTAGTCAACAGCCCAACAGAGCCGCTAGCCGTATCTCCCCCAGATGTTGCGTCCAGTGTTCCGTCCATGAAACATAAATTAAACAGAGTTAATTTACACAGAATACAATATATAGACACAAAAAAAATTTTTTTTTTTTTGTTACAAGTTTTGCAAGAATGTTTTCCAAGTATGAAGGTTAGTTCGGCCAATCGCTACCAGGTAGCAGAGTGGCGCAGTGTTACGCCCTCTCTATTACCTCGTAGTTTAAGGCCACCGTAAACAACATAACGAGTATAGAGGGGCATAAGCTATGAGAAACATAAAATAAATAAATAAGGAAATAAGCAGACATTTTAAAGTAAATAGTCATTTAATAAGCAAGTTTTTGTTAACAACATCAACATTGTGGCCTAGACAATCCTAGCAGCGAAAGTATTTGCGAACATAGATTATAGGAAAACATTCTTTGATAATACACCCTAAACATTATTATTATTTGTTAATAATGGTTAAGTAAAAGAAAATCTAAGTTTCTTGTTACAACAACAAGAACTGGATTAATACCAATAATAAACGATAACTGCATTTCAAACTATTAATACAAAATATATGCAAACGTAAATCTGACTATTCATGAAATCAAATAAATACATAACATGATTCTACACAGTATAAAGTTCATTACGTAAAGTCTCTCAACAATAATATTTAAATAGTCCTATAAACAACGTCAACTCCATTAGTTGACACGTCCAATATTTTAGTTTCAAGAATATTTAATAACATAAGAAATGTTCTCATTACCGAGTCAATTGTTGCCATGTCTCCTCGATAAAGATGAGTCCACATTTTCACGCGGTGTTGGTGAAAATCCACGTGGACGACGACAGGAGTAGTGGTTGTTGACAGCAATAGAGACGGAGCACAAGCGTTCAGTTAGACGAGACATTATACGTCTATTTATTCACGACGCAGTATAGTGTTGCACTTCTATAATGATATAGTCTACCCATAGTCTTCGGTAGTCGCACTTCGGACCGTATGACCACCAGTGCCGGTCATCAGTCAACATAACAGTTTATACGGACATTCGGATCTAATTACGTGAATACGGACTAATTCTCGTACTGAATCAATCCCGTCGACTCTGGATTCTTCACGTACATAATTATATGGCGAGTCGAACATTTAAAGAATATTTAAATGCTAATTCTTTTTTACTTTTACTCGTACAGCAAAATGACCACACGGGTCACATGTCGCACTCCGAATGAAGAAATGATGAATCATCTTTTTACAATAATCGACATAGGTTATATACAGTGCTAGTTGCGTATCACTAAAAAGGGGGGGTGGTAATCTTCCAGTTGGCCGGTGACGTTGTAGGGCAGGTGGAAGTCTCGCCATCTCTTGGGAATTCAGCATGCAGGTCTATGATTGGATGAACCGCTCGGCCCAACGGATTTGGTGTCTTAATTTTCAAATCCTCCCCGGACGATTGGCTCGCTACGTATAGTGGTCTGTAGTTAGCCCCGGCGAGGTCAGGTGACGTCATCTTGTCTTGATAGAATTATTATCATGAATTTGCGCCCGCTAGTATCCAACTAGACGGTCAGCTGTAAGCATCAAGTGCGGGTACTCACAGTACATTTGCCCCACTCGCCGAATTAGGACGTTTATTTTTACTTGCGAGCAATCTTCGTGTCTCGGACAGCAGATCCAGGTGGTAAGTAATAGTATGGAATTATTATTTGAAATTGAATTGTGGTTGTTGAAGGAGTATAGGGCAGAAAGAGACGTATTAATTAAAGAACTGTATTAGGACTGGATTTACAATAGTGAAGATTACTATTGTTTTGTGACTATTCTTCGTAGTTTCTTAGAGCGGGTAGTAAGATTGATCAGGTTGAAATAGCTGAGGCGGGTAAATGTAACATAACAATGTTACATATTTTTAAAACTACTCTTACCCCCTGTTTTCCAGGATCCCATTTAAAATTTAAAATGTACATACATTTATTTGGCATGATCCCTTTACTTCATTTCCAAATTTTAATCTTCCACCACACTTGGAATTAGTTGTTTCTATCAGTTTTAGAAATTTTAAAGCTATTTTTTCTAACTATCATTTAGAAATTTCAATTTTTAAGACTTATTTGGTTATTTGGAGTTGTCCTCTTAACCGATTGTCAAATTTAAATTTTCTAGTACACATTAGGGGTTTTTAGTCTATCTATATCCCCTCTATTATTTCCCATGGTCCCACTTATTGAATAAAATTATTTGGAGTGGTACCATTAGTTGTCTGCAAAATTTCAATCTTCTGCCACCATGAAAAGTAGTTATTTATATTAGTTTTGGTAGTCTTGAACACCCCACCCGCTTTTCTCCAACACACCACAAGACTCATCGTGTGGATGTTGTACACAAATTAATGTCATATTAGTATTCTGCAACTCAATAAACCCCCATATATCAAATTTCATCTTAATTGGAGGACATAATTTACCACCCCTTTTTGCCCCTCTGCACTGCTTTAGGCGATAAAATTTGAAAAACCCTAAAAATATTCTCACCAAATTTTATAAAGAAACATTCATGTTAAATTTCAAGGCTCTAAAATCAGTGAATTTTGGAAAACTTTCAAACCCCCCTTTTTCACTCCTTACAGGTTGGATTTCGCAAAATTTGGTCGTATCTCTGGTCTAAGACCAAAAAGAAACATTTTCTTAAAATTTCGAGTTTTCAGGTTTGAAACCATTAAGCTCTTCCCACAAAACCACAAACTCCCCCACCTTGTATATTGTCTCTACAGGAAAAATTGGCCTTGTAGTAGGGAATTTTAAGCAATAATGTCTCATACCTGTATATCCACACTCATGTTAATATTACTAAATCAATATTTAGTTTAATATAAGAAAGAACACAAAATAAATCCTCAAATTTGTGCTTTATACTTTTAACATTTTGATATAGTATTTTTAAATAGCAGTTGAAAGGGACTATTTGGCCAAAATTAACTGTAGATAAATGTTTAAATAGATAATTCTTTTATGATATTAGATTTGGTATCCACTAAGCGCCGGCCTTATGACTCCTGGAAAACTATTAAACTGGCGATAATTATTTTTATATGGTCGGTAAGTTAAAAGTGTGTCTTATGACTGCCAGATAAAATGTATTTATCCATCACATTTTTATCGGGAGGTTTAAGTACCTGATAAATTTTATCTGAAAGTTAAAATGGGCGTTGTCATAGTGATGCATTGATTTTCATGAGGTTTCACCTATCATAATCCGTTTTCAGGTTGAAATATTAGTTCACATGCTTAGTAGATACACAGGCCCTGGCTCTAACTACATATACAAAGTTATAACATTTATTTCACCCTTTTATAAAAACTGACAAGCTATTTGTAGAGTTATAGTTATATAAGAACAAATTATTTAAATGTGAGTATAATAAATGTAATTTTGTAAATATTTTACCAAACTATTGACCATATTTTGGCAGACACTGAAATTAGTATTTGCAAGACAACCTAGATTCTGCGCCCACGTGACACCATGTTTCCTTGCACTCATTTAGCCGCCATTATTTAACAAATGTTGAGCATTGTAGCCATTAGCCAGATTGTTTCGGTAGCAGCAGGGTTAATAAGCATGTGTGCACCAGTAAAAAAAAAAAGCCTACCAACCTTGCGTTTTCTGCATAAAAATATATATTTATCCTACAGATAGCTAATTATCTGGCAGATAAATTCAGTTTATAATACGCATAAAATATTAAAGTGGCTGATAACCTTTATCTGGTCGCAAACTTTAACCTCCTGATAGCAATATTCATCCAGTAGTCATAAGACCGGCCCTAAGTGAGAAATAATCTCGTAATAAAGACGAAACTACAAACTAGTTTATAAGTTGCATAAAATTAACTAGTTTTCATATTATTAAGGCTAGTAACTAGGCCTACGCCAATAAATAAATGGTGTGATGAACCACAGAGACTTTCTCTCTCGTGTGTCTAAAAATGGAAACATTTACTTAAAACTAGTAATATTTCTTAAACTAGATAATGGACATTTTTGAAGAAACATGATGGGAATAAATGAGTATCACATAAGCCTAAGTCAAAGAAGCACAATGTTCATCATTCATATCCTAAAGAAACACATTGTTCACAAAAAGCATGATAATCAACTCCTGATTTCCAAGACCTAAATTAAAAAAATACGTATTCGCCAATAGCTCAGAAGCTATAAATTACGTAAAGATTTTTGGGGTGGGTAGAATCCATCTTGCGTGAGGATTTTATCAATGTTTATGGCGAGACAAAATCTAAAAAAAACACTTCTACAGACGTGTGGTCGAAAAGGTTGCACTTAGCAGTGACAGATGGCACCTATACTGAGTTATACATGCACAGATATACATAAATATAAACTGTCATTTACTTATGATGTGTTACACCTAATTTTACTGCAATAAGTGTTCTATAATTTCATATCACCAATCCTTATATCTAAAATAATATATTTTAACAAATCATAACATTTTTGTCAAAAATTTTGAGAGGAAAGAGCCCCACATTTATTTATCCTACCTCATTTAAATACAGAAAATCTACTAACTTAATTTAGTTAGTAAAGATCGACATAACATGTTTAGGATATGTCCACATACATATATAATTAAATATTAAATAATCTAATTGAATTGTTTATATGGAGAAAGCTCACATATCCATAAAGTTAGATTTTACAGGAGAGACCAAAAACTAAGTAACTAATTCCGGATTATGGTAAAGTCCAAACCAAAATTACCCAATCAAAAGCACATGAAAACACATGTTTAGACATTAGAATAAAGTCAAAATGTAAAACCAGTTTTATATAAAAAATATATAAAAACAATGGACATATGTCCTTTCAATAATAAATAGGACATTATTGATAAATCTTTAAGTGTTTCTTGATATTTAACTTATTTTTTTACATAAATGCAATGTAAATATTTGTAGGAAAGTCCATTACAATAAGTTGATCAATTGAATGTTATTAAAAAATGGGCGTTTATTATAAAATTTATTAGGCAACATTAAACACCAAAATCCAGAATAAGACTATGATTCTTCTTAAATAATTACACTGAAACTTAAATACACAGTAATTTTGCACTTGACCTTATGCCTACTTTAGTCTTTTGAGAATTCACTATGCATCATTATTATCATCATCATTATATATCTTGATGACACCTGGATTCGGCCCCCGTGCACTGTGAGTAAATGTTGGCAAGACCCAGAAACAATAGGCATGTTGAAAAATGATGGTGCAGGACAAAGGTGGATTATTGCCCTTGCCGGCTTATTTCATAGTTCACTGTTGGCCATTCAAGTATTTCTTCGTAAAACCCAAGATGCTCTGAAATTACATACAGCACTACTTTCCAAATATCATCTATCTTTTCTTGTTTATTGGATTATTGTCCTGAAAAGCTTTATATGTTGGCAACTTTACTTCGCGGATATTGTTGTCATCAGTTTTGTGAAGGAGTTTGAATGTGTATTATTGCAGCCCATCAATGAAATCGAAGGCACAGTCATTTCCTAGAGATTTTGCATTGAATACAAGCATTTAGTACTGTGAAATTTCAAATTACACTTTTCTATCCTTTGTATTATTACTGCCAAGTGATTCTATAGAATGTGTTGTTTTATTGTAATGATCCTGCCACCAAGTCTCAAAATCCAAAATATTTGCAGTGTTAATCACATTGACACAGAAGTTACCTTTCTTGCTTACCTCTGCTATGTAACGTGTATACTAATCAGGTGTGTAAACTCTGACCACCTTCTTTATTTACCTCTTTATTACTCCAATTCCTCTGTTGCAATGGAGGAAACTGTATTGGTTAACATTTGCTGTTTAGTACTAACCCACATATTGTGTCCATCTGCTTTTTAGCAATAACAGTCTCACTATAGCTCTGGTGTTGTTCTCTTAAGTTCGCTCTCTTTATGAGTCGAGCTTTATATTTAATTGTATTTTTATTTCCTCGTTTTCTTTTTCATGTTCTACATCATTTCCTTCTACAGAAGACACCGATTCACTTCCAGTAGCATCCACATTTATAAGCTAACTGATTAATGCAAGGCATGATGGGAGTTGTAGACAGCCGTTTAGTATTAAAAAGGCACATGTCCAGGACAAGTGCTCTTTCAAAAACAAATTAACAATTTGTTATTTGTATTTCAGTGGCTAGCGCTAGGAAATGTGCCAGTCCTTTACAGAAATGTCCGCAGACGTGCATAGAGTAATGTAACGCATATAACTCAATTTCGCAAAAAATTGGACAAGTGACCTTTCAATAATAATCGATTCAATTAATCTGTTTGGAGGTGTAACAAAAAATAATTGTCAAGGAGAGCATTCGACTCTGATACTCACACAATTTCTGTTTTAATAATATACTGACCATAATGCCAATTACCAAACAATATAATACTAAGGTGTTGTCATTAATGGTATCTAAAGTGTAATAAATACAAAATTAAGAGTCAAAGGAGACAAATTAAAGAGAAATGAAAGCCTCTTTCGATTGACACACAAGCTCCGCACAGTAACAATTTTGTTTCTAAATCGAACTATCACCTCTAAAGTGTTGGAACCAGTAGGGGGATCATTTAACAATAAGCGTATAGCCAGAATGGGTAGTAAGACGAGGTGCTAAAATTAATGAATTAATTAATTTAACAATATTACCAATAAAAATTAAAAAAAGAAAATAATTGAAATCTGGCTAATGAGATATATGACAGTATAACTAGTACTTCGCTTCAGTGGATCATGTGCATTAAATTATACAAGCGTTTGATTTCTTAAATAGATACTGTAACAAGTAATTGATTTTGTTTTTTTAATTATTATTATTTATAATATTTTTTTCATGAGGAGGTTGCGCCCCTGAAATGGTTCTTAAATTAAATAGATATAATAAACATATATACCTCGAGTTTTGTAGGAATGGACATCTGAAAGGCCTTTTTATATAACCAGAATCCTACTATAAGTAATAAAAATGGCCCCTTAGAGGTATTTCTAAGAATTTCAATGTATATAAACAATGTTTTGGTTGAATTGTAATATTGCCGTAAATACATTATGAAAATGGTATGTATACTAACATTATTTATATACTATTTTGAGTCATCTTAATATAATTTATAAATAATTTTTCATATCTGAAAATTTATAATTCTTAAAGTTACACAAATGTAAGCTGAAGGAATAACATCCAATACTGAATAAATCAAGTGGGCTAGTTGTTAATTTTGGAACCTGTATCTCATTTTGTTATCTGTTCTTTTCTTGTAATCTTCTATTTTTTATTTGTACGCTATAGTGGAATAATTGACAATCATGAATTTAGTTTATCTACATCCTTCCAATATATTATTCATATTATTATAAGTAAATCTTGCTAAGTCTAGGTTGAGTAATGCAGTAAGTCATTGTTAGATTCAGTTCGGCTAGTTAAGTTTCGTATTTTTAATAACAGTAGTTGGAAGATCAGCAAAGATTGTTAAGTTCAATACTTTGTTTCAATATGATTCGCTTATCTTATTTAAACCAGGTTGAAACGGTTTAAAAGTAGTCCCTAATCTCTTAAATGTAATTTATTATATTCAGATTAGGTTCAACAAAGTTCGGATAATGTTGGTTTTGGTTGGTTTAGGATTAGTATGGGAGATTATATTAACGTTTAGAAAACTTGATTTTTTCTAAGTTTAAATTCTAATTCTTTTTTCAAACTATAGTTTAAGTAATTTTATTTAAATTCATACTTTTATCCTTATCTCCATAAGATATATAATCACTATTTGTATGTACTGGCACTAGAGTGTACTATAAATATCAATAAGGGTTACTTTTAATGAACACATCTTTAGAACATTATGCTTAATACATTTTTATAGAAAAATTACAAAAATAATGGTTTCCAAGCATGTAGTATGGTCTTAAAACAAATTTATTTTCAATAAAAAAATGTGATTTACTAAAAAAATATTTGTTTAAAACTATCACAGTTGAGGATATTCAATTAAGGGCGCTACATGGCGGAACACTGAGATGCGTGCAGACTTTTAGAAATTGCGGATTATTTAAGAAGTTTTTTTAAATATAGTTTTCAACAAAATGTTGACGAAAATTATAAAAAGGTTCCTTTGACTGGTTAAAAAGTTTGAATTTAGAGTTTAAAGTTTTTTAAAAAATACGCTTTATGTGGAAATGTGTACTTCTAAGATTAAAGCAAAAGGTTTGAAACCTTTATCTATCCTTCCTCTATCAAATAAAGTTATGTTTTGATAGGGTCACAATTTGTGGGATTGTTTTGTGATGTTCTATATAATATATCACACGTTAAAAAATCTTTAGAATTAAAAATTAAACTTTTTAACTGATCATAGCTTTCACCCTCATTTTGGCGAGAATATTAAAAAATATCTGACCATTTCATAAATAAATTGGAATCTTTAAAGGTCAGCAATGCTTCTCGGTAATTTCCTTAACTATGTATTTGCAGCCGACAGCCAGTCCCTTGAATAAAATAAAAGACCATTGTGTTTCAAGTTTTCTTTGTAATGTGCGGTCAGAGTATACTCATTTTTATGGCAAGACAAGACCATGGTACTTACTGACGAGGGGAAGGGTTAGAAAGGGGGAGGTTTGAAGTTTGCTTGGTGATAGCCGACTGGTTGACTTGAGGAACTCATATTTTGTATCTGCCCTCTAGTATATTAAAGTTTAAAGTGAGTCGTTTATAAAATGCTTACTTGATTGTCCTGTAGTCACTGGGGACCATACCTAGCGATCCCAACATTGAAGGAGTAAAGCCTCAAAAAGGAGCGCATCTTGTTGAATCTAGCGGTTGTGTATCTGATGAGGTCATGTGCTACATTCTTTATTTGACGTGAACTTGTCTACAAAACAATTTTAAAATACCTATAAGTGGGCTGAATCAAAGCAAGGTTAATATAAATGAATAATTATAATTTTTCTACTCACCAGGGTTATGATGATAGCGAATGTGACACCAAATCAAATACATTTATTAAACTTCTCTTCAGATTGCAATGCTTACAACAACAAAAAATAACAGTTACCAACATCTTTGAAATACTATACCCCACCACATGTGTAAATGTATTATTGAGACCCTGTTGTACTCAAAAAGGAACTACAAAGTTTGACAGGGGACTACCATTCAAAACTTGTAGATATAATAATAATTATATAAAATTGGTGTTAATATAACACTCCCATGTTATACATATTATTTTAAATAAAAAAATATAAGTGATTTTTTTTGTATGGAAATTGATTTAAAAGTAAATTTCTCTCACTTAAAATGATCAAACTTAATAAGAACATAGACTAGAGACAAACCAGGGGAATTACTTTTCAAACACTTTGGGTAGTAAATTTCAGGCGTGATGCAAAAATGGAACGAAATTTTCTTTTGTATGTGTAAACAGAGTTATTGTTAAAAATTTAACACTAAGATCATATTGATAGTAACAAAGCTGATGTGAGAATTTACCTGATAATCACCCATTTAATTTTAAAGTTTTTTTGTTTTAATCAATTCAACCATATGTTTTTATGCTTGGAAAAGTGTACGGCTGATATCAATATTTTAGCAATTATAAGAAAGAAATGGCTGAGAATGGGACAGATAAAGAGTACTATTTCCCACAGTAGTTATATTTTAACCCCTTGATGTACTTTGACAAGCAGGACTCACACATTGTGTTCTTGCTTATACTTCATAGATGGCAGGAGCTGTATATTGGCAGTTTTATTCCTTATATTTTAAAACAAAGTTTTGTTTATTTATGTGTATTTTTTTAGTTTTTTTTAAAATTTCTTTCATGAATTGCTGGTGCTACTGCCATTGATGGCAGGAGTGTTATAAATAGAACTTGGCAGTTTTATTTATTATTTTTCTAACATCCCCCCCTCCCCCCCATGAATAACAGGTGCTACTTCCATAGCCGGCAGGAGTGGTATGAATAGAACTTGCAGTTTTATTCATTATAAGTTTATTTCAACAAAAAATTTCATGTAGGTTATTTTTTTATGAAGAGGTGTTACTCAATTATTAGTTAAGTCAAGCTATGAAATGGTGTCAACTAGTAAACAGAAAGTTTCTCAGCCTAAAAAATGGCTGACGAAGAAATGACACAAATACTTTATGATTCTGACAATGAAAATGATTTAGTAGATACTAGTGATAATGAGGATGTAGATTTTTCTGATGATTATGATAGTGAAAGTGTAGAACTAACTGTAGGTGTCAGCAATAATAACATAGATAGGCCTTCTGAAGGTGTGATAGCTCTTTTGACTGTAGTAATTCAGACAATCAAACAAATGTAAGTACGGGTGAATAACAAATCATATATATGACAATCGAGGCTGGGCATGGTCTTCTGGCAGTAATAATCCACTTATTTAACCATTTATCAGTAAGTGTGGTATTCCAGATACTTTTGTTGCAAATCCTGGTGATTCACCAAGTGAATTTGAATTCTACTCCCTCTTTGTTTCTAATGATTTTTGGTGTCAAATATATTTTGAAACTAATGATTATTATGATTTCTATATGAATCATAACAATTTTTCAATTGGGAAATGTGATACTTAGTGGTTTCCCACAACTGATGATGAAATCCACACACATTTTGCACTGTCCATTCTTATGTCATAGAATAGAAAATCAAAATTACAGTACTACTGGACAAACGAGCAATAATTGAAACACCGATATATTTTCAAACTATCTATGCCTTATAAGAGATTTAGGCTAATAAATAGGTTTCACACTTTTCTAGTGATGAGAATTTACAGGATGGGTTACAAAAATTGAGGCCTGTTATAACTCATATGGATAAACGCTTTTATCAATGCTACGTACCTCAGCAAGACATTAGTATTGATGAGAGCTTGATGAAATTCAAGGGTTTTTTTTTGTCCAGTACAATCCACTCAAGCTAGCTCACTTTGATATGAAATTGTATAAAATATGTGAATCATATTCTGGGTATTGCTCAAAGTTCAAGATCTACACAGGGCAAGATTTAGCAGCAAATACAGACTCTCCAGCTAGTGAATCTGCGGTCCTTGGTCTAATAGACACATTCCAACACAAAGGATACAACTTGTACTTAGATATTTGGTACAGCCTCCAGCTCCCAGTATAGAAACTACTTTTCTAACAAGGGGAAAAGTTTTTTGGAAAAATTCAGCTAAAAGAAAAAATATGCCAGCTCTCCTAAAATCATTGCCATTAAAACGAGGTGAAACAGCACACCGTAGACAAGAAAGATGTTTATCTACTATCAACTCGGCACAAAAATGCCCGATATGACGGATACAAGGAAGAGGAGAAAGATTCGGGGGCAGGGAGAAGTTGGGGAAATTTTTTAAACGAAGGGCCCAAAAACCCGTTCTTGATTACAATGGAGGGAAAGGGTGATGTAGACCGCATGGATCAATTCTTGCAAACCTTTCCCTTTTGAGAAAAAAGTCAAGGGGTTTCCGAAAAATATTTTATTATATCCGGACCCGGCCCCTTTTCAACTCTTTTCGTTCCGTACAAAAAGAAAAAATAAATGTCAGAGGGTTTACATATTCAGACTACAAACTAAAACTTGCAGAGCAAATCTTGGGAAAAAAGTAGAACAGCCTAACTACAAAAGTTGAGGGTTTTCCCTTTAAAGGGAGACTCCCCCGCCAGACTTCTAGCCAAAAAAATGGGCGCATTTTCCTGAACACAACCTTGCCACAGAAAAGAAGGAAAACCCCAAAAAAACGTTGCAAAGTGGAAACCCCTGGTTTAAAAACGGGAGTGAAACAATATGGGGAAAGTAAAACTTGTAGTTTTTCCCCTTCATATCCCAG